>VXBN01006996.1:0-187056 GCA_013397395.1 Sinosuthora webbiana
CAATCTCCTCCTGGCAGCTCTGGTTGCTTGTGTACCAGAATAAGTCAGCTCATGTACCAAGGATGACATGATAGAGCATGGCCAAGGCTTGCTTCCCATGGAGGCAGCAGGTGTCTACTGCTTTTCCCCTGCAGCTCTGCATGTTACAGGGGTGAAGGGATGCAATAAGCAATGGGCATGGAGCTAAGCAGCATGTTCCTAGCATGTTACAGCAGTCATCCCATCCCATGCATGCAACCATTGGGCCCCCCACACTGCCCCCAAGCCCAGGACCATCAATTCTCAGTGAGGAGCATCATGATAGAAATGGAATCCCACCTTGACTATGGACAGCCACATGTCTTTGTGAGCTGAGAACCCATGTAACATCAGGATGGACGGTCGGTATCCAGGTCTTCCTCTATAGGAATAACAAAACTGATAGTCATCGTACTTTGCATATCTAATCTGCATGCCCAGGGCTCGGCGCCAGTACCTGCAAACAAGGAGAAAACACCAATGAGAAAGACAAGACCAGGGCCCAGCCACGATATAAGCCAGGTGACAAGTCTGAAGGCAGCCACTGCTTTGTGGGCTTACTAAGGCCAGTTAGTTTTGGGGTCTCACTGGTGCCATAATGGCACTAATGGGATTAACCCAGTGCATCTGGGCCCTGGACAGGTGTAGTACTGGTGGCTGGCTGCACTGCAGATGGTTTGTGGAGACAATCTGTTTGTTAAAAACTTTTAAAAAATTACCCTAAATAACTCATTTGGCAATGGAAATGGGCCAAAATAACAATGGTAAAAGAGAAAATGCCCAAAGGCTGGTATAAGGACAGAGACTCAGGAGAGAGGGGCAGCACACATGGCAAGGCAGAATACAAGATGGGCAGGCCAAGGGACACAGTTCTCCCAGGTGGATAAGGTGGATCTGTCACAGAGTTATTTGGACACAGTCCTGCATCAATGGGACTACATCACCCCACAGACAAGCACATCAGTTCCCAGCCAAAACAACCATGTCACCCTGGAGCACCACAGAAACCCCAGTTCCCATGGACCAACGAGACAGCCTTTGAAAATGTATTTATACACAAACAAAGGACTGGGGTGGACCATCCTTACACTGGGTTTAGCACCCCAGAAGACAGCAGGTTAACTGCAAGGCTGTTCCTCTAAAAGCAGAGGCAGACAGCTCCTGCCAGCATATGCCTGCAGTCTGCTCAGAGGATGCAGCAAAACTGCTGGCCAGAAGGACCTGGCCAGAGATTATCGGTGACACTTTGGACACATGATGTGTACGTGCAGCTCAAGGCAGAGGACGGGGTGGCTTTATCTGTGTTTCCCCTGTGCTCAGACATAACCCTTGTCAGGACAACCAGCGGGCTATTCCTGGTGGCCAAGACATTGGCAAGTACTTTTATATGCCGTATCAGAATTTATTTGAGACACAAGAGCAAGGTCACCAACACTTCTGGACTGTCCTACCTCTCTGCCCACTCAAAGCTTATGCAGAATGAAATCCTCTTTTAGCATAATCCCTTTTTCGAGGGAGTTAGTGGGACTTAAGCAGCATCTCAGCTCTCTGCTGGTCCTACAAGGAGAGGTGAATTTCTCCCTAATAAGTGTCTTAAGAGTCCTTGCCTCAAAGGCACTGGTGTGAACTCCCAATGGGCAAGATGATAACATTTTTAGCAACTGATCCTAATGGATCAATTCAGCAGAAGGCAAAATAATCTGTGCAAAGCTGAACTGATCCCTCACAAGGTGTTAACTCACTTAGTGGCAGCAGCTAAACTGATTAACCCCTGTCACAGCACAGGCAGAGTGGTTCCAGGGCTGGGGTCAGCGGGGCAGCCTTGGATATCCTGCCAGGCAGGAAGGCGCATTAGTGGCAGGGAAAGCAGTGAGGCTGTGGGTGAGGGGGGGCCAGCATGACCCCTGACTGCTCCAGCTGAGGACACAGACTGGCAGTGAGGAGAAGGAAGAGGCAGGGAGTTATGGAAGAGGGGAGAAGCTTCTCCCAGGAACAGTGCCACAAAGCTGGAGCTGCATGGGGCTGAAAGAGAAGAGCAGCATGGCATGCTGCCTGCACCTTTGCTGCCTCTGCTGATGAGGAAACACAACAATTTCAGCCCTCAAAAAATCCAACTTGGAAAGAAGGCAATAGAAAAGGAAGAGTGAGGGCAAACCCACACTTCTCGTCCACTGTCCCTAACAAAAGAGGTGCCCATGACATACAGTGCATTGCAATTACTCCTGCAAGAAGCCCATACTGCCAGAAATGCTGGAAGAGAGAGAGATGGGGGACCACACCCTTCAAAAAAAGACAGTCTTCTGACCCCTGCTCACATACTCCCTCCCTCACCCAAACACATGCCCACAGAGCATTTTCACTCAGCTCCTTATCTGCAGCCCCAAAAGAACAAAGGCAGCAGGGCATTCTCTACCTTGCACTCACCCTGGCTCCTCCAAGCTCCCAGCATCAGACCCTGCACCTCCTTTGCCCTGTCCTGCCACCCCTGCCTGTGGCTGCTCAAGGCTTCACCCTGACCACACTCACTCAGCAGTGCTTTCCAGGGATCCTCCTCAGAACCTCAGTCCATCAGGGTCCTCCCTGGCTTCCACCAGCCGCTCATATATCCAAAGAAATAAACAACTTTGACTGCCAAATCCAGTACCACCCAGACATCCATGGGGCAGCAGAAGGCTGTGACATTGCCTGCTCTCCTTTGCAGAATGATGATCCCATCACTGGGCCATGCTCTGTCCTCTCTCAGATGCTGTGAATAGAAGGCTGCTAATTAAAGTGCCTTTAGAAACAGGCTTCATCCCATTGCTGCACCTGAGTGCTGTGGTGGACAAACAGCTTCCTCTCAGAGGAGGTCACTTGGATTTGGAAACACTCCTGAGCTGAACTGTAGGAGCCACCATCTACCAGCAGCCCATGAGGGCAGCCTGACACACTGCCTGCTCTGCCCGTGTTGTCTGCTCCACACTGGGGGGGATGAGACTCTCTCCTGACTTCTGAAGGGAGTTATTCCAGCTTTCCCTTGCAACAAACACAGAAAGGAAAGCTGCCAGTGTGCTTATCACTGATTTCCAGGGACAAAGGAGAACTGAAGGATGTAGTGCTTGCCTCCTGGTATCAGAAAGAACAAGATTCAAGGGGATAAGGAAAAGCATCCCTCCATCTTCTCTGATGCTCCATTCCTGAAGAAAAAGAGAGGATGAGAAAAGCCTCATCCATAACTACTAATGAGGGAAAAGTCCCTGCCTGCTGAGCAGACTGTCAGCTGCAATGGAGCATGTGAGCCCAGGGACACCTACACCACAGCCATACTGATGAGGTGGGAGATCACCAGACTTCCACAGCTGCCAGGCTGGTGGACAGGCTGCAATGGCAGTGCTTTTCCCGGCCTCAGTCCTGTCCTTGGGGAAAGCAACCCAGAGAGGTTTGGAGAGATCCTGCAAGCTGGCACTGCAGTGGCAGCCTGGCCAACTGCCCCTTGGCACAGCCAAACCCCTGGGACAGCAAGAGGCCTCACACACATGGGGCTCAGCAGCAGAAATGCAATAGGAAAATGCCATTTTCTTCTCCCACACATTTAAAGCTGCACACAGCTGGCATGGCCCTGGAGGACCTCAGGTCACCTGCTGCTATTGCCATCAGGGGCAGGAACAGCCAGCTCTGTTCACACCACTGTGACCTCTGTGTGTGTGGGGCCCTGCTGGGTGCAGTTTCCAGCCCCACACCACACTGAGGGAAGGGCTCATGCACTCACCAGTAGTAGATGCGGATAAGCGCCGAGGGCCAGAGGAGGAATGAGGCCACGAAGGCCAGGATGGGGATGGCCAGGGTGCCGCTGGCGATGACAAACATGTTCAGCATATCCAGGTCCATGTTGCTCTTCACTACTCAGCCCCACCTGCCTGCATTTAGGGAAAGTTCTGAGGTTAATCACCAGAAATTATGACAAGTAACTGCTAAATGAGAACTCTGCTGCCAGATGGGGAGGAAAGCAGCTCTGCAAGAGGCAGGTACCAGTCAGGAGCACAGAAAAGTCTCCTTCAGTTTTAGAACCCACCTATTTCTTCTGGGTCCTTAATGGATCTAATTACTGCCAAGTTATCCTCTCAGGAGAGCACATCTCAAACGGGCAATGAGCCTCCCAACAGGGCAATGAGCCTCCCAACAGGCATGGAACATGTCCAGGGTGACAGAGCACAACATGGCCCTTGGGACACTTTGCAGACACAGGAAGCACAGCCCCCTGAGAGTCCAGGCAGCCTTTCCCCCCACCCAAGAGTGCAGGCAGCCTTTCCCTCTATGGGTGCAGGCAGGGCCAGTTTCAGGCAGGCTCCACTCTTCTTTCTGGAGGCAGGCATCCAGCTCTGTCTCCCTTCTCTCCCCCTGCCTGATCCCAAATCCCCAGCACACAACCACTGACCTAGAACTGATGGGTTGAGCCCAGCCCTCATTATCGCTTTGCACAGGCACCAACTAATCAAGGAAGCAGAGCCTATTAATGGACTTGGGAACAGAAGGGAACAACTTGGCAGGGCACTCTTTGGTGTCCAGCCCTTATCAGAAACAAATTTATCCCCACTCCCACATCCTCACTTCTACCCCACATTTTGCACTTGCTGTGGCTAACAGCTCCCCATCCCTGCTCCCCAGCATCCTTCAGACAAGTCTCAGTGACAGCAGGTGGAGGACACTGGGTGCAAGGGCAAGCTCTTGCACAATGTCACGTTTGTCCCTGAACTCTCCCCACCACAGGCAGCTGGGATATATTTTTCTCATTAAGAGATTAAACACTGCCACACACATATCTCCTCTAATTCCCCCTGCAAACCAACTCATGGCTCCTCCTTTCCTCGGCACTAGCACTTTTGTCCCACATTTGTAAAACGAAACATCCTCAATGCCTGCTCTCCCACCAGCAACTCACCCCCCATCACCACCTCCACATTTCTTCGTGTCAGGACAGTCAGATTTTTTTCAGCTTCCTGCAAGACTCCCAGTGGTGTGTGTGTGGTATGTGATACCATGAAACAGGAACACAATCACCACAGTCACAGCCTCCCGCCCCCAGACACCGTCACAGTGGATCACAATGGACCCCCACATTACACACAACCCAGGGAAACGGTTTACAGAACCTCTGAAGCTTCAGCCAGATTTGCCCTCTTCCCCCAGGGAAAATAAGAAATAACTGAAATTTGAGGAATACTGTAAATATTTCCACCAGGCACCTCCTTAACAAAGCTAAACCTCATTTCCGTCTTCAAGCCTCAACAACACATCGTTATTCATTTAATTAACATTTTGTAGTTGATCTCAGCATGGCTTGTTCATAAAAAAAACACTTTATGCAACCGATAAACCTTCTCCATGTGAGCAGGGCTGCGAGGGAGCCCACCCCAGAGCACTCGCTGCCTTTTGCTACGCCACTAAAACAGGGCAGAAATTAAGCACGGAAAATCGCCATTGTTCCCATCGGCGACCCGTAACCAGAGAAGGCTGCAGGAAGCAAAAAGAGCGGGATGGTGGAATCCCCTGTGCTCCCTGGCACGGGGTCACCGCCTCTGCCTCCGCTTCCACACCGCTTTTAGAAAGCTAAACGAGGAGAAAGGCTTTAAAAAGCCCGGCTTACCTTGCACAGTTCCCCACCTCCTCTCGGCACAACTCCTGCTCGCTGCGGGCAGCGGCAGTGTCTGAAAACACTGTCACAAGAGGAAAAAAACAAGGTCAAAATCGCAGTCCTGCTTTAACGCCTCCCTTCAGGCTCGGCGGCCCGGTGAGCTCGGGGTATTTAAGGCACCAGCTTCCCTTCAAGACGTCTCATATTCACCTTCTGACTGACCTCTCCCCTCTTTATGTAGATATGGTCTTTTGTACAATAAAGCCCGCTGAGTGCACTTGTTCCAAGCAGGAGCAAAGTGCAAGCTGCCATCGGGGAGGGAGCGAGAGCCGCGGCGGGGAGAGCCGAGCCCAGCAGCCCCGGGCAGGGCTGCGCGGACCCAGCGCCGCGGGCTCATGCTCGCCCTTCAGGTGATTACTGCTATTAGAACAAAGCCAGCTAAGCTGCTTCTCAGCTCCTTCCTCTTTGTCTTAAAGGTACTTTTCCAAGCCCTCTCCGTGCGCCCCCCCCGCCAGCCTTCCCTCTGTGCGACAGGCTGAAGCGAAGCGCAGCCGCAGGAAATCACTGGGCACGCAGCAAAAGGCTGGCCTGAACTCGCTGGCAGATTTTGGCCGTGAAATTCACGGGGAAAGATCAGTAGGTGCACCGGAGCCGCGCGGCATTGAGTTCTGGGGGCTGCTTCAAGCCAGAAAAATCCCTGAGAGCTCCCCTCGCCACAGCCGCAGGGCCAGGGGCACCGGGAGCTGCTGTCCCCATCAGGCCGGAGCATCTCGGCAGGGCCAGGGCGGCCACCACTCACACGTCGCCTCGGCGCCCAGTGCACACCCGGCCAGCCTCGCTCGGGGCCCCGCTGGCCACGGGTGCCTGGGCGGGGGCAGGATGCTCGGGGAGCCCCATGGCGCTTCGGAACCTCCTCCTGCGTGGGCAGAACATCGTCACTGGTTTCCGTGACTAACCCCGATGGAGGACAATGTCAGCAGGCTCAGTTACGCGGTCAGGGGCAGCCACCATCACCGAAGTCCCCGGCACCCCCTGCCCAATAAAGCCACCCCTGCACCCATCAGGGCTGCAAGGACACTGGCTCTCCAAAGCCTCGGGGGAGCACCCACAGTGGCAATGCCCTGGGATGCTGCTTTAACTGTCGGGAAATGAGAACCCGCCCTGCTGCACTGAGACCCGGCACCATCACCCCAGGTGCCGGCACAGTCCTTTGCTACCAGTTAGAGAGAAGCTTGTTAAGCTGCTGTGGTTTAAAAAAAAAAACCAAACAAGCCCTCTGGTAACGGCTGTAAGTCTTCATACCACAGCTCATCCATCATTCTGAGGTGCCCTGTGACCAAGAGTCACAGCAAGTGGCCTCAAATGTTGCTACTGCTTCTCAGAATCATCTCCACACACTTCATAAATTGACTTGCAAACATCAATTAGGCAACTCTGATAAATTATGTGTGATCATGGCAGTGATAATGCCGAGCACGCTGCACACGTGGCAGGGCATGGGATGCCAAATCAGGAGCACTGGTTCCCATACTGGCAACAAGCACTAACCACCACAGCCTGCATCCCTCCTGGGAGGATCCCTAAAACAAGGCACCCCAGGTAATGGGATTGTCCCAGGACAGATATTGAGAGGCGTGTCCACATCTCTATTTGTTTGCTACTTCCTCCCCTGTGTCAGATTCAAGTAAGGGTCCCAAAACCTGCAAAGAGAGGGGCCAACAGGTGGAAGGGGCCCGTGTGGTCACTACAGAGGACAGCATGTTGGGGATACTACCAAGGCTATGGGACATAAGTATTTTTCCCCTTTCAAGCTCAGTGTGTCACTCCAGGGAGGCTTGGGAAGACCCAAGAATGCAGCTCAGGTGTATCTTTAATTTTTTTCCAAGCCCCACAAGAGAAGCAGCAGAAGCACAAAACCCACCCCAAGGCAGAAGGGCCTTGAGTTGGAAGAGGAAACTGCCAGCTGATGCACTGGGCAGTCTTAAGTAAGGCCAGGCAGGGATTTCACCAAACAGGAATCACATGTATGCCATCACTACCAACATTCAGGCACAAAGGCTGTCTTGGGCTGTGCTCATCGGGACTGGGCTGCACAACTGCTGTTGCACCCAGGGTTTTTGCTCAGCCCACCTGCTCCCAGCACAGTCCATGTCTCACTGATCACTAAATAGCTGAAAGCTAATCAGCACATTTAGGCATATGGTAAGTTTTTTTAATACCTGAAATGGAAAAAGCATCAACCAATTTTAAGATTCCACTGCAGAAATAGGGGGCTTTGAGGAACCTTGATGACTGAGGTGCGCCCCCCAGAAGCCCTGACTCACACTACTAACCATGTAAAAAGAAAAACCCAAAACATGCAAGTGAACCCTTTCCCTTGGAAACTCCTTCACCCTTGCATCATCTGCAACCAGAAAAATAGTATTGACTATAAACTATGACATAACAACTGTTATGATTCCCCAGTGGTGTAGTTTGCTATGGGATCCTTTAGGTGTTAATCACAGTGAACTTGTAATTTAATATCTATTAATATCTGAAAGATCTCTGTCTGTCAGTCAGCCAGCTCTCAATCTTAATCTGGCCTCTGGTGAGCCAAAAGTAGGAAATGTGCCCTTTCACCTTCATTTATTTATAGATGGCAGAAATGCAAGCATTATTTCTGCAGCAGCAGAAAACATACCTCTCTGAGCCAGCTGTATCTGTGCAACACGGCTCCAACACGAGCCAGAGAGTCTGGGCTGGTCCCTGACCCTGCTGCTGTACCCCAGGCTGGGAATATGCAGGGACAAGCTATCAGCATCACTGCCAGCCAGCCTGGGGACAGTGTGGATGAAAAGTATGACCCAACAGGCTGTGCTGCCAGTCAGCTGCTGGCTTAGAAATTCATAACGTGCCCATCCTCCTTCCGGAGCCTGTCGCCATCCTCATCCTGCCGCACATGCACGCAGCAGAGCATGCACGGCGCATCTGATGTCACGAGTGCGCTCGGACTCAGCCGTCTCCTCGGGAGGGGGTAGGAAAGGATGAAGCAGAGGTATCCGGTGGCCAAATCCTGGCCCTTTCTCTCAGCACACAGTCCCCTCCGCTCCCCCCTCCAAAGCATCCTCCTCCGGCAAAATGAAAGCTTCCTCCGAACAGCAGCAGCAGCTGAGTCCACAGAATCCTTTAGAGTCACAAAACGGTTTGCTTTGGAAGGGACCTTAAAGATCATCTCGTTCCAACCCCCTCGCCACCAAATGATTAATTGTTGGGGGGGGGGGGAATTAAAGGCAAATTAATTAAATCTTTGAATATATATTTTAATGTTTTTCTTGGGTTTCGCCTTTGCTCGCGATCTTCTGCCCACCCCCAGCGATACCACAGTTGGGGCTGGGGAGACGCGGACGGCGGAACGGCCCCCGCTCCGCTCACTTCCCCCCGGTCCTGTCATCGCCACCGTCAGCCCCGCATCCCGCCCCCCCGCCTCTCACCGTGCCGATCCGAGCCGTGCCGGGCCGTAATGGCAGCGCCGGGCGGCGGAACGCGGCGGCTCCGCTGCGCCCTCCCCCCGCGCCGGTGCGGCTCCGCGGGGCGCAGGGAGAGGCGGGGATGCGGCTCCGCGGGGCGGGATGCCGAGGGGTATAGGCGGGACACAGCTGGGCTGAGAGGGCCGAAAGCGGGGCTTACAACGGGGTGCCAGGGGAGATGTGATAGCGCTGCTTTGCCGGTGCGACGGGGGGACACAAGGACGGCAAGATGGCCACAATGCGGGGACGTAGAGGGAGGTCACTGGAGACGCGAGGGGGGATGCAATGATGCTGCAAAAGGAATGCAGTGAAGTAATGGGACTTCCATGGGGATTGCAACAGAGGTGGAAAGGGGGATGCAATGGGGGGGATTCAGTGTGGCTGCGATGGGAATTCAGTGGGGTCAAAGCAGGGCATGCAGCTGGGCTGCAGAGGAAGTGCAGGCGGTATATAAAGTATAACACGGATGCTAGGGGGACAATGTGGGGGTACAAGTGCGGACACAGAGTGGCAACAGAGGGATGTGATGTGACTCTAGTGGGGGTGTAAAGGAGGGGTGCAAGTGGGCTGCAGGGTGTGGGCAGTTGGACCAGGGTTCAGGTTAGTTTTACCCTAACCCTGGGAAGATGATTCACCCCGCCAAGGCAACGTGCAACCACTTGTTACGATTGCAAACAGCCTCACCACGTGAGATGTAAAAGGGGGTATTGCAAGGAACACACAGCAGGGAGCCAAGAAGGATGCAATGAGGCCACAGAATTCTTACAGTGAGGTTGCCATGAGGATGCAACAGGGATAAAAAAGGGAATGTGATAGGGCAGCAACAGGGTTACAACAAGGAGACACAAGGGTGGATACAACAGGGGCTACAACAGCGATGTTAAGGGGATGGGATACAATCGCCACAGACCTACAATGGAGAGTGCAGTGCTACACCCCACAGAGAAACCTCACAGCCCCCTTGCAGGAGGCCTGGGAGCAAGCTTGGCGTGGGGGACAGGGCTGTGATCAGGGATGTTCCCATGGAAAGGACACAAAGGTTGAAATCAGAGCATCCCACTTATAAAAATCCTATTTCAGGTGTAAAAGTAAGTCTGTCACTTAGGTTACAAATCTTTCACCTTCCCAACAGATGACTCTGCTCTCAGGAGCTGCATTTCAACTTCAACATTCTAAAATCTGCTCTGATTTTTCTTAAAATTGCCAACTGAATCCTTTTGCTATGAGCAAATTTACTTTCATTCCCCCTCATGGGTCACATATCAGGCTGATATGTACCTTTAAAATATGCCAAAATTTATGAGAAAACTTAATTAAATTGGAAATGAGATCAGCTCCTGAGTAAATGCAAACTGGGTCAAATCCTCACCCCACCTGTGCTCTGATAAAGGATGTCCTTTTGGTCTGGCAGGCTGGGGAACGTGAGATAGTGTAAAGGGCTTTCCAGGTCAGAGTTTACTACAATAACCATAACCTTTTGATAACATGAACTGTCAGAAAGAGATATATAACCAAAAATCAAAGGGGTTAGGTGGCCAGGTGAGGTTGAGGCTCAGCCTCTTTTGGGTTGTCTTTCTCAATCAAGCTAGGCTAAACAAAGCTGAGCTTCCACTAAGGTGACCTAAGTGGACATGGGAGGTATTTCACAAGCATTCAAACATCGTTTTTAGTCAGTTGTTTGTTCAACTTTCTCATGCAGGGCCCAGGCTCCCGAGGGACACCTGCAGGGCAGTGCTGACCCACGAAGGGATGGATTACCCACCCGATGGTTATTCCAGGCCACCTGCTGGGAGTGCCCCTGGATACAGTCATAGCAAATGATGGCACTTAAAATAGAGAAGCTGAAGCAGAGACCTGCGGTGGTTTTGTGTTGAAACATGGCATGAGCTAAGCAGGGAACCCTCCTGCAAGCTCAGTGTGCAGCCACAGGGGAGAGTCACTGAGAGTCTCCTTTGGTGGTGATGGGCTCCTCTGATCCAGCCACTGCCAGGACAAGACCACAGCTTCAAGAGGTCACAGCCCTGCTGAGGGAGGCAGTTTGCAGTGCTGTGATCACTTTGCCAGGCAGGGGCTGAGGTTGCTCCTTTGCAATGGAGATCTTGGGCACTTGAGATGGCACAGGGGGGATGAGTGGGGAGAGTGCAGGGCACAGCTGGGCTCCCTGTGCACACCACAGAGAGCAGATGAGCCTCAGGCTCTAAAGGAAACCCCAGCAGCTCCATGGGCACCTCCTTAGGACCCTGCAAGGCCATGTTTGGGGTGGTTGCAATGTGGCAAGCCCAAATTAAAAGCCAATGCCTGCGCTGACCTGCCCCATGAATTTTGTTTCTTTTCTCAGCCCACAGACAGCTCATCACAAAGCTGTGGCAGCTGGTGAGGACTGAGTCACCCCTGTGTCACCCTCTGAGGCTGCTGGCATTTTGGAGCCCAGCACCAGCTACACCGGCCCTCAGCCAAAAATTACTCATTGCTAATGCCGGTGTCAGGAGCTGGGCTTCCCACCAGCACAGGAGCACAGCTTTGATCCTGTGAGCAGGACAGACAGTGACCACAACAATGACTTATGATCCAGTGAGAAACAAATTGTATCTCTAAATCAGAGCAACCACATGATAAAAAAACCATTAAAAATAATCGGAATTAGCTGTCGCGTGGCCACAGAAACCAGGACACGAGACTTTTATGTAAACAGTCTTGTTTTCCATAGGAAGGTGGAAGCTCTGGCTGGATTCAGTCCAGGATGGCTGTGAAGAACTCCAGCTTCTGCCTCACCAAACTGAGAGGCAGCATTGCTCCACTGGGTGAAAGGTTTCCATGTTATTTTCCACTCCTGGGTGATGGACCCCCAGGGCACGTGGTGAGGCTGTTTGCAATCATAACAAATGACATCACACTGCCTTGGTGGGGTGAATCGTCTTCCCAGGGTGGCTTGTCCCCATCTATTCCCACTGGCACAGTGGTGGTCCTGTGGCATGATCCCTGAGCAATGCTCAGGGCACTGTGGGCATGGGAGGGTGCTGGGCAAGGCAGGTGCCCCAGAGCCCACCATGGGTGCTGCTCTTGAGGAAGGCTTTGCCATGCCCTGAGCATAACACTTCAATAACACAGAGCTACCAAAATTCACCCCCCAGGACAGGGGTGAGGTCTTGGCTCACTTTGGTTTGCAAACAGAAGCTCTGGGTGAGCACAGGGGTAAATAACTCTTCTGGGCACCACCTTGAGCAGCCACCCTGTCACTCTTCAGGGGCTTCATTGCACAACCTGGGACAAACACAGGAACAATGCTCCTGCCTTTTAAAACATTATAAAGCAAGACCTACTTGCCTAATAACAGCTTTTAATAGTACTTTATTAAGTCTAGTCAAAGTTAATGCATGTATTATGTGCATTTTAATTACATCTTTAACTGCTAACAATATGGGTGTACTTATTGGCACAAAACCTTATTTGGTGGCTGCAATATCTTTATGGAAGATTAACTTCAAAGCCTCATCTTGTCATCGTGAATCAAAGCCTATATTTCAGATTACCTCCTGCTCTCCTACAGCTCAGCTAAGTAGCCTCCTTCTAGAAAACATCATGAGGCATTTTTCCTTGGACTGTCTTGTAGTGGGCAGGCTCTCATGCTTCAAACCACTAGTTGAACAATACTGACATATTAAGTTGAAAAAGAAAACCCTGTTAGAGTCCTGGACTAGCAAAGAAATTGTGCCTTGACAGTAATTAATCAAGTAGAACACTTACCTTCCAGAATTATAAATAAAAATTGAGTATCTTGCACACCAAATACTTTTGCCCTGCATTCCACCGAAATGCCAGGGAGTCACATCAGGACAGCTATTGCCATTATACTGCCACTGAAACCACTTCCCAAATGACCATACATGGTCTGCAGCCCAGCTGTGAACTTTAGCAACACAAAATGGCTCAAGTGCTTTGCTACTTATTAACTTGAAAGTCCAAGAGACTGTGATAAAATACTCTGCCTGATGGTTGTGATAAGGTCACCAGGAGCCCAAAGGTAATTTCATTTGCCCAAAGGAGCCTACTTTTATGGGGATGGCATCTTCCTGGATGGACCTGGGCTGGCCCTTCCGTCATAGCAGATGTTGACAGAGCAGCAATTTGTGTAGAAATGGTAAAAATTAAAAATTTAAAGCCTGGTACATGGAAGGGGGGGCCCCTTGTCCAGAAAACAGAGATATGGTGGCACCTGGGTGTCACCGGTAGGGACATGAAAGAACTACACTCACTCAGGTTCAGAAGTGAGCAGAGAAAGAGGAAGTTTATTATGATTTGTGATTTAAATAGGATTTGGAGTTTGATCAAGGATTGGTAGATGAGAGGAACACCTTTCTGACCCCAGTGGTCAGTTCACCAGTTCATCACAGACTGGTATGAAAACAATCTACTTGTTTATGTTACATTTGTGAGAGACTCCACTAGAAATATGTAAACAGTCACCAGAAGGCTAAAGAATCAGGGCGACACCTGGGGAGCTCCAGCCTGGGGGTGTTGGTCCCCACACTGCCCCTCACACCCAACATCACCTCTGCCCATGCTGCTCCTGCTTCCCTGGAGCCAATCTCCTCTTTGGGGAACAGGCTAATGGGGATGTCAAATGGGGTAGCAGGGACACCCCGACAGATTGGGGCTCAGGCAGGCTGGGTCAGCCTTTTCACCCTTTGTTGAAAGGGCACAGCAGCACTGGTTGTCCCCAGCAGTACCAAACCCCTGACAGAACACAGACACCACATCTTTCTTACAGAGGAGAAATGAAGCTTCGGCCAAGCCCCAAGCACAGAATGGGTGCTCCCCCCTTGTGGAGCATCCCGTGAGTCACTGCTGCCCTTCAAGCCCAGAGTAGGTTTCCTCTGCCAGAGCAGAAGGGGATGTGGGCTGACCCCGCAGTGTCTCCCTCCAGCCCTCCCAGGGAGGCACAGGAAACCTCAGAGATCCTCTCAGTCCATCTCTGCCAACAAAAACAATTTTGTTTGTTCCCTACTGGCATCCAAGGCTACAGGCAAAAGGAAGCAGCTGTGCCTGAAGGGAGAGGAGAAACTCCCACATGGCTGCAGGACCCTCACACCCCGCTGTCCCGTGGGGACCCTAAGCAGGCATGTGATGCAGGGACACATCTCACCCCATCCATCCCACAGCACCTTCTGGGGAGTGGAAGAAGATGGAGGGCTGAGTTGCTGCTCGAGAGGTAGTGACACACCAGCCACAGCTCCCATGCACCCAGGACAGGCTACCAGCAAAGCTTCACCAGAGGGCCCTGGGCAGCCCCTACTCACTGCTCAGAGTTCTTGCCCAAACTGGCTTCTGCATTCCCCTCAGCCTCCTTAGCTGCCTCTAGTCTCCTGAGATCAGGGAGAGGCTGAGGAGGGGCTTTATTAATGAATGTTCCACAGATGCTGCTCAGCTGGAGAGGGTGTCCCTCACCTGGCATCATTCCAAGTGGGGACAAGAACCCCCTGACTGTGTTGGTTTCACCAGCAGCTTCTTGTGCAAGAGCCGGGCAGCCCTGAACTGTCAATGTTCAGGCACCCACATCAAGCATGTTTTATGATCTGATAAGGAGCAAAGAGGTCACGCACAGAAAGTGCAGTAAACAGGGAGTAAAGTGCTGCAGAAAGGAACATGAGCTCCCTCTGTCACCCCCCACAGGTCGACTGGCTGCTGTTCGTCCCCCTGATAATGCCTGGGGTGGAGGAGGAAGGGGTAACTCATGAGCCAGGAGCCCTGATGATAAACAACACCATGGACAGCCACGGTTCAGGGTCAGAGCCTTCATGGGCACCACAACGAACACTTGCTCTTTGATGCCAGGGTAGCCAAAACAAGCCTGATTTTGGGGAGAGCTCTGGGTTTTGATGACTCTGACCCTGAAGCTGCAGCTGCTGTCGCAAGCTCTTGGCTCAGGCTGCACTTTTAGCGAGGAGATTTACACCCTTCCAAGGCTGTCTCTTTCCCTCCCCTCTCTCTTTATTAGTTTCTTCCGGAGCCTGTCCTGCCTGGGGACAGCTCCTGGGAGACCCAGAGTGGAGGAAGCACCGCCTAAGCCCTGTTATTTTGGAGGATCACCTGCCCACTCCCCAAGCTGCTCTGTTGGTTGGCAAACACTGGGGAAAGGTGGTGACACGTCCCCTGCTGGCAGCCAGTGCTCCAAATTCCAATAATGCCAAAAGGGATTTGTGGTGCCTATTCCAACACCTGCAGCACATTCCCTGGAGAACTTGCCTCCCCAGCAAGTCTAGATCCCACTGCTTTCAGCTGTGCCACGTCTTTGGGAGCCCTTCCATGTGCAGTGCTTTGTGCTGTCTCCATCTGAGTCTGTTCAGTTGGTTCAGGGTTGGTAGCTGTGTCCTGGTGGCTCTGGCTGACCTGCTTGGGCAGCAGGGTGCAGGCAGGCTGGGTGCTCCTAGAGAAAGGAAGGAGGATATGAAAGCGCCCTGTAAGCACAGGGAGAAAAATTCAAGACACTTAAAGATGTCATTTAGCTTGAACTCTTGTTACACCTCCTGCCTTTATAACTTGATTGAGGGCCAAAAAATGTGTCTCTGTCTGAGGGCTGACGTGTAGTGGAGGATTAAGGGGGTAGGGGTGTGGCTTCCCTGTAAAAGCCACCTCAGGGGACCAAGCCATCTCATCTGCAGCAACCTCACTCAGGTGTTGTTTTAGCCAAACTCGTGTGTCCCCTTCCACCACACAGCACCACCAGAGTCACGTGCACAAACCAAGGCTCCTGTGCTGGGGACACTTGGCCATAGTTTGAGGGTCAGTGCTGGGGCATCATGTGTCTTCCCATGGCTGCCTGGCAGCCCCTTCCAATGGGCTTCTGGTGCCCTCCAGAAACCCCAGTCTTTCCCCCGTGCTGCTTCCCAGACCCTTTCACCATCCACCCCATCCACGTCCTGGTCTTTACCACTGACCTGGAATGGCCCAGGGAGCCTGGTCCTAGCTGAGCATGGCCCAGAGTGGTCCCAGCTGGTGTCCAGTCATGGCAAGCATCCCACAGCTAGTGTCTCCCTGTGTGGAGGGATGCTGGTTCTGGTGGAGCTGTTGCTCTGGCAGGACTCAGGCTGGCTCAGAAGAGCCTGTTTTCCCCTCAGGCAGAAGTTCAAAGTCTCCATGCTGCTTTGTGCTGGAAGATGGAAGTGAGGGGAAGGAGGAAATGGTGATTCCTGTTCATGATTGACACAGCTGACTGCTGAGTTTGACCTCCCCACCAGCCACAGGGGGACGGATGCATAAACACACACACATACATATTTATAGGCACGCTCGCAGCAACTCATTTTTCCCAGGTCCATGAAGATGCTGCTCTTCTTCTTACTTTCACTCTTCCATTTCAACCCATCCCTGAGCCTAAAAATCTGCTCCTTCAATGTGAGGTCTTTTGGAGAAACCAAAATAGCCAGACCTGAAGTCGTCGATGCTGTGGTAAAGGTACGTTTGTTTGCCTGGATGAGACAGACACTGAACTTTCTAGGGTTTCTTAGATGCATAATCTTGCACTTTGTTTGCCTTTCACAGTTAAATATAAGTAAAAATAAGAGCTAATTTTTTTTTAAATATTGTACTCTTAAAGTAAAAATCAGCCTGTGGTTGAACAGAGTGTATGTTGTAATTTTAGACTTCATGGGAATAGAACAGAAAAAATATTTGCTGTTTCCTTTGGAAATTGAGTTACGAAAGGAGGAAAACCTCAATGCACAATAAAAATAATTTTCACTTCGAATCCACAAAGCTTTGTTTTGTGATACATTATTAACCTTCCTTATGTGCTAATTATTCTCAAATATTCTTGTCTAATTAAACCTATTCTCAGGACAGCAAATAGTATCTGTCCTATTAGAATCTCGTAGAAATTTGAAAAACCCAATTGCCAATTTCTATAAGCAAACCCTCACCATCAGGCTGCCTCCACAAAAACTGAAGATAACCCCAGTTTTAAAAAGAACCACCTTTAAGACTTGCAGCTTTGCAAATGCCCTCCAAGATGCCCCAGTGGGTGAGGACATGGGGCTTGGCATTAGTGAGGTGGCTGTGTGTGCAGAATGGCACCAATGAGGAATGGCACCAAATAGTTGGGTTGTGTTCCTTTTATTGCAAACTGGCAGAGAAGAGTGATTTCCTTGGCTTTGCATTCCTAGACCATTCTTCCTATACTGTCATCACTGTGGGAAATATATACTGAATTTTGGGGTCACTTAGATAATTGGGGTAGGTTTCAGGGGGCAAAGAGGGGCTTTTTTTCCTGACAAAAACCACCCACGAAGTTTAAAGAACAATGAAATTAGGGGCAGAGGGAAGTCCCTGAGAGTGCTGGGCTTTGGGTGAGCTGGACTTTCCCACGGGGAATCCCAACAGTAGCTGTGGGAACTGAGCCTTCAGTCCCTCTGAGGTGTGCATCCCCTGATGTCGGGACCCCGTTTTCAGACAGGGTATTTCTTTGGGCTCCAGGGGCTATTTCAGAGGAATCTGCAACAATCTGAGACAGGTCAATGCTTACTGTGGGGAAGGAGTGGGGCAGGGCAGAGGCAGCACCCCAGCAGTGGTGGGGATGGTGGAATCAGGCTCACAGGAATGGCTTTTGCTGCCCCTTCCCCTCCACACTTCCTCCTCAGGGTCAGCTGCCAAAATTTTTCACTGAATCTGAAACTATTCTGTTCCCGGGTTCCCTCTCCCAGTTCCTGCTGGGGCATGCAGCAGCTCTGAAAGCAGAAAAGCTTCGTTCCAGCTCCTGCTCCTCTCCCACAGTCCCAGGCTGCGTGCCACTTCTTTCACAAAGGACTTCCCCCATGCCTGTAACCACTTCTTTCTAACCCCTTCCTAATCTTCTAAAACCAGGCGTGTGCAAACTTCCTCCTGCTCCTTCCCCTTGCAGATCGTTTCCCGCTGTGACATCATGTTGCTGATGGAAATAAAGGACAGCAAGAACCGTGTTTGTCCTCTCCTGGTGGAGAAGCTCACCAGGTAGGGTGGCCGTGGGCAAGTGGACAAATATTGGGAAAGCTGCTTGGCAAGAGCCTGTGCTCTACTCAGTGCCACTTTACTGGGGCAAAATCTAAGGATCTGGGCTCTGTCCCACTGTCAAGGAAGCACCAGACTCTGGCAGTCTCGCTGAGGGACAGGAGCAAAGGCAGTTCCACACCACTGTAGAACACATTTTTAAATCAGTATAGCCAAGTTAAATTCAATTTGCTACAGAGAAGTTCCCGAAGGAGAAAAAAAGGAGGGGGAAATGCCCTCAACGGGCTGGTATCAAGTTGCAGCAGGACAGCCACCTTCCTGCAGGGCTTGGAGCTGCTTTAGATTACGGATTGCTTGCCTGGGCAATCCAGACATCCAGAGGAAAGAGCAGCATTCAGCTGGCTGGACATGATACCCAGCATGAAGGAGACACAGGCTGCAATGAGCAGGGAGAGAGTGAAGAGCAAGTAATAGAGCAGGGGTTCAGCTCCTGAGAAGGGTTTAGTGTCTGTACCCACCTGCCTCTGAGGTCAGGCAGGCAATGCCCAAACCCCTGGGCACAGGCAAAATTATCTCACTCTCAGCACCTTCTGAGTGCAGAAATAAACGCAAAAAAATCACTTTACTTCCAGTCAGCTGAAGGAGCCAAAGGAGGAGTACAGGTTCGTGGCCAGCGAGAGGCTGGGAAGGAGCAACTACAAGGAGCAGTATGCCTTCATCTACAGGTGGGTGAGCCCCCTTTGCCAACCAGCCAGCCCCTCCCCTGCCCTCTGGGGTACAGTCCCTGGAGATGGGCTGGACATGGTGGTGGCTTTGCTGTGAGGGAGCCGGAGAGGTGCAGGCTGTGCAGGTGGGTTGGGCTGTGCCTGGATGTGGGGGTCATCCCAGCAGACGCCTGTGTGTCTGTATCCATCCCAGACTATGGCCCAGGGCCCAGGTCAGAGCATGGAGTCAGTGTCAGACGTGTCTCAGGGAGCCACGAGTGTGACATCCCCTATCCCGTTCATTCTGCTGCAGGCAAGATCAGGTATCGGTGAAACAAACCTACCAGTACCCTGACACCCAGCCTGGGGATGAGGATGTCTTCTCCAGAGAGCCCTTTGCCGTCTGGTTTCAGTCTCCCAAAACCGGTGAGGTGTTTCAGAACCAAGTCATTGTCCCACTGTGCGTCAGCACAGCAACACTGCCTGGACCCGAGCACGTCAGAGGGCAGGCTCGAGAGGCTGATCCAGACCCCACACTGCTTTTCCTTCCAAGGGCACCATTTCCCTTCAGGGCTGCTGCCTCTGGGAAATCCCACAGCCCTGTGCATGCCCTGCTGGGAAAGCCTCTGCTGCTGCCATGGATGGTGGGTTGGTGGATGCATTCCATGCTGCTGGCATAGCCTGGGAGCAGTTACTGTGTGTGCTGGATCAGGATTTGCCTGCACTGCCGCAGCTCCTAACGGCCAGCTGACTGCCTGGAGGGGTCCCTGTGCAACCACAGAGATCACCCTGGTCTACAGTCAGGGCAGAAGCTGCTTCTTCCTCAGAAAAAAAAACCCTGGCTTACAAGTCAGTCTGTTTCTTTGTGACCCATTCTCTGTTTAACCATGACGTTTTCCTGTTCTCCTGCCTTGTTTTGAAGCTGTCCGTGAGTTTGCTATTATCCCTCTGCACACCACGCCAGACACAGCAGTGCGGGAGATTGATGAGCTCTATGATGTGTATTTAGATGTCAAACAGCGCTGGAAAATCGAGGTTGGTTGCCACATCTGTGTCACTAAAAGGGCTTTGGTATTGAGTCACTGTCCATGTTATTCACTATTCAGAGCTGAAAACCTTAAACCATTGATAATGGCCCTCCCAGGTTTTGAGTATCTCTTTGGTGTACTTTCATTGAGTTCTCCACATTTTATTCAGTAAACTTGATCAGCTAATAAAACTATTATCAGCATGCCCTGATGTTCCCAGCAGAAGGGAGAAGCCCCACTGCATTCATGGAGCATAAAAATCCTCATTGGTGGTCTTTTGAAAACTGTCCTCTTACTTACATGTGGAAACCCTCCCACCTTCCAGAACTTCATCTTCATGGGGGACTTCAATGCTGGGTGTAGCTATGTTCCCCGAAAGCAGTGGAAGAACATCCGTCTGAGGACTTACTCCGAATTCCTCTGGCTAATTGGTGACAAAAACGACACAACGGTGAAGAACAGCACCAGATGCCCATATGACAGGTAAAGGGCTCACTGCCAAACCACCCGCCGGTTATGATTCTGAGAGAAAAATTGTATCAAAAGGTGTCAGTGACCAACAGAGGAAACAAATGTACATGAGGCCATCAAAGTTAAAGCAGTGTCCAGGAGAAATGTGATCCAAATGCATCTAGTCAGGAGCACAAAGCCCTTTGCAGACCAGACTGGGCAGGATTTACACAGAACCAGCCACTGCTGCAGGTTGGGTGGGATGGATGACAGGACAGCCAGCAGCACTTCCATCTGCAGGAAGCCCTGCAGACACCTGGCAGGAGGTGCTGCTGCCTTCTCCATGCCAGCTTTGCACCATGGCTTTTGCTCTTCTGTTTGTAATTTGGGTTGGCAAATGCAGAGCGAGGTTCTGGTCAGGGAGGGGACACCTCACCTTGCCCTGGACATGTGGCAAGTCCTGCTGCCACTGCAGTTCCCTCGGCAGGGGCAAGAATACATCGGCTATTAGAGCCCAGAGTCCTCTTGAAGGATGAGTTTCTGAGTCTGATACTCCAGTTGTTGTCCTGTGATTTTTTTGTATCCAGAGCAGGGCTTTGAAATTTGCAGCATTGTTGGGTGGGTTTAGACAGAAGTCATTTAATGTTGGTTTCCAAGGCCAGTGCACACCAAGATATTTATGTGTCTTGCTGCCAAGGAGGCACCTAAAGGAGCTAACATCTCTGGGTGGGCAGTCCATGGGTAAGGACAAACCACACATAGCTGTGACTTCCTCAGAGCCACCTCTCTGGCCACCAGCTCAGTGCAGTGTGGCCGCCACAGGTCAGGCACCCCATCACAGCACCCCATTCCCTTGCTCCTTGCAGGATTGTGCTCAGTGGACAGAAGCTCATCCAGGCTGTGGTGCCACACTCTGTCAACATCTTTGATTTCCAGGAGGAATTTCAGATGACCCAGGAGCAGGTAGGCACAGCACAGCCTCTACAGCAGAGGGGAAGGGCTAACAGAGCCAGCAGTGTCCAGGCAGCGCTGAACACAGACCTGCCTGTAAGACCAGGTCACTGGTGACCATCACTCCCAAACTGATGAATGCTCACGTGCCACCTCCCCACATCCAAGCACTGCACACCCCAGCAGGGCTCGGAGAATAGTGCAGGCAGCTCCCAACCCTGTGTGCTGTTGTCCTTGCAGGCACTGGGAGTGAGCGACCATTTCCCGGTAGAATTCGAGCTAAAGGCTAAAGGTGGCTTTTTCAACTGGCTGAGATCGAAGTTTTCAAGGAAGAGGAGACCAAAGAGGAGCCATTGATCGAGATCATGGGCGTGCCGGGTCCTCCTACATGGCATGGAAATACACAGATGCCAACAGATCTTGTGGAAGCCTGGTGTAGGAATACAGCAAGTGCAATGTTTAGTGGGTAAAAAACCTCAAATATTTTTGTTAAAGTTCAAATATTTTGATTGAGAAGGCAAATTAAACCTTCACGCTGTTTTTTCTTCATTGTATACAGAAATAAATCAGCTAGAAGCAGCACACTGTACTTACTGTACTGGTCACAAATGTAAGGAGCTCCTGCAGGGCTAAAATACTTCTTTGTGCTTTACCCACAACACCTGAAGGGCAGGGAGCTCCACATGTACCCACGGGCTCTGGAGCTCTGCCATTTCTCTGCAGGGACAGAAGGATTAAAGGGATTTTTGCATCATGTGTATGTGCCTCTGTGTATGTGTGAGTTTATGCTTCAGAGCGGCAGCCAGTGGGACATGAGGCTGTACCTGGTGGTTTGCAATGTAGAATATTGCTGCATTTAGAGTATTTCTCACTGAGAGGTTTAAACTGGTCACAACATACAGGGATTTGGGAAAGACAGAAAGAAAAGGCAGAGGGACAGGCAGTGAGAGCCCCTTTTCTGCACTGCCCCAGCTCAGGGCAGCAGGAAGCTGATGGTTCTCACCCCCGCCCACCTGTAGACCTCAAGTGAGACATCCTAGGGATCCCAGGTAACACTGCTGCCAACAGAGTGTCATAAAATTCACATCAAAATCTGATTTCAGCATCCTGACATGGAAGTGAAATGCATCCCTCCCTCCAAAAAAAATCTCAGTGGCAGCACAAAGTCCTCTGATGAAGCAGACTTTAATGATGATTATTTAATGTAATGGTGCAGCAATCTGTTTTCCTAGCTCAGCCCACAGGCTGTATTTAGTGCAAACCAAACCCTGTCACACAGATGGCATCTGGAGAATGGGAATAATCCAACTGTTAGTAGAGACAAATATTCATCTCCCTTCATCAATGCATCCCAGGTTGCCTGTTGCAGGGGCAGGGAGGGCAGATGAGTGAGAGAGGCTTTGTGGGGAGGAAAACAGCTTGGCCTTTTTGAAACCCACTGTTCAGGGAGAAGAATTTGAGGAAAGAAACTAAATCAAAAGAAAATTATCCCAGAGGGTTGTGTGCAAGGCAGACAACAAGTCCTCCAATTTCTTGTCGCAATTAAACTTGAAATGATACAGCATTTTGTATGATCCCTCACTTACACTGCAGTCAATGCAAAGAAAAAAGCCTGATTTGGAACAAATATTTACACTGGGATTTTTATACAGATGCCACTATCTGGCTGACATCAGTGATGGTTTGTGTGAAGGCTGAAATCAGTCTGAGTTGAGTCTCTGGCCTCATACCGGCCATCCATGTAAGCTCTTTCTGTCTCCTGGCTTTCAGAAAGGAGAAGTGCACAGAAATCACCCTCCAGAAAAGCAATAATGGACACATGCAGTCATGAAAAATACGTAATTACAATGAAGTTTTACTGGAAATATCTATCCTTATTTGCAATATTTGGTATAGCCCTTTACCCAGCACTTGAAAAGAAAAGATGTGGCCAGAGAGCAGCCTCAGGAGTGATGTCAGTGGCTGTCGATCCAGAGCCGTGTGATGGGTTTGGCTGGGATAGAGTGAATTTTCTTCACAGTGTTTTCATGGAGCTGTCTTGGATTTGTGCTGAAAACTGTGTTGATAACACAAGGATGTTTTTGTTAAGTGCAGCACTTAAACAGAAACAAAGCATTTTCTGTCTCTCACCCCACCAGTGAGATGGCTGGGGATGCACAAAAAATTGGGAGGGGATGCCGCCATGACAGCTGACTCCCACTGAGCCAAGGGATACCCCATACCAATATCCCATACCAATATCCCATACCAAACAGAGTCCTGCTCAGCACTCAAACCTTGGGGAAGAAGAAGGGATCATCTTGCAGAGGTGCTGAACTTCTGACCAACAGAGAGACATCTTAATGCAAAATGATGCTCCTCCATTGAGAGCTGGGACAGAGTTTTGTGGGATTCACAGCAGAGAGACACCATCACATTGTATGTTTGATAGGGGCTGGGAGGTGTCCTGAACTCCAGCTCTCAGCACAGTCCATCTCTCTAGATATACATTAGACAATATTATAATTACATCCTAAAATATTTAACAGTTCATGTCATCTCTAGATACCCCTGGGGATCCTTACCCAGCTGTCCCAACTGCAAAGGGAGTTTTTAAGTTGTTCCAGTCTGCAGGAGCCTCAATATATTCTGCAGCCAGAACAAAGTTTCTCTTTTTGATGAATAAGGCTTCTTGAGCTTTATTTATGATCAAACAGAAGTTTTTCACTGGGAATCCAAAATTCCTGGAGAGACTTTTTCTCATGCAAGCCAGACCTCAGATCATGGCTGGGAGAGAAACAAAGAGGCTCTTCAGAAGAGGAAAACTATTTCCTCCTCAGCAGCCCTGTTCAGGTGAGAACAGAGAGCAGAGAGGGTCCAGCTGAACAAAAAGTGCTAAGACCCCCAATCCCTCAGGCTGGGGTCCTTTGAAAGCCCTTCTCCAATGCATGGTACTGGAGGCATTGTGACTTCCCACAGAGCCAAGGTCCCCACTGCCCCACAGAGAGACCCCTCCCCAGCCTACAGAAGATCTCTCTGCCCCTCACCCCACAGAAATCCACGCGAGGAAGGCTTTTACTGCCCTGGGGGTGTCAGTCTCTTGGCAGAGAACCCCCAGGAACCCACAGCAGCAGCCCAAGAAGGACTGCCTCTTCTCTGCAGCCTCAGTCATCTCCACTGGATAGGTTTGTCCATCTGCACCTTCACCTGAGGAGGGCTCATGTCCCTTCCTAGCCCTGGCACTGCTCCCCTCTAACCCACAGCCCTGACACCTCTCTGCCTGCACCACAGGGTGAGAGACCCTTTGGCCCAGAGCAAGGCTCTGCCTACCTCCTTTTGCCTCTTTTGAGCTACTGGCAGCAATGAGGACACAGGAGAGCTGGTACAAAACCCCGCAGGGACCCACCTGGCTTCTTCTTTCAGGGTCTGTACCTAATATCCAATCTAAACCTCCCCTGATGCATCTTGAGGCTTTTTCCTCATCCTGTCACTTGTTTCCTGGGAGAAAAGACCAACCCCCACCTGGCTGCACTCTCCTGTCAGNTAACACAAGGATGTTTTTGTTGCTGCTGTGCAGCACTTAAACAGAAACAAAGCATTTTCTGTCTCTCACCCCACCAGTGAGATGGCTGGGGATGCACAAAAAATTGGGAGGGGGATGCCGCCATGACAGCTGACTCCCACTGAGCCAAGGGATACCCCATACCAATATCCCATACCAATATCCCATACCAAACAGAGTCCTGCTCAGCACTCAAACCTTGGGGAAGAAGAAGGGATCATCTTGCAGAGGTGCTGAACTTCTGACCAACAGAGAGACATCTTAATGCAAAATGATGCTCCTCCATTGAGAGCTGGGACAGAGTTTTGTGGGATTCACAGCAGAGAGACACCATCACATTGTATGTTTGATAGGGGCTGGGAGGTGTCCTGAACTCCAGCTCTCAGCACAGTCCATCTCTCTAGATATACATTAGACAATATTATAATTACATCCTAAAATATTTAACAGTTCATGTCATCTCTAGATACCCCCCCTGGGGATCCTTACCCAGCTGTCCCAACTGCAAAGGAAGTTTTTAAGTTGTTT
The DNA here is from genome assembly GCA_013397395.1 of Sinosuthora webbiana. Lineage (NCBI taxonomy): Eukaryota > Metazoa > Chordata > Aves > Passeriformes > Sylviidae > Sinosuthora > Sinosuthora webbiana. Next base: position 25,320 of record VXBN01006996.1, read on the forward strand.
CAGTCTGCAGGAGCCTCAATATATTCTGCAGCCAGAACAAAGTTTCTCTTTTTGATGAATAAGGCTTCTTGAGCTTTATTTATGATCAAACAGAAGTTTTTCACTGGGAATCCAAAATTCCTGGAGAGACTTTTTCTCATGCAAGCCAGACCGTCTGTGGATCGGTAAAAGCACCCGTAAGCTCCCATCAGCTCCCTGCCCAGAGTAAGGCGTTTTTCCCTCCTTCAGGCTCTGCTCCCCGGCGGGGCCGGGCACACACGGACTATTACAGGGCCCCCTCTAGTGGCATCGCTGGATGTCCCGGTGCTCCGGGAGATTCCCGTGGAATTCACACCCAGACCCCTCCGCACGGCCAGCAAACTCAGCCGCGGCAAGGAAAAGGAATGTCACCCTCCCCAGCTGGGAGCTCACGGATCTGCATCCCCCCCCTGCTCTCCACACAGACCTCTCCACTCCCTGCAGACAGCCCGTTGGCTGGCCCCGAGGAGTCCCCGGGCCCACTGTGTTTCTAAAGGAATTTTGCAATAAAAAGGGAGCACTGTGTTGGCATGAGGTCTGGTTATTCATTGCCCACAGTTATTTAACTGGGAAACATGCCGTGATGACCCTCCCGAGGCAGCAGCAGCTCTGAGGACCAGGTGCTGGCAGGTTACAGGCCACATCCACCCCTGGGACCCCTTGGTGTCCCTGTCACACCTGCACCAGGAGCACAAGGGCAGTGACCACAGCCTTTCCTGCCTGTCTAACCCCTTGGGATGTCTTCTAGTGACTGTGTTTCTGCTCTTTGGTGGCTTGTACCCGGTTTTGGGAAAGATGTGAGGCTGTTATGGCACCAGTGCCACCATCCCCTCTCAGGAGATGATGCCACCAACCCCTTTTCCAGTGCCAGGGGAAACTGCAATCAGTTTGGATTAGAGGCTCTTTCTGCAACCACAGAATCACAAAATATCCTGAGTTGAAAGGGACCCACAAAAATCNTGTTGTTGAGTGACAAGGTCCTCCCTGAGCCTCCTTTTCTCCAGGCTAAACACCCCCACCTGCCTCAGCTACTCCTCATAAACGTTGTGCCCCGGACCAGATGTACACATGTACACGTGTTTGGCCACATACAGAAGGTGTGCAGCAAACAACTGAGCTGCAGCCCCAGAAGGCCTGTGCTGTGCTGTCACACTGCAGCGCTGGTAGCACTGACAGCAGAATCAAAGACAGAAAATTCAAAGAGCCTACCAGTGTGATACCAGCAGCTGGTCCAAGCTTGGCTGTTTCGTGGCTCCCTCAGCCTCCGGATGGGTTGTGGGAAGCACTCGTGCCCCAGGCTGGAGCTGGCCACTCACTGACCAAGCATCTGACACGGGAAAAGGACCACGAGTGGAGGAGGGGCTTCCCGGGGCATGAGTGCTCATCCGACACTCCAGGGCAGCTTCTTTCAGCGGCCCTGCAGCCCAGAGCTCAGTGGCCCTGCGGGGGCTTTTCTCTGCCAAGCAAGCCTGGGAGATGGAGAGCAGGAGGTGAGGGCAGCACCCATCTTTCTCCTGCCTTTAATCAAAAGAAAAACAATTTTGATAACCACTTTCCCCGGCTCCGTCTGTGGATCGGTAAAAGCACCCGTAAGCTCCCATCAGCTCCCTGCCCAGAGTAAGGCGCTTTTCCCTCCTTCAGGCTCAGTTCCCCGGCGGGGCCGGGCACACACGGACTATTACAGGGCCCCCTCTAGTGGCATCGCTGGATGTCCCGGTGCTCCGGGAGATTCCCGTGGAATTCACACCCAGACCCCTCCGCACGGCCAGCAAACTCAGCCGCGGCAAGGAAAAGGAATGTCACCCTCCCCAGCTGGGAGCTCACGGATCTGCATCCCCCCGCTGCTCTCCACACAGACCTCTCCACTCCCTGCAGACAGCCCGTTGGCTGGCCCCGAGGAGTCCCCGGGCCCACTGTGTTTCTAAAGGAATTTTGCAATAAAAAAGGAGCACTGTGTTGGCATGAGGTCTGGTTATTCATTGCCCACAGTTATTTAACTGGGAAACATGCTGTGATGACCCTCCCGAGGCAGCAGCAGCTCTGAGGACCAGGTGCTGGCAGGTTACAGGCCACATCCACCCCTGGGACCCCTTGGTGTCCCTGTCACACCTGCACCAGGAGCACAAGGGCAGTGACCACAGCCTTTCCTGCCTGTCTAACCCCTTGGGATGTCTTCTAGTGACTGTGTTTCTGCTCTTTGGTGGCTTGTACCCGGTTTTGGGAAAGATGTGAGGCTGTTATGGCACCAGTGCCACCATCCCCTCTCAGGAGATGATGCCACCAACCCCTTTTCCAGTGCCAGGGGAAACTGCAATCAGTTTGGATTAGAGGGTCTTTCTGCAACCACAGAATCACAAAATATCCTGAGTTGAAAGGGACCCACAAAAATCGTTGAATCCATCTCCTTACGCTGCACACAACAACCCCCAAATTCCCATCATGGGCCTGAGAACATTGTCCAAAGGTTTGTGGACTGTGGCAGGCTTGGGGCCATGACCACTTCCCCGGGGAGCCTGTTCCTGTGCTCATCCACCCTCTGAGTGAAAAAACTTCTCCTAATATCCGGCCTTAACCTCCCTGGGATGGGTTTAGCCCACATTGCTCTCCTTCATCCTGAGGGTTCAGGGATACAACCTCTGCACTCTCACCTGGTATAAAACCACAAGTGCCCTTTCTCTGCAAGCTGGTTTCCCAGCCAGTGTGAGAAACAAGGTTAAATACTTTGTGTGTCGTTTTAAATACAGTCTGAGCTGTAAGTGTTTGCAGGGGATATTTTCTGGTAGGAGAAGACAGATTTATAATAATTAATTTCCATATTGGCAAAGTAACAAAAACCTCCCCTGAAAAGCTCTGCAAATGCTGGCATTGAGATATGAAAGCTTTCTGTGCCTCTCTGGTGGGAGGAGAGCCTGACCCCAGCCATTTTTGGGGAAGCCAGATGCAAAATCCCACTCCCCAAACAAAACACCCTAGCTGGACATCACTGTCAGAAGGAAATACCCACCCCAGCAAGGCCACCTCCTCCATGGGGCCCAAAGGACTCAGGCTTCCAGCTCAGCAGGGATGTAAATATTTGCAGTACCAAGGTCCTGCAGAAAGGCAGCTCAGCACAGGAAAGAGCTGTCAAACATACCTCTAGGTCCTGCTAGATCATATTTTCCTATTAATTTTTTTTTAAAATCATATATACTAGCCTTTCATTCATGTCATTTAAAGAATGTGCTTTAAATCTCAGTAAAATTAACAGCGACAGGAGCTATAAATCCGACCTGATTTAGGGACAACATTTCTTCTAAGCATGCAATATAAATTCACAACTACGAAATTAACTCTGAAAGTCTGAGAAATTCTGAAAAGCCATTTAAAAGCCTTTTCTCAGGAGGCCCTGGGGAAACAGCCCCACACAAGAGGGGGGCCTGGCAGCAGGGCTGTTTTGATAACCTTCAGTGAAAGGGACCTGAGAATATTAACCATTACTGAAGGCTGTGGAGGAAAAAAATGCTGTAGCCCTCCTTGCTGCTTTTCCAGCTCGGATGGAGCTGTGAAGATATGGCACCTGGGATGGGAATATCTCATAAGTCACTGCAACACAAGGAAAAAATTACTTTTAAAAATAAACATTTGTTGAGAGGAGTTTCGGAATTTGAGAGTTTGATGCTGAAATGTTCAGGTACCCAGTAGGTTTAGTCCCAGCAAGGCTGGGTGCTCCAGTGCATGTTCTGCACCACTGCTGTCTGCAGCAAAATTCCAAACACTCCTTTCTGCTGCTCGGGATGTGGACAGGAGATGTAATAAATAAGGAAAAAAAAATAAGAAAAAGAAGATCCTCCAAGCCAGCTGGCACAAAGCGCAGATAAACACCTGGGGATCCTGCCAGCAGGTTTTCAAGGCCCCATTCCTTGGGTGCCAGAGCTGTCCCTGACCTGGCAGAGGACAAACTGGGCAACCAAGTTTCATTTGGCTCATAGGAGAGCGTAGCACAGCCAGCTGTCATAATAACAAATGGTTTGGAAAGAGTCTTTCCTCAAACAAATAAAAAACACTGTGTAAAAAAGCATTGTGCCATTCCCCGAATAAAGTTTCATGCAACTTCATCCCAGTTTCTGTCAAGTGATGTCTGTAACCACCTTGGATAGGCTTTTCCACATGATTTATACATAGGTTGTTCCCCCTTCTTTTTTTTTTCCAGGTGAAAAGGGTGCATTGTCTGCACTGCAAATACATTTCAATGTGGAGTAAAAAAATTAATTAGAAAAAATTATCAAATAAGTTTAAAACAAATAAATGCAGAAGCTAAAAGTGAGTAGAGAAAAAAAGCAGTTTGTGGATTAGAAATTTCACAATCTCACTTTCAACAGACAATTAGAGGGAAAAGTAATTACAGGGTTTGCATAATCTGAGCAAACCCAGAGCCCTGCTAAGCAACAGCCCCAGCAGCCACACTGTCAATGTGCCTCTGACGTCAGTCAGAGCAGGGCAGGGCATTTTGGGGGGTGAAGGGAGATCCAGCTTGGACACACAAAGTGCTCTGTACATGCCTAGGCCTGGAGACTGACCACTGCAGCAACATGGACAAAAAAATATTAAGTATACAGGAACACTTTTACATAAATATATATACACATATACATATAATGTTTCAAGTTAATGTTATTAAAATAATTTAAATGCATGTATTTAATTTATTAGAGAGACTCACAGCTGCACAAGACAAAATGCAATTCGCAGTTTTGAGCAACACCCCAGTGTATGAGGTATTTGCCATGCTGGCTGCAGAGGTGGCTATCAGAAACACAGAGCCAAGGCCATGGACAGCCAGAGGGATCTGAAGAGGGAACTCCAACAGCTCCCCCCAAAAAAAGGAGACGGCCAGTGGGCAACCAGTAAGATCCCAAGGCATGGCAGGAACAAGCGCAGCCTGGGGTCAGGGATGCCTACAGGGCAGACTTGAGCTGCAGGATGAGAAGGACAAACTGAGTGTATGGGTTGTGAGGAGCTCCAAGACATCATCTCCAAAGACCCCTTCTCTTTGGCCATTGAGATGTAAAAATGCATCCCACCAATACCAGGCAGGGGGCTGGCATACTCTGGAGTTAGCATTCCATGCTAACTGCTGTGCTGCAGGGACTTACCTTCCACCACAATACCCAGTGAACCTCCCAGACGTGCCATGGGTCCCAGCATGTGTCCCCACGTGGCAGTGCCCTGCCTTGGGGTGGCCCTGGTCCCTGGTCAGCAGCAGGCAGGGCTCCAGCTGGCTGCCAGGGCACTGCCAGACCTAGTGCAGTGCTCACAGGACACCTCGGGCCAATTGAGGAAGGATGAAGTTCCAGTGGGATTCACAGGTACTAAGTGGCCAAATCCTACTGCAAACCACCACCAAGGAGAGAGACTATAGACAAAGAAAAAGAACTTAAGTTGAACCAAAATGGTAGAAAAGCACTTTCACACCTAAAGGCAAAAAAATGATGCCAGTCCTCTTTCTATACTGAAGCAAGTGCATCTTGTACCGTTGCAAGTCTGCCCAGCAGGAGGCACTGGGACACCAGTAACCCGTACACGACTCACCCCCTCAGCTCCACAGCTGCCTGCTGAGGTAGCCACTGCACTTAGAAACCTTTGTCAAAGTGCCAAAAGCAGAGCAGAATGTCCCCCAAAGCACTGATCTGTGCCCAACACAGTCAGTCCTCATTTGGCAGAGCTGCTGGAGGCAGCTGCATGTTGTTGCCCAAAACCCTGCCAAGCTCTTCTCATCACCACCACTGGGTGCTTGCTGTCCTTAGCAAGGTTATTTCTGTGGCCACTCCACAGCTGTCGATGCCCAGGCCAGGCAGAGTTGGCCACTTGAAGAAGCAGAGCTCAGTTTTTACTGGAGGTAACCCCAGTCACAGTAGCAACCAGGGTCCATCAACTTCACAGACAACTCCCCTAATTTCAGCTGGTGTCATTAAACAAAGGGCAACAGGCAAGAGAAAGCCAGACAAGCACAGGGTGGACTGGGACATAGGAGTTATGCAGGTGAGATGCTCTCAAGGTTTACTCACACCAACAGCTTGTATCCAGGTTTGTTTTGTTTAAAAACATGGAATAGGAGGCTCCTGCTGAGGTACCTACCACAAGGCTAGTAAAACACAGTTAACTATAAAAAGGAAATAATCTGATAAGCCTGGGGCAGGAAAGTCCTTGGCAGCCACCGCATCTCAGGTTTCACCAGGGCTTTCAGCAGGAGAGTGTTTGGGAAAACATCTGCTGGTTTCCATGGCTGTTCCTGGAGGTGCTGGCCCCAGGTGCAGGGAGACACCTTCTGCAAACAAGCCCAGGGATCCCGGGGGGAGCAGCGGGTGCCGGGAGTGCCCCGGGATCCCAGCCCAGACGGCAGCTCCAGGGACACTGCGCTGCCCCCGTGCCTGGGGCTGCACAGGGGCAAACCAGCACAGCTGTGTAATGCTCCATCCACACTGTGCCCACTGCACCCTGCACATTTACACCATATGGATTAAATTTCTGCCATTTTGTTTTAAAGAAAAAAAAAAAGATTTCATGGGAAAAAAATTAATGGTTTTGAGGTTCTGCCCGAATTTTCATGGCTAGCTGCACAGCCCATAGGCTATTTGGTCTGCCTGAAGTTGCTGTGTGGTGTAGTTTCAGTCTGAACTTCACTGACTACATATGAAAAGAATCCAATGTTGTTTTTAACATGCACATTTTAATGAAGCAAACATTTCTATTTAATAAGTTATAAGATACAATTTTACAATCCTGCATTTTATTCCAGTTTATTTTGTTTTTACTTTCTAGTTTACAATGTAGTGAGCATTTCACATTAAGGCACAAAAAAAAGCACAGTAAAAAAACCCCAACCTTCCTTTTTTTCCCAGTAACTGTGCTGGAGAGTAGTACATCCACACATAATTACAGAACTGTTAGCATGAACTTCTCCCAAGGGCCAACGACATGTCAAAAGGTTTTCAACAAATCCTACCTTCTCCATATTGCAGAGTTAGATTTCATCAGGAGAGTTTACTAAAGCCCCAGCAGCTGACAGCAATTCAGATATGCACCTGGGAAGTAGTATGGAGTAATCCGGGACAAACAGACAAGTTACAAGGAAGTTTCCACTCCCTAACCCTCAGCAGAAACGCCTGTTGCAGCACAAAGAGGATTTCAGGAGAGATGAGTTTGCTTCAGGCATGTCCTTGGACTGAGATACAATAAAACATCTTGCACCAAAGAGGGGTCTGTTCATTTATATTGCTATTATTGGTATTGCTATTACTGGTAACTTCACAGACCCACCCTGTGTCCCACTGTAGATGTGGGTCCCATTCCCAGGATGGCTTCTCCGCCCCATCTCAGCCACTGGCCTGGCCTGCAGCCTCCAGGGACACCACTGGTCATCTTCTCAACACATTGTGGTGCTCTGGACTGCAGTGACTCAGGGTCACACAGGTGACAGCCATGCCAGGCTTGCCAAGTTCAGGGGCTTTATTAACCCAGCCAACCCAGGGCTTGTTCTTAAATCCAAAAGAGTGTGTGGGGGGGTTACCTGTAAAGTTACAGAAACATCACCAGCATCCCAAGCTCGTTAAAAACCGCATAACTAGCATCATGGCCAAAAAGCTATCTGTCTCTAGAGTTACAAAGCATTAACATAGAGAGGCTGAAAGCTTACAGGAAGTAATTTTCAGTCTGCTTTTGGTTTGCTATAAAAGATAAACTTTTTCTAAATGTAAACCATTAGCAAAGCATTTTCAGACACATTTCAAATTTGAGTGGTAAAGCTACTTATAATAGCTTTTTATAATGTTAAGCGTTAAAATTGATCAAGTATACAAAGGCACCTATTATAGTACCAGTTTTACCTCATTTCTTTACAGAAAAGAATTTGAACTGGGGACAGCCCAAGTCATATTCCATAACTAAAATGTAAAGTCTCCAGTCAAATAAAATCAGTAGTTAAGATACCCAATTACAAAGACAAATTCCAGTTTTCAATTAACATCTAAAGTCTTTAACATCCGCAAGGGAAATTAGTGTCTAGTCATCCACATGATTCTCCAAACATTAACAGTGACCCGGACAGTACTACAAAGGTACAATTTGAAGAGATATTAAATAAATGGACATTAGGTTGGTAAGTAGGACAGAAGTGAAATGCTTGTAAAAACAGTTACAGAGTTTATGTCTGACTATTGAAATGTGAGCCGTGTGTATCTAGAAACTGCATTTTGCAACACGACTGCAATACAACTCTACATCTGAACTGCGAGTGCAGAGAGCACCTGACAGGGCCTTTATGGAACGGTGACGTGGAAGGGACTCCCAGGAATGTGCTCGTCACCCCACTTCACTGCCAGGACATAGTCCCCCCTCTCCTTGACGACGTAAGTGACGTTGTACTGATGGCTGCCCAAATGCTTGATGGACACCTCTTCGCACGGTATTGTAGGTCCGTGGACGCCAACCAGCAGCATGTTGGAACCTATAGCAAAACACACAACTGTTAAAATCCTTGAGCTGAAACAAGGCAGCATGGTTGTACCATAATGTATTGGTTCTGTAACACATGAATTTTGTTATTTTAATTCACAGAGTGGTAGCTGAGCCATACCTCAGATTAATTTGGTGTAAGAAGAAATTTTAGATTAAAAAGTTTTCAGCCTCATAGAGGTGAGGTTTAATCTGTGCTATTTGCCAAACCTGGCAGATTACCACTATCTAACTACAGGTTACCACTATCTAAGTGGAGCACAGGAGCCATCCATGCTGCTTGTGAAAACAAGCTGGAATTACTTTACAAGTACTTCATCAGAAGTTAATAGCAGGGGCCAGTGGACACAGCTGGCCTGTAATCCACCCACCGCAGAGCTCCCAGATGATGATGATGACCATCAAAGGTTACAGGAACACCGTGCATTACACGCTACAATGCACCACAAGGGTTGCTTAAGTTCAGCAACCTGTTTGTTCTCATGCCATAACCCTGTGGTTCATTCAGGTGCACCTGGCTCAGACAAAGCCATCTGGAGAGGAACTAACATCTTTACGGTCTCTGTATTAGGACTAACTTGGTGAGCACAGTACAGTATCTGGCATTTTTCTTTAGTACCAGATCATTACCTCAAGCTCTGAATTTTACCTCTAAATCTGCAAGTTGGCTTAGGGAAAAAAATGCCCAGCTAAACCACCAACCCTGAACATCCATCTGGTTCCTGTATCCATACCTGCTTTGCTGCAGTCCACAGAGAAGGAGCTTTTCTGACCCACAAAAGCCTTTGAGAGTCCTGCTCCCCGGGAAACCACTTTGCTGGCATCTGAGGTGGATTTGGGAATGGCACTATAGCAAGTTTCAGTCGATGACCTTGTCACCGACTCTACCAGGATGGAAGAGGTTTCGTTGGCACTGCCTGGGCTAACCAGTCGCTGCCCTGGAAACAGAAAAGGTTTCTGATATTCAGATTTGCCCCATCTGAAAGGCATTCATAAGGACGTTTCGAAACTCTCGTAATGACTAGCATGCATTCTGCATCCAAAATGCATTTTTGGAGAGGAGCAATTTCCTGCTTAGGTTTTTAAGCTGACATGTTCCAGCACTGCTGGCAACAATCCCATCCCAGAGCCCTCAAGTGGCTAAAGGACCACAGGAACTTCAGGATTCATTAAGCAAAGCGGGTTGCTTAAGAAGAGTTAATTGTGCTCCAATCACCAAATGCCAAAAATTACTTGAGTTGGCAGAAAAGCAGGTGCAACTTTGCAATAACCCATTTTGAAAGCAGAGCATGTCCCAGCCTGGGGGAGCACAGTCCCTGCCACCCTCTCCCAAGAACATCACCACACTATGGGCACCACAAGAGGGTTCACAAGTTCAGGGGCAGCAGCAGAGATGAGCTTGAGCCTGTGCTTAAACACAGTGCTGGAGAGAGAACAGGCTTCCTAAACCAGCCTTCCTCACTTCACCTAGGAACCTCCCAGACATTAGGAGGTCGGGAGCCTCCCTGACCTTTGGCTAGGTGATACCTGCACCAAAATGAGACCAAGAGAGGCAACACATGCTACAGGTGAGCAGGTTTTAGGCTTTGAGGGTGGGGAGAAATGGGTAAATAAGTCATATTTCCCTGCGACCCATGCAAGACCCTAGCACTAGACTGGGACTTAATATTACCCCATAAAGCTGTTTTATGGCCCAACACTGAATGAAGCTGCCAGGCTCCATGACTACTGCTTTTGTAGCTGCTCCTGAGACCCCTCATCTAGGCTTTGGAGGTGATGGGAAGAAATGTTTTGCTTCTCACGGGGTTGGGCATCTAGACCAGAACACCACATTGTCTCAGGAGGATATTTTTACTGAATGACATGACCTGCCTCAGGCACAGAGTAAATACTAGTTAGCTTTTTACCTGTAACCTTTGCCTTGAAAGGGCTGCCCACTATGTGGTTAGGTCCACCATATTTAACTCCAATTAAATAGTTTCCTGGAGCCATGGGTGTGTACATGACTTTGTAACCTTCTGGAGTTTCCTGGCAGTCCATTTTCACCTTTGATGGCCCTTCAATTGTAACAGAGAGGGTACCTGGACCAGCCTTGGTCGTGTTAATGAAAAACTCCGACTGCAGTCCTAGAAAGACGTAGCACAGTGAGACACACTCTTCCTCACACCCGACGTTACACACGCAGCCTCAGGCATTAAATAAGGGGTAATTCGGCGCAAGATCAGTCTGCCCAGGGCTCAGGCAGGGAGGGACACCACATCCACCCCAGCAGCCTTGCACAGGCCAGCCCAAATGGAGCTCTGCACCCCTGGCAGCCTCCCCAGCTTCATCCTGCTCCCTCCTCCAACTAGGTTGTGACTGTGTGGGAGAAGGGGTCATGAGAGCCCTTCAGGACTCAAATGGAAGTCATTTGGTATCAAAAAACTGGCTTAGAGAGAAAACAAGAGCTTTTCTGCTGGGCATCAGAGTCCACACCCACACAGCTCCAGCATGGCTAAGTTTGGGAGAGCTCACAGCCATCTCGCTGCCTGGACTGCAAATCAGCAGTGAAGAGCCCACAAGAAAGCAAGAAAGACAAGGGGCAGGACATGGCCTGGAGGAGACGGGTGTTTGAACTGCTCGGCAACAGCACTCCAAGCAGTTTGTGGAAACAAAAGCTTGTTTAATTACAGCATCTGGTTAACACAGCTGAATTATTGCTGCTAATACTAAGCCAATGACACGATGCCAGCAACACAAGAAAAAATTAAGTAAGGCTTTCAGCCCCCAAATAATTTACTGTCAGACTCTGGCCTCAAATATTTATGATCTTTGGGCTGTTGCATGAGACACTGTTGCAGAGGAATAAAATGCTCAGGCTCACTCAAAACCAGGATGGCCATGGGAAAGTTTACTGCTGCTGAGATGGAAGCAAAAAGACATGGGAATAAACTCAGGAGAAGTTTCTAGCCTCCCCACAAAAGAGGTTGCTGTGTTGCAATGCTGGAAGAGCCCAGCTCCCACAGAGTGCTGTCCTCCAGCGCTCCAGCAGCCCATCCCCCTGGCACCGCCACCCTGGGAGGTCAGGCATCAGCCCACAATGCCCTGCTCAACTGGAGAGAAGTTAATTCTCAAAGCCAGCAGGCTTCACAGCTTCTTGGTAAGAGCTCTTGCTCCAGAGGCACTGCTTTTTCCTGTGCCCCAGATGAAGGCTCGCATTGTTGGAGGCTGCAGACGCTCAGTCCTCCCAGGGGGACGGTTCAGGTGCTCAGCCACTGAAACCCCTACACTGAGTCATTGTTCTGAAACGCTGCTCAGCAGCTCCCAGGGCACTGCACTTTTGGCAGTGGCCAGGATTCAACGGGGCACAGAGCAGCTTTGCTGAAATTAAACAGTCTATTTAGATTAAAAACAACCCCAAGCACCTTTATAGATGAAGAAATATTCCTCTCTCCCTGATGCATCACTGGCTAGTATTAATGAGTGCTTTCGTTTCCACCTATTAAAGGAGCTCAAGCTACATCTTTATTTTATAGAGTGTATCTGGATGTTTCCAAAACCAACTGCTTGGTTTCTCCAGAACAGCAGAAGCTTTGACTGAATAACTGCAGTACTTTTTTTCTTTTCTTTCACAGGGAGAAAAAAGATATGAAATGGAATCCATAGGAGACAGCAGTGGATAGGACAAAATGAACTAGCTATTCTGTTACACAACAAAGGGAGAGAAAAATAATCATTTAACTCTATTTACCTGTGTGTGTGGCCTGAGCAAGAACACAAATAAATCAAAGTGCATATCCTGGAATGTTTTTATACTCACTAAGGGCACAAATCATAGAAATGAAAAAACAAACCCTAAACCCTACATTCTTGAGTTGAGAACTATCAGATGAGGCAGCCAAAGCTGACAACAAGGTGTCAGATTTCCAAGAAGAAACTGTTCACACTGCATCTGGAGCATGCACAGCATACTACCAACAGAACAACCCACCTTCTCCCTAGGGTTTACATATCCTACTACATTTCACTTGAGATTTCTTAGAGGTGCAAGCACCAAAGGGAAGGTAAGAGGGTACACCCTCGTACCCATTTAATTAACACAAATTAAACAAGATTCCTTCATTTCTACACAGCCAACTCAGACATCTTGTTCATGTGTGGAAGGGAGCCAGAGCATCTTCCAGAGCTCAAGGGACCACCGATGTGGAGATAAGCTAACCAGCAGTTCAGTGAATGCACGTTGCAGTTGCTGATTTATAGAAGTTTTAAGTTTGTTAAGGCTCAGTATAGGCTGCAGACTTGTGAGTGATGGTTATAAGGCATGAGCGTGCTAGAAAGCAAAATTAGCCTGCAGTCAGGTCAGCAGAGAATGTGGGTTAGTTCAGCTGCCTTAGCAGGTGAAGTCGTGTAAAAGTATGCCTAGAAGTAAGTTCTGTATGTCTCAAAGCCCAGGTGCAAGCAGGTCAGGAGGAGAAGAATTACCCGTGGTGCCAGTCTCCAGGCCAGATCCGTAGGCCATGACAAGGGCAGGGTTGCCCGCCTGGCCGGGCTCGCCCACGCGCACTTTGAAAGGGCTGCCCACCACGTGGCTCCCGTTGAACTTCACATCGATGGAGTGGACGCCGTTCTCGTGGGGGATGAACCGAACGGCGTATTTATCTGCAACAGGGAAGGGGCTCTTCTGACAAATCACAGGCAACAATCCAACCACAAACCAGCAATTAAACCCAACACAGGGCTGATCAGCAATCTGAGCTTCTGAAAGCCTTTGACATATTTTGGTCCCAGTTTAAGTGAACTCTGCTACATGAGCTGCTAAACGTGTATTTAAGCAGAAAAATGCTGTAGTTATCACAGAAGGTATTACAGCTTGTGTTTTCACCTTATTCACTATGACTTGACCTCAACTGTCATCTAGTCTGAGGGTTACTTGCCTCACTCATGCACCAAACATGAAAACTGAATCACACCCCAATTCATTGGCAGCTGAGGGAGCCGTGTGTAGAAGAAAAGCAGCTGGTCAGAGCAAGCCAAATCTTACCAGTGAGCTGAGTGTGCTGCTCTGACACCACACCTTTATCTAATGAAGTCATTTAGCAATTTGCTGATATTTCACTTTTTTGATTGCATGTTAACTCAGAGGCGGGACTGATCTCCCCCAGCTGGACAGCTGCTGTCTGTTCACAGTACAGACCATAACTCATACAGACTTCAAGTGAAAAAGAAAAGCTCATTGCTGAAACAGGTATTGAGCTTTCTGTAGTGTTTACTTATAGACAGTTTCCTTGACATTTCATGTGAAGGAGTGAGTGTGAGTTAAAAATAAACCATTAGTCAAAGACTGAAGCATAGCTTTGAGAAATAAACTTCTTCCCTGGTTAAATTCAACAACCACATCATATTTAATTTATTACTAATGTCATTGTGCCTTCACTGGCAGGCCAAGACTTAAATACTTCTAACTTACAAGTTGGGGCTCAGTCAGTTCATAGAAAAACATGGATATAACCCTGACTGAACAGCTCTTGACACTAAAAACTTGTTTTCCAAGCAACATGCTCATCCCTGGGACACACTATTTGTAAACCAAAGGAACTGAATACCCTGTGTAGCAGCAAGTGCTTTGGAGGTCATGCAATTGTTTTGATCATCACCAAGCTGTGCTCACCTGGCTCCAGCTCAGACACATGGCACTCTTCGACAGCTCCGGAGGGGCTGTGCACTTTAGCATCGATCTTGCCCTTTGCCCCATTCAGCCTTATAGCAAAGGATGCTGGCTGATTAACTTTTAATCCAGACTCCTGAGAATGCAACAGTCAGATTATCAAATTCAAACTTTCATTTCAGACAGCACAAGATTTGTGGCAGGGAAATAACCACTTCACCATGAGGATTTTTTAGACTTTAAAAAAAGGCATAAAGTTGTGACTTGCATTAATTCTCAAATCAGAAGCTCTCTCCCTCTTAGGGGGTGGCTGATTTAGGAGTCCCCCACATTGGCTAGGCTGACTTTTCCCATGGTAACAGGCTGTTTTTGGAAGCCAGACAATTGCACCACATCAAGGAGAGGCAGGTTTACAATACTAGTCACCCGTTATCACTGAGGTCAGTCCTCGGTATTCAGGCACTTGATTTAAAGGATGATTAAGCTATAGCTCCATTTTCAGCCCATTCATTCATTCCAGATTCATTCAGGGAAAAGCCTCTGATAATCCAAATGTCTGAAAGAGTAACATGCATGTTTATATTTGCCACAAGAGGCTGCATTTAGAACGCCACCACAAGATGACTCCAACATGAGAAAGTAATTTAGAACACGAAACCAGATGTTGTGGTGCTGTCAGGCCATTGGTAGAAAGTGAGGCAGCTCCACATCTGAGCCACAGTGGTCCTCGACCAGCACAGCCCATGCAGCTATCCAGCAGTAATATCTCACACTTAACATACTTTACCTCATTTTGTTTTCAACTAAATCCTGAAGAGAGAAATAAATGCAACTGAGTAGAACTGAGGTACAATGTATAAACAAGTCCCTGATGTGGATTTAGTGGAGGCTGATGCTGCACAATGGACTCTGTTAAGGAATACTCAGCTTTATCTGCCTCTCCAGGACTTAATTGAAGTGTGAGTATTCCTGTCAAAGAGTCTTTAAATGAAACACAAGGTAAACATCAATACCACAGCGACTAATTAACGCCCTTGTAACTCCTGGTTAGAAGAGATACTATCGGATCAGGCTGTCATGGTTCATTAACACAGCCCAGGGGGAGAGTTCCTGCAGCCCAGGCAAACTCCTAGGGATCACAGCTGGGACACAACCAAAAAAAGCCTTAACTGAAGTCCTAATC
Source organism: Sinosuthora webbiana (assembly GCA_013397395.1). Classification (NCBI taxonomy): domain Eukaryota; kingdom Metazoa; phylum Chordata; class Aves; order Passeriformes; family Sylviidae; genus Sinosuthora; species Sinosuthora webbiana. The sequence continues at coordinate 40,655 of VXBN01006996.1, forward strand.
ACCACTCAAGGAGGACTGAGGTACAGTATATTTAGACACAGATTCTCAGTCTCACATCCAAGCTTCTGGCTTTGGAGATCTCAGCCAGGCTTTTAATGTTACTTGTATTTTAATGCCTGTAACCACACACATACATAAATTATATGGTGAGGTTACCAGATGAGCCCAGACCAGCTACAAAGCTGTGATTCACTCTGGGATTCACTACCTTTCATGAGTCATCTGAGCTGTGACTCTGTGGTTTTGTGACATCAGCCAGAGCAAATCTGCACCCTGACCTCACGGTGGGGGCACCTCTGTCTGCCTGGCCAGGCTGCAGTCATGTCCCAGCCATGCAGCCCTGCGCTACCTCACCCATGGAAATGCAGCTCTTCATGCACGTGCCAAATGAGGAACTTGGTACCAGCATGATCATTGGTGGTTCACCTCTAAATTTCAGTTCTCCTTGTCCTTCTCCCAGCTAATGCCATGGGAAACATGTCTTAGTTCCTCCAATGCTATTTCTGGAGCCTTTTATTCATAATTCCCAAGTGTTATCACTTGTAACACACTCGTTGAGCCTTCTGCCTTTGAACTCTGGCTAGCCAGTTACCCAGGGGCCAGCTGCCAAAAATCTCTCTGGCTGCAAGCTGAGCTTGAAAACGAGCACCAACCAAGAACAAGGCTATTACTAAGAAGAAGGGACAACCATTTTGGTTTTGGAGAACAAGGACGAAATCAGTCTCTGTGGTAAGCTATAGAGATGTTTCCTTATGTCTCACCTGAAGACTAGTGACAGTGAGCCTGCGAGCATCATCGGAGGGGGCGATGACAGGAACCAGGTAGGGGCTTTCGGGAATGTGCTCATCATTGAACTTTATGGACACCTCATAGTTGCCTGCAGAGAGAAGAGAAGCAGTGAGTGTCCTTAGTTTCTTTGCAAGTCACACAATCAGTGCTGTTTCCATGTGATTCGGTCTCAGGACATACCTGGCTCTTGAACTATATATGATGCACCACAAGATCCATCTTTATGGTCATCAAAGGTGATTTCTGCTTTACTTGGGCCTTCTACAGCAATAGACAGTCCTCCAGCTCCAGCTTCCCGTGTCCATATGCTGAACTCAGCTGTTGAAACACACAAGACCACACACAAGGGTAAGTTTGCTGTTGTTGCTGGGTTGCAGCTTCCTCCCAACAGACTGTAAAGTTTCACTCGAACGTATTTGAAGAATAGTAGCTCATCCCACCAACCTGGGAGATACTGTTTAGCAGTTTCTCCAGGAGTCTCCTGTAAGCCAAAACACTGCACTGCAGACCTGCACACAGCAGATTCTGGAGCCCACTGAGAGCAGAGAACTCACCTGGAACACCTGTCTCTCCACGCTCCAGCCCCGGGCCTCCAGCTCTCACTTTATGGGCTCCTCCCTCGCCCAGTGGCCCCACAGTGAACTGGAAGGGGCTGCCTGGCACTGGCTGCCCTTTGTATTTGACATCCACAGTGTGGACCCCCATTTCTTGCGGCACAAAGCGGACACAGTAGGTGTTTTTGTCACACTCCACAATTTCAGCATCAAAGTTTCTCCCAGAGGGACTGGTTACCTGAGCTGTCATATCAGCACAATCAATTTCTATCAAGAAGAAAATAAAAAATGTAGATTAGAAAGTGACAAAGGGTTTTGGAAGCCAGACCTGAGCTCAAGTGATTACCCAGTGCAAATAACAGAAGAGGCACACATATGCTCATTGCATGCTCAGCTGTGTGCTTCTGAGCAGAAAACCTGGCCAGCTGCAGCTTCCCAGGTGCTACAGAGGCAGATGGAAGTGGCTGGATAAGTACAGCCAGCTAAGCCTGGCCTACATGATTCACAGTTTCCAGACAGCAGTACAAACATTTAACAGCCAACATGATCTTAAAACCCTGGAGCTAGAGTGAGCTGTGCAGCCCATTCTCTAGCCTGCTGTACACAGAATAAATTAAATTAAGGCCTCACCAGTATTTATTTCTCCATGTGTTGATCATGGTTATGCATATTTTTAACTGTTTGAAAAGACACATTACCAGTGTTTCTTCCCTAAGCTCAGTTAATTTGAGGATACCTTTACAAAACTGAAGTTCATATTTTCCCTGCTTCAAGTACCCCATGTTACACAAGTGCAAGCTATGGTTTTAGGGATAAGGATGTTGTTGCTTACCTGGGATTTTTAGGTTCAGATCACATATGCTTCCTACTGTTGCAACAGAGGGAGCCCGTCTTGTTCGTGTGATGCTCTCCTTAACTCTTCCTTCACCACTGATCTTCACACTAAATGGACTGCCTGTAAGTATCACAGCAAGTAATTCCTTCTCTGCTTATTACACACGCCACTGAGGGCAAAAATAAAAGCTTCCTCTGACTTGTAGGGGACCATAGGGGAACCTTTATACCCAACTAACAGTCAGGCCCAAGTCAAATACACCCACAGAACCAGAACAGTTTTGGACGCTTGCTGCTTGGGAAGAACCTCCTCAAATCTTTGGGACTTATGGTCTAAGCCAGATCACACAGCCCACCCACAGTTCCAGAGTACTGGTCAGCCAGATAAGACTTCTGTTGTACTAATCAAAAATTTGCCCAACACTTCTGCTTACCTGGAATATGTTCGTCTGCAAATTTAGTAGACACAATGTACACACCAGGTACAGTTGGAAAATAGGACACTTTGCAAGTTCCATCTTCTAGATCTTCAGTTTGGATCTCTACCTTACTGGGTCCTTCAACTGCCAGGGAGATCCCACCATAACCTAAAATATAGATAAGTTAGCCTCTGATTTGCAAAGCTCTACTCTAAATCTGACATAAAATAGTCCAAACCCATAGCAGGTGCTACTTGGTAGGTTTGTATCATAACGGGCACATGGGAGTTGCACAATGCCTTAATGGCATTTCTGTATTCCTAATCAGTCAGAGGCACAGCATGCATTCAGCTCCTAAAATTCTCTGACTATATCCCTTTTATTTCAATAATGTTGAAAAGTTATCTACCGAGCTAAAAAGTTATCCAAGACTCCACATTAAACCAACAGGGAAATAAGTATCTTCCTCATTTCCTTCTTGCTATACTGAATGATACTAGAGCCAGCACTGCTCCAGTGACAGTCCCTGTTGGTTGTAACAAAGACCTTACAAAGCATATTCCAAGTTAATAGCACTATCTGTGGCTAATAACTGACAATAATGACTGTGTTTAATGGCAGCTGCTGCTTTGCAGCTTGCATGCTGAGGGAGGCAGTACTCTCGTGTAGAGTCAATATATATCTGATAGCATCTTATGATCCCTTTGTGAGGGAACTAACCAGCATCTCTTGTGTCTACAATGAAGTCACACATTTCAAAGGTTCGTCCTTCTACCAAACCACGTCCAAAAACTCTTGCCCGTCTGGCATCCCCGATCTCAGACTGGACCACCATGATTGTTACAGGGCTGTTTGGTACATGGCTCCCGTTTTTCTTGATGCTAACCAGATGTTCTCCTACTTCCCGTGGAATGAATGAGATGCCTACAAAGCAGAGAAATGTGAGAAATTTATTCAGTTTTTGTTCATGTTATACTTGATTTAAATGCCTTAATCACACCAAGACATGAAATACTGGAAGAGCACTCTCTTTACTCATGTTGAGGAGTTGCTCTCAAGTGAACCACAAGGCCATTCATATGTGCTGACAAAACCCACTTCAATTGCAATCTGGCACGTCACATGCAAGCCAAGATAAGAGGCCACTCTTCATACTTTTTTGTCTTTGGACAACTGTAGCAAACACTTTTAACTACTTGGTTGGACAACACTCTTCTGGGAAGGAGCACAGAAGTCAGTCATTTTACACAGCAAAGCAAACTGGAGTAAAGACTATCACAGTAATCTCTCAGAGCTTACCAATGTGGTTATTGGGCAGCCTCTTCAGAAGACAAGGCTCATCACGACCAGATGGGGCTTTAATGCTGGCTGTTAAGAGACTGAGATCAGTCTCATTGATGTCCAACATGAAGTCAGCAGCAGAACCAAGCTTAACCTGAGACCGTCTTCTGTTATCATCTGAATACATAAAGAGAAACGAGTCACAAAACATTACAAAGTTAAGTGCAGAACAAGTCAGAGGACTTCAAATTCCTGCCACAAACCAGGTTCCCCATGCTATCCGAGGTTAATTTTTAATATGAAGTGCTTCCAGAAGTTTAAACTTTATACCTGTGATCTTGGCTGTGAATGGACTGCCTGGAATGTGTTTGTCATTGTATTTGACCAGGATGCTGTAGTTCCCAGGTAGAGTAGGCAGGTACGTGACTGTGCATGTCCCATCTTTGTTATCAATGCAACTGATCTCTGCTTTTGAAGGTCCTTCAATAGCCAAGTCCAGCCCACCTAGAAAAAAAGTAGAGTGGCATTTCCATAAATCTTTGTGAACACCACGTCCAAAAATTTGGTCCAAAGAGAAATATCCAGTACCTTGTACTGAAATGGAGCTTAAATGCAGGTTTTCAAAGGACAGCAGCAAAACCAGCTCAGACCAATCCACTAAGGCCACAGTTCCATTCAGTCTTTAGATTTACCTAACAGTGATTCCATGCCCAGCCATCATCCACTAGATTTAAGATGCTTTCAGTTTATTTTAAATTAAACAAATAATTTGCACTGTATACCACAGGGTAAATCTACTGCTTTCAGGAAGGGGCAATAAACCAGTTTTTACTGCAAGTTACAGCCTGATATTTGCATAAATCGTTTGTGTCACATCAGAGATACATTGTTGGACAGATGAATGTGAATTAAAGCCAATGTGCATTACACTGCCAAGAAGTTCCTTAGGGTAGGATGGGTTTAAGGAACTGACTTACCCTCTCCTGCATCTTCTGTGACAATGGTGAAAGTTGCTGGTTTATTCGCTACCCCATAAATGAGGCCAGGCCCATAAGCAGAGACACTGCCACTGTTGGGGTAATTGACATAGAACTGCAGAGGACTCTCTAAAGGGGAAAAAAAACAAAAAGCAGCGCTTTTAAGGATGAGTGGTCCGGACTACAAGAACTGATACCCAACTTCTTTAATGCCCTTCTCATTACATGGTATCTGAAAAACCTTATTGTGACTGTAATGCACTTAAAAACCATGTAAGTCTCCATTTCAATCCTCAAAATACACTGTTCCACAATTTGTGCCACATTCATTCATGGAAGAGTGTTACTGTAGTTACCACAGATAAGCTTAAAGGATGTTGTAAAGGGTCTTGTTCCTTCCAAGTTTATTTTTAGCACATTAAATCAGAATATGACTCAGAAGCAGGCTTTCAGTTCAGGCACTGATTCTGAATTATGGTAGCCCAGAATTAGGAACTAGCACAGCACATAGTCTGACTCAATGAACCTGAACTAGCAAATTTGAAGGGTATCCAAAAATGTATTGGCCAGCCTCCGATTAGGTAAGCTGGTGCACAAGAACAAAAAGTACAGTCACCAACAACCAATAATGGTTTCAAAAAAAGGCACAAATAGTTCTTCAGTCCAAAGTTAGATTTTGCAGCTGAGACAGTAGAAAGTTTTATTCATGACAACCTTCATGAAGGAAGCACTATGGCACATCATCTTTCTATCCCAGCACAGGGTAAAGGTCTTAGTGAACCAATACATCAGACAGGTCAGCACCTATGGAGCTGCTATATCCATAAAGAGCTGAAGGACTGAAGCAGTACCATGCATCACACTGCTGAGCTCCTTACTTCAGCCTAAGTTATCCTGTGTTTCTGTATGAACAGAACCAGCAGTCTCTCTCAGACAGTGCTGAAGGTATTTTGTCTCATTTCTACACATCCTTTTACAAGTCTGCCCCTTTCAGCCCAGCCCCCCCAGCATGCCTGGAGAACCATAGGGCAGCCACAGCCTCCAGGCAAGGCAGCGCTTCCACTCGGGAGCTGGTGAAGCAAGGACAAAAGAAGAGAAATGGAATGAAAGGCAGTGGTTTCTGCTTGTTAAGAAGCAGCCAGGAAGGAAGAAAGAAGATTACAGCATAATATGCATGTTTTATTTTATTGCAATCAGATGTAAAGAGTAACTATAGTATTTCAGCCAATCAGTTCTCCCCACAGTTTGGAGATTTTTTGCCAATGCAGTTTTAAGGATAAACACACACTGTAACCAGTAGTTTTGTTAAGCACCATGGAAGTAAATTTCAACCTGAAAAACCAGTAGTTAAAAAATAGTATGTTTCTTCTTCATAATAAACCAGCACAAAAGCTAGTTTCCCAAAACCAAAGTCCATTTTAAGCCTGGCTGGTATGACTAAACCACAATGGAAGCTCATATGTGCTGGCACTTCTTTGCTTTAGTTCTTTCTGGACTACTTGCAGAGAAAGGGCCACTGAAGGGTAAAACAGCCTGGGCAGATCTTTCCACAGCATGTACAACTTAGCTATAGAACCTCGCCAGGAAGCAGATGCGTCAGCAGGACTCTGCACTCAGATTTGCATTGCCTGTTTTGTCAGACTTACCTGGGATGTGATTTCCCATGTATTTTATGTGCATTTCATGCAGCCCAACCTCAGTAGGAGCATATTTCACTGTTACTGTGCCATCTTTGTTATCTACGATATCTGGTGTATCCGTCTTTCCAGAGGGCATGTGTACTTCACCTACAAAAGGCCACCATGGGAGTTACAGAAGGAGAAGCTGCCTGCTTCCCCTCTCCCACCCACAGAGAATTGTCTAGCCATTTTAAACAAGCGTTTTAAATTGTTAAATTCCTTACCCACAGGCACAAATAGAAGACTAATGGGAACACTAACCAGACATGTTTTCTACTTAAGCTACATGAATACAAGGCAGTGGTAGACATCTGGCAAACGGTCCCGTGACCTTACAAACTCTACAGGCAGGGCTGTTTGTTGCAGACATGGAGCCTTTCACAGCAAGCCACGTAAAAAGTACTGATCTACCTCACAGCAAGATGCTCCCTCTTCTGCTGCACTTTTGAAAAGGAAAGACTGACTGCTCCTTCAAGCTGGTACAGGCCAGGGCTTGGGGTGGGATTGCTAAGCTAGAGGGCAGAGGGGACACAGGCCTTGCGTGCAGGAGCTTAGTGCAACCAGGGTGCTACTGGAGCAATGCTCTCAGCTGCCAGACCTGTAGAAGAGGGGTCACCTGCTTTGGAGAAGGTATGCAGCAGGAATGCAGAATTAACTGCTTTATTGCATCTGCAGAAAAAAAAAATAATGGAGCTTATCAAGGATGCATGTAGCTGCTCCAGAAGGGGAAAAGCATCAACAGGCCCTAGAGTGCAGTAGCTCACAGCCTAGCACTGAAGGCCACAGCAACACCAAGGATCCTCACTTAACTCAAACCATTGAAGGGGAATATCCTACTCATCCTCAGTGGATGCCTCTCAGTGTGAAATTAAACAGCTACGTTGCTGGCAGGATACAAACCTCCCACACACACTGTGGTCTAGACCACCCAGCCTGTTAGCTGCAAATGGATAAAAAGCGTAAATCTCCCTGAGAGACACTCCAGGTACCTGTTATTTCTCCTTTCCTTACAGCAAATGGGATAACCATATCAAAGGGCCTGAATCCCATGCCGTTCATGTCTCCAACAGGGACATAAGCTTCTTCTGTAACCTAAAGCAAGCAAAAACATGGGTCACTTCAAAAAGGCTGATAGAGACAAATGAGCACTGAGCAACTCCACTGCAAGCACAAGCAGAAGAGAGTGTGCAGTGATTATTGCAGCCAGCCAAGGACTGGGCTCAACCAGAGCAGTGTCCGGCCAAGCTCTCCTTTACAACACCACACTGCAGAGCAGAGCAAATCAAACACGGCACGGATGGAAGACATGCTGGAAAAAAAGAAGAGATAAAAATGGAATACAAAGGGATGGAAGACAATGTAGTGCACACAAGACCCAAAGTGGCTCCATCTGAAAGGATTTAGTTGCTTAAGGCCTGGAAGAGAAAGTGATTTTTAAATGGGGCAGAATGATTGCAACACAAAATGGACAAAAGAAACAAGTTTCACAATGCGACTCTGAACTCAAGATACTGTGATTTTACTGGGAAAACAAAGCAGTGCACTCAGGGTGCTTTTGCCAACAGCAGACATTTCAGAAGTTGAAGCTGTGGGTGCAGTGATCCTCTTCATTTTTACATGAATTTATTTGGAGATTCCCTTCAAGCAGCAAAGAAAAAACAAGGTCTGGATCCCAAGAACAACTGATGGAACAGAAAGAATGAACACAGTGACCAGAGTGATCAAGCAGTCCCAAGAAGCAGGCTGTCATCTGAAATGGAAGACAGATGGGGAGCTGAAAAAAGTAAAAATTGTGTACCCAAGGGCGGAATCCAGGGGGGGAAGCGCCTACTGGCTCCTGCGACTGTGAGGCGACATCATCTGCATCTACAGCCTGGGCAGGGGTAGAGGCAAGTTAGTTGTTATTAGATGTTATTCTGGAATGCAGGCATTCCCACCTTCCATAGTTCAGAACACACTGCTCCTTCTAGTTCAACACTTTCCTCCCACAGTGTAGCCCCTCCAAGTCCTCTTGCCATAGCAAAGACCCGGATCCAGTCAGGGAAGCTGGGAAACTGCCCTTATCCACAGGCACTGGGGGAAGCCACCAGTGGCACAGCCAAGGGACAAAGCCAGTACGTGCCGTTGTTGGATGCTTGGAAGTGGAAAGCTGTGCCTGAACACTGGTGGGACTGAATATCAGAGTTGCTTTCTTATGGGACTGATGCAGTGAGGGAAGGGAAAGGTTTAAACTTAAGATGAAAGTCCCTGAGCACTGCAGAGCACGATATGCCAGCTGGGAGGCAGGGGGCCTGGCTGCTGTGGGAAGGCTGCTCCAGCTCATGCACTTGGGTCAATGACCCAGCCTACGTCCAGACATAGCAGCAAAGCCATTCTTCTGATTTATAGCTGGGGCTGCGTTGTCAAGACGCTGAATGTGTTTTCCCCGGGCGCAGCCGCTTTTCTCACCAGGCATGCCAGGAGCATGACTTGCAAATTCCCATCTCTCCCATTAACCCGACACAAGTGGCTGGGACTGACACCCACGCAGGCAGCTCCCCCGCAAGACTCTGCCATCCCAGCCCCTCCTGCCCATTTACACCACTGCAAATCACTCTTATGAGATAACCCACTGGAAATTTCTGCATCGATGGACTTCACTATGAAAACCAATGCAAAACAGAAATGCTGCTGTTTCAGTGTTCTCTGTCCCCAGCTGAGACACCCAAGTCAAACACATACTGTATCAGTCAGCTAGGAAGTGGGAATTTTGACTGGCCAGGATAGGCTCCCTGACCTCAAGAGGCATTTCTTGTGGTGAACCTTGAGCAGCAACCAAAGGAGTCATTTCTCTCAAGGAAATCTTCAGACACCCATAGCAATCTGCTAGGATGACAGGTAGGAAGAGCCTGAGCTGCTGACCCCAGAGTACAAGTACAATCCTGTGATTTCAGGGACTGAGATGCACCAGAGGCTGCTTTGGCTGAGATTACAAAACCAGGAACTGTTTTGCCAACACAGAGAGATGTTCTTCACAAGAAGGGCTTCTGTGAACCCTGAGAGGCACCTAGTCTGCTTCTCAGGGGGCTGAGGTATTGTTTGCTAAATGTGGAGAACTGCATATTAGAAGGAAGATAATTAGAAGGAGGAGGAATTTGGCTGTAACAGTTTAACTAGCACTTAAAAATCATTTTTAAGTGTGAGCTAACAGTCTGCTTCCCTGGGATCTGTCAGCAGACTGTTCCTTATTTTGGGATCAACTTAATAAAAAGTGAGAGACAGAGAAGGCAGAGCACTGTATCTGACAATGGCCAACATAATTAGTTGTACAAGCTGATTACAACCACCTTTACATCATTTAGAAAAATAACTACATGGTCAAAAACTGAAAAACACATTTCTTCAGAAAAGGCAAGTCTGATCATCATCCTCTGATGGTTTCTATCCCACTTCACTTAACTGTATTGCCTGCTCAAAACAAGCTCTGCAAGGAACAAGGATGCATGAGCTCCTGCTAGCCTAATAAATATCTGAACAAACATTTACACACAGAGTTAACCTATTGCTAAATAAAACATGGCAGCAGTAATCTGAGTGGGAGGTACTTCTGGAGCAGAAATGGCTTACCATGACAGTGAAAGGACTGTTGGGAATGTCCACCCCACCAAAGCGGACATAAATCACATAGGTTCCTGGTTTGGCAGCAGTGTAGAAGATATCATAAGTCCCATCCTCATTTTCAACAACATCTGCTTCAGCCTCTGTCCCATCTGGCGTGAGGACGGTGCACGTCACTTTTCCCTTCCCTGCTGATTTGGCATCTACCACAAAACCAACCTCCTCACCAGTCTTCACAGTGGGTGCAATTCCAGGACCTAGAAGGCAATTTTCATTACAGGTGTTCACAGGACAGTTTTCCCAGGCAGATCACCTGTGAGGTGCCTGGGGAGCATGGCACAAGACATTGGTCCCAGGGAGCCACAGATGTGGTTTTGGGAGCACATCTACAACAAGGGACATTTGTAAAATTGGTCAGGACAGTGGTATGCAAGAGCTGGCTACCAGTTCTCCTCTGCAATCAGAGGCTGGATGGGAACAGAGAGGAAAAAAGCTAAGTTTGAAGAAAGCAATGCCTTAACCCATCCTCTTATCATCCTACTCCTTTATGCAGAGCCAAAGGCACTTTCTTCTGCCAGCAACTTGGCTGCACTGCTTTAACATAAACCTCCATCTGTAAGCAGCTATTAAAGGGCACAGTAGCAGCCATGGCCACATTTCCTCCACCATTATCCACAAGTGATTTTCCACTGTTCTACCACACATCCCAAAAAAAGAACATCATGCAACAATGCCAAAATTGTAGCAAGCAGATCTAGCTGAAGAACACTGTGTTTAAATGAGAACTATTATGTCTTATTTGCAGTAGTACATATTGAATACTCCTGCTTCTGCTTGTTACCAGGTAAATGGCTCATTTTCAAGTGGGAACAAACCTGCTGGTTTAATACCTTGGCAGTATTCCAGCACTTACTCCTACAATGATTGTATTTCAGCTTTACAGCACTGAACCAGAAGCACTTCTTGGAAATGGGAAATTTTAGCTGGCATCTGGCAGTAATTTCCATCTCAGTTGTTTTGAATAGTTAGTGACTTGAGTTACTTGGAGGAGTATCAGATTTACCCATTAAGGCATCTTTTAAACAAATTTTGAGGCAAAGAGAATATCTCTTTTTTTCTTCCATTGTGTCAGGAATGTATTTCTGTTTAAAATAACTTGAAAGCAGCCAGATCCTGGACAGGCCTCAGGTGCACTATAACTGCACAATGCCCAGGTCCAGCACAATGCCCATACACTCTCACAGGTCTACAAAAACAGATTAGGTTTCCCCTGTTCAATTTGGCCTTGCCAAGTTTATTTATTTATTCTACAATCCAGGGACTTAATGTTCAGTGGTATTCTTGTAACTAGTTTCTGTCACTTCTGCTCCCTGCCACAGCCCCCTGGGAAGTGGGAGCATGCCACAGTGACCAGCCCAAAGCACACACATCCTTAAAATCTGTGTGCTCCTACAGCAAAAAAATCTGTGGAGTCCCCTACACCAAAGCAATGATGTTTTGAGTCATAGTAATATCTTATCTTTAGGTTCTCTCCTTCCCAAAAGCCTGTTCAGACACAGGCCAATCTTGACCAGACAGAAAAGCAGCAGAAATCTCCACTAATAACATCCAGCCTGAATAGGCTTTGCTAATATAGACGCACATGACCAGCTATTTACACCCTCAGAATTAATTCTGCTGTAGCTTGCAATGAAAAGCTTCTCGCAATGCTCACTGTGCAAGGAGCATAATGCAGTGGACACACACACGTGTTATTTTTAAATCAACCTCACTGAAGTTCTCAGCTAGATTTATTGATGCCAAAATAAGCATCAGACAGTTTCATCTGGCTGTTTGTAACAGCCCAGGCAGTCTGACAGATTTTGCTAGAGGCTGCAAGAGATCCCTGCTCACCCTGTCACACGGTGGACACTTCTTTATCTTTAGCAACACCACTTCTGTAAGAGCAGCCAGGCTACACAAGTCTCAAGCATGTCTTCTACACCCATCACATCCACTGTACCATGCTCAGAAGGCAGCTTTACACCAGAACAAACAACAGCAAAGAGGAGTCCAACACTCACCTGTGGCCAAACACTTGCTGGCATCCCCAGCTGGAGATGCCCGGATCCGATAGGGAGAGGCCGGGATATCATCTCCACCATACTTAACGCCAATCGTATAGCGGCCTGTTTTGTCAGGGACATAGGTGACCGTGTAAGTGCCATCCTTGTTGTCATGAATGTCCACTCTCTTGGGTTTGCCCTCTTGGTCCTGAGGAATGCAAACCAGAAGATTTAAGCCCTATGAAGGTTTTGAATTTCCTTAGCTGGGCATCAAATCCATTTACAAGCATACTTAGGTGGTCTCAAGCAGACACAGAACTGCAGCTTTTTTAAGTTTAAAGATATTTCGCTCAAAGACTAGTAACAAAAATAGAGTATTAGGAGCAGAAAGGTATCAGACCACTATAAAATAATCAGTGCTATCAGTAACTACTCTTTGGTCGATATGAGAATGCTTATAAGAGCAGCAAACCATTTTAGTGAACTTTATATTAATTGCAAGAAGTTCAGGCTTCACTGTCATACTGCTGTTGGAAATGAAGAACACTTCCCAGGTCCCTGAGGCACAAACGGGCAGTCACACCGTGCAGCTTTGTCCTGCATAAGCAGTGGGTAGCCTCGGGCAGCTGCTCCCTGAAAGGTCTGAGGGCAGGGGGAAGCATTACTGGAGTCTGCTGTCATCCCTCCTGCATGAGGCATCCAGCTTCCGGCACACTGCAAAGTCGACAGCTAAAAGCAGGTCTATCCAGCCCCTTCAACTACCACTTCTCATCAGCTGCAAAGCACAAAGCATTTTAGAAAGTCTTCCAAGCCTGCTTACAGGGAATCACATGTTGACTCCATTTTGTATTTTATGACTAAACACTGACTGCCTGGGGTGCAATATAAGCTGCAAAGGACTTGAGATTTTAGGTAGAGCACAAAAGAGCTTACTTCTTTCAGGAAGGCTTGTGAAACATTTGACGTCCAACAGTTCAGAATAAGAAGCAAACAAATGCTGCCAGAAGGATCACCTATGCACTTCTACCATACAGGACTTGTGGAACTTGATCTTCAAAGCCCCAGCCAGGCTGGGAGCTCTGATAACCACTTTGGATCCTTTAAGAGCACACCTGCATGCCAGAATTAATGGCAACTGCTTTGGTGCACCCGAGGAGGCATTGAGACACAACTGGAGCAAGAATGCAGAAGGGCAAGTACAACCAGGCATACCATGACCTAGGCATGCCAGAGCTCAGCTATGTGCTTTATGGTCCACTATCCAGACACCTTTCACTGAGGCCACAGTTCAGGCACCAGAAACTTCAGAAAGAGTAGTAACAAAGATAAATCAAAACATTCCTGCAGTATCTCCTTAAGCAGCTTACGACTTCGGGCAACCTTGAAGGACATATGTGTGGTAACTTATCCTAACGTGATGCTCAGAGTGCTCATTATCTCGTGGCCTTGCTGAACACTGCTAGAAGACTGCCTCCATTTCAAATGCCAGTATTTTCATAATCTCAAAAGAAATTCCTTATCTCATTTTGCACATTTGCGGAGTATAAGGTTAGGCAAGAGCCAAACAGAGCATATCTGATGACTTTAAGACAGAAGTTTCACAAAAGCACTCTCAAGAGCTTCACAAATGCAAAGTGCAAGACTTTCCTGTACCAGTCCTTAGGATCCAGTGAGCAGCCCAGTCTCCAGGACACTGGGTATGTTATGATAAAGCTGTGGCCACTTCTGAAAGGAGAGACTCATGCCCACCTAGAAAGCATGTTTCCTGTCCTGTTTGGTTTTGTTACTTACCGTGATCTGTACAGCCAGAAGTCCCTGCCCAGCATCCTTAGCATCCACAGCGAACTCCACAGGCAGGCTGGCTAGAATGCCATAGGAACTGAGCCCTGGTCCACTCGCCGTCACTTTACTGGCATCGTACGTAGGAAGCACCTTCACCTTGAAGGGACTTAAAGAGCAACCCATTATTTCCCCTCCTCCCAAATCAATGGCTGATAGCTGCTGCAGTACACACTGAGCTTTGTGTTGATACAGCTCTCTTAACACTGCCTGCTGCTGGTGCAGTGGGCTCAAAACACCACTGAACCCTGAAGTCATGCAAGGAGCTGCACTGCTAAAGTAGAAAGGACCACAGCCAGTCCTTAAATGGTGCTCATAGGAACACATATTGGTTTGTTAAATCTTCAGTTCTCCAAAGTTTCTCTTATCACCTTACCTTCGAGGAATCTCTTCATCAGCATATTTGACAGTGATCATGTAGGGTCCCTCCTGCATAGGGGTGTACACCACCGTGTGGGTGCCATCTCCATTGTCTACCACATTAACAGGTCCCACAACTCCTAAAAAGGCAACATACGATTTTCTCAGCTTTCCTATTACAAGACAGTCATTTGCTGCACAAAGCTACAAGATGCACTGCTCATTTACAGCTGGCAACAAATTTCAATTTTTAATTTTTTTTAATGAAAGCAACAGGCATGGATCAATGATCAGTTTCCCTTATTTTGTATTCAAAGCCTTTGACTTGAAGTAGACTTTTTATCCACTGCTCCCATCTTCTTGCTGTAAACAAAAGCTAGCATGAAAATACTGGAGAAAGATCTGCCTTTCGGTACAGTTTAGGTCAAGAGCAATTGTTAATAGTGCATTGAAGATCTTTCAAGACAGAAAATGAGTAATGCTTGTAAATTGTCTGAACTGTCATTTACAAGATTACTTATTATTACTGGGATTCATTGCACAGAACTGAGCCCTAAAGCCAGTTGGTGTGTAGCATTCACCAGCTGAGTCTTTCACAATCAGGTCTTTAGAAAGGCAGGCTTGCTGCCTAGGCAGGAACACCGTGCAAGTTGCCAAAGACCTAAGAAAGCAGGATCAATTATTTCAATTTGCATTAAGCTAAATCTACAACAGATTATGTGACATATCAGTTCAGATCAACACACAAAGCAGACTACAATTACAAGTAGGCTTTAAAACACAGAAAGGATTAGTAGCAGAGCAAGCACAAAAGAAATGTATATAGTTGCCATGCACAGCCTAAAAGCAACACCGTTGGTTCCCACTCCCTCCTGCAGATGATTCTTGCTGCTGCCAACCGGATTTCCAAGAACCAAAACTGCCAGTAGCTAGTGAGAGTTCAAACCTGTCTCAGTGCCACCCTGTGGACCACCTTTAAAGAAATCTGAAATTGCTTTCAATGGGGAGCGCCATCCCTGGGAATCCATCTCATCTGCTAGAATT
The DNA here is from genome assembly GCA_013397395.1 of Sinosuthora webbiana. Lineage (NCBI taxonomy): Eukaryota > Metazoa > Chordata > Aves > Passeriformes > Sylviidae > Sinosuthora > Sinosuthora webbiana. The sequence goes on from VXBN01006996.1 coordinate 56,073, forward strand.
AAAGAAGTGTTACCTGCAGGGCACATGCACAGCAAGACCTGACACTCCAGTGGGGAGGCAGCTCCCACCTTCTAGCAAGGTTGAGACTTGCAGCCAACAGGTACTCACTGTCAAGATACTGTGTCACTGAGACACAGCTTTCTAGGTAAATGCAAACACTGTAAATGCTATCACTTTAGGGCCTTGTTGCTCTCTCGGGACCACTGCACAGTTTCACCATGATTCAGAGACTCCTGCAATCCACTGACACAGGTTTCCCAGGTCACTGTTCATATGTTAGACTTTGGATTTACTTATTGATATCTAAAACTTAACACAATTGTTCACCAGTGATGGTTATTCACATCACTTCTCCCAGCCCTGAAGATTAGGTGATTAGGCTAAAGCCATCAGAGACATTGGCCACAGCAGCACTACCTAGGACACAGCTCTCCTTTCACAGCATGACGTGGGTCAGCTGCCAAGGGGCACTTGACAGATAAACAAAACCAGAGGGAAATGCTCATTCAAGTGGTATTGCCACCCTTGCAAGCAGGGCCAGGACCATGTTACCTGCCCAGATGCAGATATGGGCACAGCCAGATGGAATACTTTGGTTCTTACCTCTGGGACCTGTCACCACCACTTCAAGAGGTGCTATTCCTGCCTTGCTGGTGTCTACAGTGAAGGACTGGGGGATTTTGGCTCGAACAGCTGTACCCAGACCTGGTCCTGCTATCTTCACCTTGCTGGGATCCACAACATCCTTCACAGGAACCTTGAAAGGACTGCCTGGAAGTTGACATAGTAAGTGTTAAACTCCACAAGGTTAACAGTTACAGAGAACAAAAGGTCTTTTTTCTCTACTTTTCCTTAGGCATTTTTATTATTATCCTTCTGGTACAGGCAGGAATCACACCCCACAGACTCCACACTATCCCTCTGCTTCTGCAAAAGCCAGAAGTGTAATGATGGTGCTTCTACATTTTCACAGAATTGTTGACAACAATTCTGTTACAACCCATCTGCCTCTCACACCTCAGGAAAAAAAACTCAACATGAAAGAAACCAAAACCATGGAGGCAACATATTTCCTTATATCTTACTAAGTTCAGTATGTCAACAAAGAGAATGGAAACAACAGGAAACATCCCCTCTTACTGCAGAACAGGATCTTTAATGCATCCACATACCAATTTTCATGACCCAAAGTATTACACACCACTTGTGCATAGTACCGTCCATGGTTAGTGGTTAGTGCCCTTTTTCCTGCCCCACTCATCTGTACCCATTTGAGCAAATGCCACTGCCTTTTCTGCCTGAGTTCTGAAGAAAAGCAGAAAGCCAAAATCACATCAACATCCCACAGCACAAGGAGATGCAGCCAACTGAGAACTCTGACTCTATAGTTTGACTTCTCCCCTCTTCTGAAAGCCACTGAACAAGAGCTCTTACCAGGAATATGCTCTCCCCCATATGTGATGTTAACATCGTACTCTCCTGGAACATAAGGAACATACTCGGCACTGCAACTCCCATCTTTGTTATCTTTACAGCTAATTTTAGATTCTGAAGGTCCTTCAACAGTTATTCCAAGGCCACCAATTCCTGCCCCTCTGCAAGACAGAAACACACATTGTTAGAATCACCTGCTTCTAAAGCAGCTTTGTAGCCTTCACATGCTCTGGCTGCATTTTCATCCTTTTTGGAAATGTGGTACCCTGACTTCCAATGTTCAGTCTTCAGCATGTGCCGGCACATGCTGAAAGCTGTTCAGAACTACCTCACTCAAATTTTCCTAGAATTTTCTCCTCAGGAACTATCAATCCCTAATGTCGAATGTGTGCAGAGCAGAGTAGATAAGTAGACAGAGTCATCAGCTGGACACAGTTTGGCCTTTTCATAAATATTTGTTCTGAGTTTAGCATCCTGCATTGCATACATCGCTAGACTCCTCCCCACCTCAGATATCCATCCCTTCAAGATCAAACAGGCCCCGTCACCTGGTGACAACCGAAAAGGCATTTGGCTGATTTGTGAAAGCTTCTGTAAGTCCAGGTCCTTGTGCCTTCACACGTGATGGATGGCAGCCCTCTGCAACATTCACTCTGAAGGGACTATTTGGCACAGGCACACCATCATACGTCACACTGACTGTGTGTGGACCTGTTAAGAAGAGGGAAACGTTTCCTGAATTCCCTAAATATGCTCATCACTTAAAGTAATTCTACAAGATGCTACATACTTAAATGTCAGTATATGGGTAAGAGTTTCCTCTTGCATTTCACAAGACTTCACTAGTGTTTTGTAATTGAGATTCCATCTACACACAGTTCTTCTAAAGACAAATTACCATAAAAGTCAGTTCTTCAAGTTAAAATAAAGCTACTTCCTGCAGAATTAGCTCCTCTACTGGCAGACTTCTTGCAAAGATGCCAGCAAGTTACTGGCAGACCTCAGGGGTTTGCCAAATGAAAGTGGCAGAAAAACTGCTTGCTCTTGCTTTTCCCCTTTTAAGTAAAACAAGCCCCGAGGTTACCCTTTTCAAATGGCGTGTACTCCACTGAATATGTTCCATCAGCATTGTCTTGGATGAGACAGTCTGTGGGGGAGCCAGATGGGCTTGTGATTTGTGTCCTGATGTGGTCACCACCAGCCTTTGTTAGAGGTCGAGCATCCACAGTGAACTCAGTTGTAGCTTCTCGGAAAACATCTACAGGAAATGTTTTGAAGAGTCACTTCAAGAAGAGCATATATTCCAACAGCAAAACATTTGGTGAAGCAGCATGATAAACAACTTGTTTGGGAACATGAGACTCCTATCTGTCCAAGGATCACCATGGAAACATACAAGGCTTTTACAACTTTCAACGCTCAGAATAGTCAGAAAGGACTTCAAGTCTTACAAATTCTGGTAACAGTTAGTCTCACCTTTTCCTTCGACTCCTGGCCCAAACACTTTAACTCTGCTTGTGTCCACAGCAGGCTCCACTTTGACCCGGGCTGGGAATTTAGGCACTTGCTCTCCTCCGTATCTCATCTTGATTGTGTACATGCCAGCTGAGAGTGGCACGTAGGTAACGACATAGGTGCCATCTTTGTTATCATCAATCTGGACCTCGGCTTTGGAACCAGCATCTGACACCATGTCCACCCACAGGTCCCCGGGACCCGCTTCCGTGCAGTCGACATTCAGCAGCCCTGCCTCGCCCACTTTACCGTGCTCCAGACCTGGGCCTGTGGCAACGACTTTAGAGACATCAAATGGCATTTCTATATCTGCCTTAAAGGGCGAACCAGGAATGTGAACTTCTTCAAAGAGGATGTTTACAAAATACTCTCCAGGCTTTGTAGGCAGGTAGGAGACAGAGCAGGTTCCATCGCCGTTGTCCGAACATTCAATTTTAGCTTCGCACGGGCCTTCTACTGTCAAACCCAAACCTCCAGTTCCTGCCCCTTTGGTATCTATTGTAAATTGGGCTGGTTTTCCAACAAGGCCCCCTCGAAGACCTGGACCATGGGCTTTTACCTAAAAGAGAATATGCAGTTCAGCTAACAGCTTTTTCCATGTTATTGCCAGAAGACTTCCTAGCTAGACTTGTTTGTATGTGGAACTTGATCAGCAGGCTCTTAAAAAGACACAGAAGGCACTGTCTCCTTTGCCACTCAGGCCATTTTTACTGTAAAGCTGGTACTTCTCCAAAGAGGTTTCTAGGCAAGGATATTTATAATCTCAGCATAGCTATTTTTATATAGCTATTGGAAATAAAAGGTGGAAATGTTAAAATATTTGATGGCTGTACACGTTTTTCTTGAAATGTATTTCCTTAGAAAAAAAGCATCTTAATACATCAGAGATGCTTATCAGGCAGACTTGTATTAAATTAGGAGCAATACTTAAATTTGCTACACTATGCAGGATGCTTGCCACATTTTTGATTAGTTCAACTTTTTTTTTTTTCAAATACAGTGTTACAGGAAAGAATTCTTCAAGTCAAGGAGGCGGCAAAAGCAATCACTGAGCACTCTGAGTAAGGACGTTTGTGAGTATGTTTTGGCCAAGACCAAGCCAAGCCTCATGCAATAGTCCACAATTCAGTTTTCAGATATCAGTTGCTCTTACAGCCCTATAATGTTCACTTACCTTGGAGGGGTCTGGAGGTAACGTGGCCTCCACAGTGTAGGGGCTCCCTGGGATTGGGTTGCCATCATAACTCACATCCACCACATACAGTCCTTCTTCCCGTGGGATGTATTTTGCAGTGCTGCACTCTTTACCCAGAACTGGTTCCACCAGACATGGCACAGCTTTCCTCATAGGACTGGAAATATTAACCTCCAGTTTACCCTGCCCACCAGCTCCTTTGGTATCAATTAAAAATTCCTGATCCTTCCCTACTTCCACTCCTGAAAAAGACAAAACCCGTATTATGTTATTTACTTAACATTAGACAACGGTCCAAGGAATCTTCCAGGCTCATATCACTGAGGGAGCAGGTACTGGCAGAGCCCTGCCCACTCTGCATTCCTCTGCAGGCAAAAAACCCTTCCAAGCCAAACAAAAAACAAAAAAACAACCAAAACCAAATGCCTTGGTTAATTGACAGTACAAAGCTACAGGGGAAAACAAGCCTGTAAGGTGTGGTCTGACAGTATCAGAGGCTCATTTCAGGAAAGCAACAATATTTCACAGCCTTAAGTTCTTCCACTTTAGGAAAACAAAAGGACTGTATGAATGACACTGTTCATTGTAATGGTTTGATACATTTGAACAGCCATCTAGCCCTCAGGGAAACAGATTTCATCAGTGAGTGCTCAGCCTGGTGAAGCATCCAACTCAGTTCACCACAAAAGACCAAACCCCAAACACATGTTTTCTCCACATTACTATGTAATCTTAGTAAGAAAGAAAAAAAGAACAGAAATCTAAATTGAAATTCAGTCCTCAAGAGGACCACCTAAACAAGTGTGGTCAAGTTATAAAGTTGGAGCTGGCTGATCCCCAGCTGTAGCAAGTTAAAAAGGAGATTGTTTTGCCTGCTCCTGCTCTAGCAGGACATGTTGGCAATCACCCAGACTCCAGGGACCCTTCAGAGGCTTCCAGCCCACAAGTACTTACTGTTTTCGAGTCCATTGACTCTAACTTTGCTTAGGTCTAGAGGAGCAGCAACAGCCACGGTGAAAGGGCTTTTAGGGATAGGATCACCACCATAAGTTACCAAAACCTTCATAGTACCCTAGTTGGAGAATTTACATATTAGCTCAGTTCCTCACTTTACACAGACACACCAACACCCAAGCAGTAAATAACCACATCAACTCATCTATTTTATCTGGCCACAGCCAAACTTACTGGTTTATGGACACTAAAGCTCTCACACCACTGCAGACCTTCAAAGTACTAAATGGTTTTTACTTAATACAGGAAGAGCAGAAAAGACAGTTCTTTCCAACATTTAATTAGAGTATATTCAAGCTGCCTGGCAAAGCCTCCAGCTCAGGCTGGCTCCCACCCTCCCAGCGCTCAGACCCGACAGCTGAATGAATGTCCCACTGCTCCAGACCAGGTATCCCCTTCCACCATATGGAGATGCCAAAGCTAAGACTGCAAAGAGGCTGTATTATTAGAGCATCTGAAATACCAGGGGTTTAAGCTCTGCAAGTCAGAAAGATTAATGCTCTTGTGTATTTTGGCTGGAATGCTGCACAGCCACGGCAAGCTCCAGCCCATGATGTGTGTTCCTTTTATTCTCTCCTACCGCAGTCCATATTTTAGCTATATTCACTGTTTGCTTACTTTTCATTCTTGGCCAATTCTGCTCAAAAGTGAAATACTCATGGATGTTTCATGCAAGCTAGCAAATAGCTTCCATGATTATTTTTAGTTGTTTTTAGAAAACACACACACGGGTAGCTGTAGCAACACCACGAGATAGATAAGGCCAAACAAACAGCATTAAACCAAGGCTGCTCTGTGATGTGACGCTGCCCCTCAGGAATTTAACTACCTACTCCATCCTTCCCCTGCTCTGAAGAGTCCACAGTCTCATTCATAAGCTACTCCTTAGGAACCTGGGAAGGACAGGGTCCAGGAAAGACCTATGTGCTCAAAGCATGGAGGGACAACAAGGCTACTCTAATTACTGAGCAGTCTATTTTCATCTCTTTTTAACCATTGCTCTCCTGCCACTGCAAGCTGCGAGTATCTCCTGTAAGCCTACGGTTCTTCTATGACCCATGGTACTTCTCCAGATGGAAGACCCAAGTGGAAAACCTAGTTTGGGCATCCTGGCTTGTTTCAACAGTGATTTTCAGGTGAAATACAGCAATCTGCTACTGCTCATGAACGCATGGAGTACAGAGGAGTGCTCCCATCTGCATACCAACCCTGATTAAACAAGCCAAAGCTTCTCCAAACAGGCACACCAGCCACATCCTGATATCATGCAACTGCTTTACGGAAAAACGAATGCCAGCTTTATGGTGCTTCCAAGCATTCCAAACCAACACTATCAGCTAAATAATACTGCAATCTTCCTCATCAGTTCACTTTTACATAGCTCCATTCAAGGAAGCTGGTGCAGATGACCCAGTAGTGCATTTGGTTGCTCAGAACAAGAGAAGCAAAACACTTTTGTCTCAGCACCAGAGCACCTAAGTCCTCAGAAATACGAGATTTGTGCATTTGGGTGCTAAGTGGCCATTTACAAACATACAAGTACATCATAAGGAGAAATACTTCTAGTTATTAGGAGCTTCCAATTTTAGCTCTTTAATGGTGTGCTAGAAAGGCAACAACTTCACCATTTGCCTACTGGGAACTAGTGCAGCATCATCAAAACTCTTCTTTTTGTCCTTTTTGCACTCCAGCTCCTTTGAGACTAGCAGCTTGCTGACAGGGAGCACAGCATAACCCCAGCTCTGCAGGACTGTGGCAGCAGTCAGCTCCATTGTGGAGTCTGGGAAGGTTTGCCACCTTTCTTCTTCAACTGGTAAGGTATGGAATGACAATGTGAGCTGTATTCTGCTGCATCAGTATCTCTCTTTGCCACAGAAAATAAACCAGTGGCAAGCTATCAATAACTACACCAGAAAAACTGCATTACTGCTTTCCAACTCCCATTGTACTGCAAGCGTTCAGGATCCATGGGAATGGGATAGCCTGGCAAGTTTTTTCTGCTTTTTCCCATGTGCACAGGTACTAGGGAGGGAGGTCATTGCACTATAGCAACATGAGTTGTTCACTGTTGGACCTACCTGCTGTATCGGCGTGTACCTAATAGTGTGGGAATAGTCATAGTTGTCAATGATATCCAGATCCATCACTGCCTCTCCTGGCACTGAGCTGCTGAACTGCACATCCAGTGGTGCTTTTCCAGCTCCCTTGGTGAACACAGTGAAGTGTGTTGGTTTGCCACTTTCCACACCTGAAGAAAAATGTTAATTCTAATTTACACACAGCTCACACATAGAAACTCTTCTCAAGAAGCATTCAGTACCAATAAAGCCCAGTCAATTAAAACACCAAAGGAAAAGGCATGGTCTCCAACTGCCTTACACCCCACCCTGCTGCTGCATCCCAGCAATACTCAGCCAGGCTGTGACCATCCTGCAACAGCTCCTCATGATCCAGTACTGGTCACACTACATGAACCCAGCTCTCACCAGTTTTGTTCAGCCCAGGTCCTTCAGCTTTCACTTTGCTGGCATCATGCGAGGGGTCCACTTTAACTCTGAATGGGCTGGCAGGAATTTCCTGCAACAGAAACGCAACTCCAAAAATGACCAGGTCACTTAAACAGATAATAATTTTAAGATAATTCTGCTCTAATTCCAGCATCTTGAGTAAAATTTCACCTCACTTAAACATTGCCTTACTGAGTAGCATAATTCAAAATATAGGGCGAAGTTAACAGCTGGAAGTTTATCTCTCTCTGTTTTGTATTTTTAAGGAAAACTTTTTTCCCCTATTTTCCGTGAAAAGTCACTTAGGTTTTTTTTCCTCAGAAGGCAGCCTTGCCCCACCATGGAGACCACACTCAGGCCAGTCCAACACATTACACAAAATTCAGTGTCCCCAACCACCTCCTCTCACTTGCATGCATGCAAGTATTACAAAAGAAGTTTCCATTTTTTAGACTGTTCTAGAAACAGTGACCAAACGAAGTGCATGTGAGCTGACGTGGAAAGAGCTGGTGGTGAACTGGCAAATGCATGGTGATCAAAGAGCAGATAAACAGATTATTGAAACAGATCATCAGGCTGCAAAATGAAGATTACAAACCTCTCCTGCAAAAAGCACTTTAATAGTGTAGCGCCCGGCAGCAGGTGGTGAGTATTTCACTGTGAATGTATCATTAGCATTGTGGATGATGTCAAAATCTATGTCCTCTTCCTCACTGCTGACCACACGAGCATCACACTTAATTCCAACACTGACATCACCTAGGAAAAGCAAGTGGAGGTTTTGCTACTGGACAGCATAGACATTGCCAGCCAAACAGCCAGAGCATTCCCATTTCTAGCTGTCTGAGTCACCATGTTAACTAACGTTAAGAGATCCAATCACAATTCACTGCAACGTTCTGCTCCTGAGGTTTTTGCACTAAATAAGGAAAACCAGCACAGAACAGTACATAGTCCCATCCCTGCATGACCTGTGATTCTGATACCACAGAACAGCCCAGCCTGCTTTTACCTTCTCCTGCATCCGTGCAGTCCACAGTGAAGTGGGTCGGCTCACTTGCTTTCAGGCCAGTTCTCTCTACGCCAGGTCCAAAAACTTTGACTTTCTGAGGATGACTCCCTTGACCTATAAGGACCTACACAAATTCACAAGGGTCAGAATCACACACCTCAGTCACACTTGAGATCACAGCCAAGTCAGAGCATTGCTTGGAGAGGAGCTATAGGATAACAGATGCAAATGAATGGCCACAAATCTCGCAGGCTGCAGCTGGGCTGATAGGAACCACCATGTGAGCTGGTAAAAACAGAAATATTTATACAAATGGCTAGATTTCTAAAAAAATGGAGCAGAAGGGCACACGTCCTTGAAGTTCACAGAAGGGTTTTATCATCCTAGTTGTACTAACAAGTAGTTGTGAGAACCAATGTCCTATTTGGCTAGAGCTAAGAACTATTCATCTCTGTACTTACCCTAAATGGGCTATTGGGTACATTGGCTCCTCCCCAGACAACAGAAATTGTATGTTTGATTGGCTTAACTGGCACATAGGAGCAGGCAAACACACCATCAGGCTTGCTCTTTATCTGGATATCTATAGGGTTTCCTTCTCCATCCTAAAAAGCAGTAATACAAGCAGAAGGTTAAGGTACTTCAAAAATGTTTGCATAGTTTGAACAGCCCAAGACTGTTCCAAAATGTGTCAGTTTTTTTTTCTTCCAGAATTACTGCTCAGAAGTACTGAAGAAACATGCATTTTACACTCCTGTAAGTCTTCCTCAACTAACACTTGCTCGTTCATACACCATCCTACAATACATAGAAAATTCACAGGCTCAGAGACATTACAGTGCTTCCAAATGACAACTCAAGGAAATTACACCTTGCTTTGCTGAAGAGACTCCAAGGAAGCAAAGCCATGAACTTCATATACTTCAGAGCAGTCACTTTGTCTTCAGTTGTTGCCTGACTACTTTACACAGATCAAAGCACAGAGCTTTGACTGAATTACACATGCCTAAAATTAAGTGGTGTGTGAGTAGAAATACTTAAGGCATTTTTCTAAACAATATTAAAGCCCTTTTGCTGCAGTTTCACACAGCTGCCTTTGGGTTTTTACCTGTGCATACATCTTCAGAGGTGCTTTCCCAGCATCCTTGGTTTCAACTGTGAACTCAGCAGGATTGTTCACTATACAGCCAGTCCTCTCCAAGCCTGGGCCATAAGCCTTCACCTAAAAGGGCACCTCAAGAGTGTTAGTTTGCAGTTCAGAAAGAGAAACAAAACTAAGTGATTTATGTATGAAGACCTGCCCCCTCCACAAACCCCATGAAGCATGCAATATTTCTTCAGCAAGTTTTCATTACATTAATCAAAACCACAACAGTGCTATTAGAAAAAGCTGAGGAATATCTGGCTGGGTAATACCTTGGCAAATTCAGAGCTTTAAGCAGAGGCAGCTTAGGAGTCTGCTACCAGAATCCTTTAGAAACATCTCTACTGTAGTTACATCAAAGACATGCTATGCCATGGGTGAACTCCTATGCCTCACCTTATCCGCATTGAAGTCTCCTGAAGCTGGTCGAATGAAGGCCATGTAAGGGCTGTCTTTTATGTCCTCATCATCGCACATGATGTGCACAGCATATTCACCAGGCTCTTTGGGCCAATACTTCACATCACATGAGCCATCATTCTTGTCATCACACTCAATTTTAGCCTGAGAAGGGCCTTCTATTGCAAAGCCTGAAAAAGGAACAAGTAGGTTCCTCATATTAGGTTTGTGGTGGCTGCTAATTTAACACCACTTCCACAAACAGTTTTTTGTTAGCCATAACCATGCCTGATCTCTCCGTCACCCTTCTTCTGCAATACAGGAGATAAGCCATCTTCCATCATTCCGTTCTGGATCTCATCCCACAAACCCACAGATTAACACTCTCCATCACATACACTCCTGTCTCTAGGACTTGCCTTTGATACTCTGATGGATGTTTGTATTTTGACCACAACGCCTTACAGACGTGGTTTTTTTACTGTTGGGAAACCTATTATTTCTCATGAGTTCGCTGCTAGCATTGCAAGATACAAATATTTCAGGGAAACTAAGTCAAGTAACATACCAAGAGAGCCAACTTCTGTGCCAATGGACTCGACCACAAAGTCAGCTGACTTGCCCACAACTCCCTCATGCAGTCCTGGCCCCCAGGCTCGCACTTTCTGAGGACCTGCTTCATGACCCACCTGAACTTCAAAGGGGCTACCAGAGAAAAACAAAGCATGGTATTAGAAATGGGGACAAATACAGCATCTGTGTTTTCCCCCAGGCATTTTAATGGGTCTTTACATTGGATTTTCCAAATTAATAGATGCTATCATGTGGTGGGACAGTGCCCAGCAGTGTCTTTATAGCAAAGAGGTCATCCAACCCATCACGTGCTTATATCTCCCACCACAAATCCTGAGGGTCAAATACTTGCTCTGCTTGCTATAGCTGTGGACACAAATAATAGATCCCTTCAAAATCTTACAGCAAAGCCCAAGCTGTAAGGTTTTATTAGGTTTTTTAATTCATGATTTTGCGTCAGAAAGACTAATGCAAATCACCCTTCAGAGTTTTGTCAAGCCACTGCAGCCTGAAAACAGGCTATTAAAAATAAAACATTGTAACAATTTCCATTGTCTCCTCAGAGGAGAGAGGTCCTCTTCAGAGGTCCCCATTGCTTTAAAAGCCCACCAACTATGCAACCCACTGAAGGACACAAAAATGCCCAAGAAGCTACTTTTGACTCACCTTTTTGGGATGTTTTGCCCACCCCATGTAATTGTGACAACGTACTTCCCTGGTGTGGCTGGGTAATATTCAAATGCATATATACCATCCATAAAGCCTTTTTGTTTCACCAACTCCTCCAAGCCCTCTGTTGAAAGATCAGTTCAGCATTGAACTTAACAGTTTCCATCCTGCTTTCAATTACTCAGACAAGTTCATGCTTTCTAGTATTTATTTTAGCTTGCAAGAATAAATTTCTTCCACCAGAAAAAAAAAAAAAAAGTCAGGTTATAAGGGACGCTAGTTCTAGCTGCCCTCTAGGACAAAGGCAGCAAACACTTCCAGAAGAAATACAGAAGAAAGCATTTTAAGTTACCAGACTTAGCAAGTTCCCTTGTGTTTTATTTTCTTAGTCTGCAGTATGATGCGTGTCGTATGTTAAAACAAAAAAGCTTAACGTTTGTCAGACTTTGTAACCACAAGTATGCAGGGAATGCCTACTTTTCATTTTCTTCAAGATGAAGAATTTAGGAAGAAAAGCTTAATACGGTAGAATTTACATTGATACGTCTGTTGCTTTTTTTCCCCCTGGCCTCATGAAGCCACACAGTCAGCGCTCTGTGTGTGTGGAGGAGGTGAAGGCAATACAATGCACCTTTGAGTGCCGCCCCAGGCAGGGGGAGGTGGCAAGCTCAGAGTACCACACAGGGACTGCTGCTGGCAGCCACATGAGCCAGCGGCCCCTGTGCTCCCATCCTCCCAGGAAGAGGGCCACATCCAGAGCTCAGGACCAAGGGACCTGGGCATGGATCCTCACAGATGGTCTCTGTCAGCCTATGGGCTCCTTTCCTCTGCTTGTGTGCCCAAGCAGCTAGTGCCACCAGAACACTGCTCTGAGCCATTCCCAGCTTTATGAGAGCAGGATTGCCATACTGCCAGAGATCCTGGCATGTGACTTGCTTCCCCAGATTGGATGAAGATGCAATGTGTACCCATAAAGCTTGGAGGCCACAGCAGGCAGATGCATGGCTTTCCTCAGTTTTGCTAACTGATGCATTGAAATGGAAAGAACTAAAACCAGATATAATCTTACTCATCCCTGAAGATCAAAACCTCCCCAACAGACACAAAGAACCAATAAACCCTTCTGAAATCTGGCTTATTATACAGATCCCATCCATCAGGACACCACCTCCTTCCTGCTCTTCCTTTTCCCAGGCTTTGCTCCTCCCCCTTCTCCAAAACACACGCACAGCACAGATTCACCCCAGCACTCACTTGGTCCCTTTATAGTCACTCCGAGGTCTCCGCTCCCTGCTGCCCTTGTATCAACCTTGAAGTCGGCCGTCTCCCTGATGCGGACACCCTTGGGCTGCAGACCTCGACCAGTGGCACGACACGCGTTGGGGTTGCAGGCTGCAAGGCAACTTTAGGCATTACTACTGTCTCTGATCTCAACACACAGGTAGCTTAGCCAGCCTGGGACAACCTTTCGTTTAATGTTGACTCAGGGCAACCACAGCTTGGCTTTTAGCACAGGGTTATAGCATTAAGGCAGACAGACAGGAGTCTGCCCAGCTGCTGTCTATGCCCCCTGGCTTTTAGGCAGTAGCAGTCAGTGCAGCCAGGCAACACTGACACCCTCCAAGACCATTTTTTTAGAATGATTGCAAACACTGAAGCCCAGCCGCTTTCCAATTCAATGCCAGTTATCCATACAAGACTTTTACACAGCTATCACATAGAGAAGTTTACCACAGACACAACCTTCCTGGCACCTTTCACGTTGAGGCCCACTGCAGTGTGGGGTGAAGGGTCCCTTCTTCAGATAAGCCCCAGTGAACGGTATTACTCTTCTGGTCTTTCAGAAGCACATGACTGGGATAACTGCTATTAGCAAAGCTGAGTTTTGCCGGTGTTTCATTAGAAGATGTCGCATCAACCCCCCCCTCCGCTTGTCACAGTTCACACTTTCACAGAAGCAGTCACCAAGCCCTCTGCAGACTGAAGCAGGGTGGGGCAGGAGGGTTACATACACATGGCTTAGGTTTATCTTGGCCTCTTTACTGCAAGCACTTCTCTGGGCCTGCAGAGTGGCTACAGAAATTACGTGCACTCAGGAATAATTACACAATCCCAGCTGTCGTGAAGTTTTCAACGCCAGAGACCTGAGAGGTTTGAAGAGACTTACAAACAGCCACAGCTTCCCAGCACTGTAAACCGAACACGCATTTTCCCCAAGCACGCCGTGCTTACAGCAGGAGCACAAGTCTGCCAAGCAGCTCGTTAGGTTTTCACTCATTATACAACAGCTTACAGGTTTTCCCCTCAGCCCTGCAGCAGCCAACATCGGCCCGTGTCCTACACCGGACGGTGTGAGTGGGGACTGTGTGCCATCTGCCAGCTCTGAAAGCTCAGTGGGAACACACCGGAGCGTGGCTGACGTGGAGTGGGAACAACTTGCAGTGCACTTACACAGCTGCCTCAGGCAGCTTGTGGTTAAGCCAGTTTCACTGACTGGGTCACACAAAGCTTCAGTTCACCTGCAACTTTCCTCCCCAACCCCAACAAAACCAAAAATCCTTTTGGCTGTGACAAGCTGCAGGCCAGAAGCTTACAAAAAGCAAACATGACGGAGCATCCTGCACACCTCTTACCAACTATGAAGCCATTAGCAGTGAAGTCCAAAATTCCACAAATGGAGGGTAGCTCAGGAGAGATGAGCAGAGATCTAAAAGCATAGGAGCACGTAAGGATGGAACAGAAAGCAAATTAGGCGTCCGTTAAGGAGGAAAACAGTAAATACAGTCATTTGAGGAACAAGGGTGGAAAACAGCAAGACACTGCATAGCTGCATAAATTACTCAAAAAAATTCAAAGGGCAGCTTAACATTTGTAAGTCTAGGCAGAAAAGAAACTAGCAACAAAAGCCATATTACTGTTAGAGAGCACTGGTTTATCCTGAGAGTACTCAGGTGACCCACTGACACAGGACTAAGATGTTGAAAGGTACAGAGAATATAAAAGGCATGATCCAAGCATATTCTGTGATCACATCCAAGGAGAAAAGTGGCCATCTACATTTATAAACATTTTTAGGAAACATACCCTCTCCAACGAGAACAGTGCAAGGAGTTTTGGGAATTGCCTCCCCAGCAAAAGTCACTTTGACAATGTGAGGACCAGCTTGAACAGGTTTATAGGTGCAACGGTAGACTTGGTTGCCTTTGTCTTCCACTAGAACTTCAGCAAGGCTTCTCCCCTGAGGATCCTCCACTTCCACAATCACATCCCCCACACCAGCACCTGCAAAGGAAACAAGTCCAGCTGAGCCTTGGCTTCCCCACTAGCAATAGGCACCCTGTTTCAGATTACCACTAGCTGTCTGGGCTCAGCCAGCTATCCTCTGCTGCCAATTCTAGGCACAGCCTCTGTGTTCAGCTTTTGCTGACAGCAATCAGACACTTGAACAGGGAGTGGGCAAGGTGGCATTCCATGAAGTCAAACTGACAGGGCTCTGCTGCTCCAGACACAGGATTTCACAACATAGTACTGAATATACATACAGCCTGGTTACCCTATGGATACCATCCTGTAGCACCTTTATCACAGATCAGACCACAGCTTTACCAGTCAGTTCAATCTCTCAAGCTTTGAAGTGGTTTAGATTAAGAGATTGGACAAATGACTGCTGGTCTGACAAGGATTTTCTGCTGGACTAAATGTATTCGCTTTTGTTCAGACACCTGCTCCTCTCACATCTCATTCAACTCGTCATACAACAAACACGGTTTTCTTTACACTTTCAGAGGCCAGAACTTGTCTTTACATGATTCAGACCACTCCCTTTCCCAATTAGAGGCTGAACATAATACTTCCCTCACTATAACATTTAATTTTATTCCTAAATTCCCTCAGGCAGAAGGCAATTTCAAATATGCTACTCAGCGTATTTTGGTGCTTAAATGCTACAAGTAACTGCCCTAAGTAGTTTCACATTGCTCTAAATGAATTAACATTTGTAGCATCTTATTGACTCATTCCTCCAGGCTACAGCATTGGCCTAATAGCAGGTACCAAATAATGTGATGGAGATGCCCTAATGAAGATAGTAGCCCTCTAATAATTACAATAGAGGTTGAAACAGGTTCATCACTGAAGTATGAACTCAAAGTAGCACTGCAGCAGGTTCTTTCTGTAGAGCTAAATATAGAACACACTATGTGTTTACAATTTACTCACAGTTTATCCTTCACATTTATGTTCAACATGTCACATTCCTGTTTAAACTGAGAAAGAAAGAAACCAGATAGGAACTTGACTGCTGCCATCCAGCAAATTCATGGCAAATTTCTGGGTCAGGCTTTGCACCCACTTGCCTCAGCTCAGCTCTGCATTTCAAATATTTCATACACAGCTGAAGCCTTCTGAGCAGCCCAGCTGTTATCAGCTATGAGCTTGATGGGGCTACAAATCCTCATCCACTTCTCAGCTTTTTTATTTCTCCAAGGCCTTAGGTTCTCACATATGAGGAAATGCAGGATTTCCATCATCACTCATCCTGCTTACCTGCTGTGTAGAGGTCAAAGTAGGTAGGCTTATTGGCAATGTTCCCTGCTGCCTCCAGGCCCGGTCCCTTTGCTGTCACTTTGCTTGCATCTCCCTGGGCTTTGTCAACATTCACTTCAAACGGGCTCTTTGAGATGTGCTGCCCAGCAAACAGGACTGAAACCTAGAGACAGAGAACATCAGCTTAGACCCACCAGGCAGAGGCAGAGCTCAGATCACCACCATAAAGCCAAGCACAGGGTCAAGCACCTGCATTCCTAACATGAGGACTCTTTCCCTGAGAGGTGAGGGACCATTCATCCCACAACCCTCATGGCATCCATGCTAACTGCTGGCCACCTTCTTAAAGTTTTATTGGTTACAGAGTCAGGCACACCAGCATGGAAGCTTGAATCAGGATGTGCCAATACAAGGTGGATCTCCATCCAGCAATAAAGTCACAGCCTTTTATCTTTTCAGATAAAAGCCAAAGCCAGCCACCCTAGGAAGTGTCAAAGCGACAGGACTGCCCATCACAAACCTGTGTCTATGGGCATCCAGGGACAAAGAGAGGGAATCCTTCTCTGCAAAATCCCTACAGTGTACAGTACCATCAGCAAAGAGATACCTTATAGAAACAACCTGCTGTTTTCATCTGTGTCTCAGTGACAACCAACAAAACTGGCTTTGTGAGCTGCACAAAGTGGCCCAGCTGCAGCACTTGATACCTAAACACAAATGCACTTCCTCCCAACACACACTTCTTTCCCCCTTGAGAAGGGAGCAGCCCAAAAGCCAGATGGAGAACTAAGGCCACATCAATTTAACTTTTCTTCAGGATGACTGGGGTGGCTCTTACCCACCAGTGAACAAGGAGCCCTCAGGGGCTCATGTTAACAACCAGCAGAGCAGCATGTCTAGCAAGAGAATACTGGTTATTGACACAAAACCCACCTTGTGAGGTCCAGTAACCCTTGGAACATACTGTACTGAGTAGGTCTTGTTTTTGTCACTGGACGGCGTTATCTTCGCCTAGGAGAGAAAACACATCCATCGTCAAGCTGTGCCTACGCGTGCCAGCTGAACTCTTCTCTGATACTGCAAGCCATTTCCAGAATCAGCAATGTTAGACACTTGTTGCTGTGAGAGCAGGGATCCTTGTTATCCCCCTCTTCCCACATGGAAAAACATCCCATTGGTTTTGTCTTTACACGGGAGGAAGCAAGCCACCTTCTCCCCACCCCAGCCCCTTCCTTTGCTGTTAATTGCTCTATTGAAGCAGGCCAAAAACGAGGAGACAGTGAGTCCAATGTACAGCTGTATTTTCCTGGAATGCTGTAACATGATCAAGTGGTGCGCTTGGATGAGAAGTTTCTATAAACATTAAAACCAGCATTTTAACTCAAAATGATTCATGGCATCTAAATAGTTGCTTTAGCCATTCTTGCAGAATGAGTAAATGCAGACAGTGATTTAGTGATGTATGTTATCTAAAAGAAGGTCAGAGTGTACTTGGCTAGTCAAGCTAAAGCTCTGCAACTACTGGACACTGGAGCTGTGCTGCTCAGTTGCAGGTAGTGACTTTTTTCCAAGGCAGTTACGAAGAAAAGCTTGAGGCTTCTCGCACTTTAGATAAATGGTATTTTGCAATTTCTTTTTAAATTACTTATTTGTTAAGAACTCACTTGTGAAAGATGAAGGTTACCGCAAAAACTACAGCATTCAGACCAATCTGACTTTTCCATACAAGACACTTAACATACATACCTCCTCTCTGTTTCCTTCTGGATCTTCTATGAAGACCATGAGGTCACCCTGCCCAGCACTGATGGTGTCCACCGTGAAGGTGGCAGGCTGCTTCACCATGTTCCCATGAGGCTCAATCCCTGTGAGACAGGCACAGAACAGCTCATTAGCTGCAGCCACAAAACCCAGAAGACAGTTTGGAGGCTACCCAAAAGCTGCCCAACCCATTCTCCCTTGCAAGCCATCAGAATCAGTTTCCACAGACTCCTGCACATCATGTCTTTACCTTCTGCCCAGAGCATGATTCTCACAGTAAGGCCTTCTCTTACCACACAAGCATTTTTAAAAATTGGTTGAATCATCGGCACTCAATTCATCTTAACATCTGTGACCAAGTCAGGAACGCAGCTGCTATCTGGATTCAGGTGAAAGCAAGGTACCCTGACAAGTACTGAAGGTCACCCCTGGGGCTGCTGAGTGCAGCTCTGATGCTGACAGCAAGCGAGATATGTGCATTAGCTGCTCCTTAGGAGCTGCTCTGCTTCACACAGTTAAATGTTAAAGTGTGTTGCACCACAGGACGGGTGACTAAAGAGGCAGGAGAGAAATTTTGGGAAGCCTTTAGGTGAAGGCATTCGTCTAGAGCCAAGAGTAAAAGACTTACTTTAAGCACGATAATTTTTACCTGTACTGCCTCATCTTACTCCATTTTCAAAACCCAGCTGTACAGATACTGCTCAGATTTACTATTATATTCTTTGAAATCTGCTCAGACTACCTGGCCAGAGTGTACACTGTACAAAAGGCATGCAGGAACCTCTTAAAACCGTAAAAATCCTGCTACTCAGTGTGGTTTCCACTTAACTTTTAATCAGTTTCCTTATTCCCCAGCACAAGGCCTGCTAGAGCACGCATTTACCAGCAGGGTTTCATCACCTCCCTGTACACAGTCCCAGGTCATGACATCTGTCATGGTGGTGTCAGACTGAGTGGGTGGAAGAATTTGCCAAAGTTGCTGATTCCCGACTAGTCCAAACACACATACCCTTCCATCCAAGGCAATTACTCCTTGGCTGATTCATAAAATCGTGGGCACTACTGCTCCATAGCACAATTAGTGGAAAGTGCAACTGACAGATTATAAAGGAAGTGGTTGTGAACAACAGAATTCCTGAACTTGTTTATCTTCAGAAAACAGTAACTTGGGAGTAATGCAAGGAAGATCATGTTTTTGCTAGGAAATCTGAGCATTCTGATAAGGTGTTAACAATTGACATATTAATTCTTTCAAATTAAGCCCTAGATTATCATCTAGCTGAAACAGCTAAGAATTTGCTCTGTGTCTCTCCAGTCCATCCCACAAGTATTAGGATACAGTATTCAAGTTAAGTATGCCACCTTCTGCAAGCACAAGGAGAGGGATTGATTATCCTCCTCTGAAGACGATTTCAGCCAAGGCACCATTAGTTACAACAATTTCTTAGCCTACACCTCATCTTCTAGATTTTACTATCTTATCAGTAATCTGCTTTGGGTGGTTAAATGAAAACTCCTAGTGCACCACTGATGACCTGCACAACTATACATCCCCTCTGCAGGCTCATTTCACATCATCTCTACACATGGCTGTCCTTGGCACAAACTCCCACGGTGCTCAGGGTGGTGTGCTACAGGTAAGACTCTTGTTGGGAGGTTATGAAGAGCTTACATGAAAAAGGGTAATAAAAAGAGCTAAAACTGACCCACTTCACATGTGACAGTCATCTTTTTCTGAAAGCATGAAAAACTGTTTCTCACCTGTCCAAAAGACCCTGCTCAGTCAAGGACCAAGTCCCTTGCTGCTTGAGTCACCTTCCAGTTCTGACATATCTTAGCAGTCAGAATTAACAATCAGTGTTTTTAGTGACTCTCTTTTGGCAATTAACTTCAGGAAAACATCAATCTTTCAAGAAGAGCCACTCACTCTAAAGTAATTTCCATTACAATGGCTCCAGAGCAGAACACACATGAAAGCCAGCAACAAAGTAATTCCAGTTTTTGAATGAATAAAAACATGACTAAAGCCAGACCTGACAGATTGAGGCAGGCTGATGGGTCATTTACCATTTGGGGCCTCCAAAACGTGTCTGTGTATTGTGCTTTGCTATGGAAGGCACCAACAAAGGACATAAACCCCAAGTCGGATAGGTGCTAAATGCACTCTGATGTAGCAACTGCTCTTAAGTGCATAAATAAAGTCCATGTCCCTTCATTCCACTAGTTAATTTTCAATGGAAAATCGAGTTAAAAAAAAAAAAAAGCAAATAAGAAAACCAGAAAAAAGTAAGTTTTGTTTCTTTCCATTTCACTTTTGTACACCCAATTCTGAAATGCATTCATTCTAAAAATCTTGAAGGAATCAACAGCAGCCCATAGATGCAAAAATAAAAAAAAAAAATAAGATGGAAGGAAGAGCCAAGTGTAATGCTGAAGAGATGTCTTCCAACATACCAAGCATATTAAAGGTAAAAATCAGTTACTTATTCAGTTGTGACTGTGCACCAATCTAGAATAGAACCTCATCAATAGTTATATGAAATTATCAATTTAAAAGGTCAGTTAAAAATAAGAATGCCTACAAAGATCTACAGTTGCATAAGCATCTATGGACAACCAGCAAATTCAGACTTCCTTCCTTCCAATCAGTAAATACAACCTTTCCAACAAAGGCTCAGCACTATTTAATGTCTCAAGGGCTACCAACCCATTTTGTACCTGTGCAAAGTATTCAACACTACCAATCAATTCAAGTTAGTAATTTAGAATTAGCCCACTCTAACACACAACAAGCCTGGGAAATAGAAAATTGTCTCTAAAGAGAGCCTGCTCGGAAAGAGTGAGTGAGGTGATGACGTCTTTCTTCTTTTAAGGAATGCTTTATCAAGCATTCAAGAAGCATTCACGGCTTTTGAATCACCCATCAGCAGAAATACTGCTGGCCTGAATTCCACACCAAGGTTGTTTTAGCCCCATATCATGCTACTTCTTCCAGCTGTGGACGGGAGGCTGGCAGCTTGCAGAACAGGTTCAGACTGGGGAATTTACATGTTAGAACTAGGAGTGCCTTTTGGACTATATCCATGTATTTCTGAAACTAGGCACCACACCAAGAGTATACAAGTGAAACTTTGAAGTCAGTTACAGTAGGTCTGAAGTTCAACATAAGCAGAAAACCCTACCAAGCTTTCTGAGGTTACTGCTCCATGCAGCTTCAGTTCACTAAGTCCTTACCTCTGCCATAAGCCCTTGCTTTCTTTGGATTCAGTTTGGGTTTTAAAGGAGCTCCTGGTTTCAGCTTGGCTTTGGGGAACTGGGACAGGTAAGTCATCACAGAGTGCTCATCCACATCAGGGTGGATAATTTCTTCAGGGGTAATAACCTGAAAGACAGTGCAATTAAGCATATTGTACCAGTGCTTGGTTACCGCATGTCAACACAGAAACAGAACTATGACACAGACTTGGATTTCAAAATTCCCACATGCTAATGGGATTTCTTACATTTATTTTCCCTTTGATACACAGAACATCATTTATTCTCTCACGCAAGAAAATCAAGAAGCTCATTATTGTCCCAGTGTGGTTTGGGGGCCTTCTGTGCCTTGATTACTAGGAGTTCACAAGAGACTGCAACAAGCTTAATGGTATCAAGGCAAGACAACAGTAGTTATGGTCTCCTTGAAAGTCACATGGGGATAATGGATACTGAAAAAGTTAGTAATTCATAATCCTGTATGCTACAGCTCTGAACTGCAAGGTTTGCAAAGTAAAACTTGTGACCAGCCTCTTCTCCTGCTTCCACAGTATAAGCTGCTTCAGAGACTTCTGGAATTCTGTCCAACTTTATCAGCATGAAAACAATCCAGTTTGTAAAAACATTGCTCTCTGTTTGAACATTATCATCGCAGGTGACTTCCTAAGCCAGTAAGTTTTTCTTCTGTGGAATTCAATACAGCAAAACAAACTCACTCCATAGACTAACAGATCAGGCACCACCACACAGGCCCTTTCCTGCTACCTTACATGCTGCAACAGCAACTGTCTTCAGCAGACACCTACACAAAATCTTACAACCAGAGCTCTGAAATGTAACAGTGTGTTTCATTACAATGCACCCTTTCTCAGGCAACTCCAAGTGAGTTAACAGTAACTTTTCAAAGCATCCCAGCAGCTTTACCTGCTTTCCTCAATTTAAACTCCAGCTAGTCACAAGGCCAAAGCTAGCCCCTGCACTCCCCACATGCAGCTCATGTGTTGGTGGCCTTACCTGCGGCACACCCAGCCAGTCATCTGCCTGCTGCATGGCTTCCCGAGCGTTGTCCACAGGCTTCTTTGGGTCCCAGGTCTCCCAGTCAGGGCACAAACCTGCAAGCACATTTCAGTCATTGTGTGTTATCTGCCAAGCTGCTTTCCCAGCTGAAGAAACCAAGTCTAAACTCCACGTCCCTTTGCATTACACTGCTTCTCAGAAAGACATCCAGAGCTTTGCAGAAGTAACCAAAACAAGACATGCACATACTGCTCACTCTAAGACAACAATCAGTGTAGAGTCATAGAATGGTTCTGGGCTGGAAGGAATCTTTAAAGGTCATCTAGACTGACCCCCGCCCCTGCAATGAGCAGTGACATCTTCAAGGGAGCCCTGTACAACCTGACCTTGAATGTTTTCAGGGATGGGACATCTACCATCTCTTCGGGCAACTTGTGCAAGATACCACTGTAAATTTAGCACAAATACATCTACCATCCTTTATGTTTCACTGGTTCTCTTGCAGCATGTTTGGTAAAGAAAATTTCAGCTGCTTGCCACAGCAGCCCAGATTGCATCAGATGAGCACCAGCAATCCCATTAGCAAGGCTGTTTTATAAGAAGGTGAGGAAATTTTGCCTTTTTCACACTTCATCAAATTATTTGCCTTAAGCAGCTCAGTTTCAGCTTGCTAAACATTGAAGTTTCAGTTAGTGTGCAGCTTCTGGTGCTCTGTGCTCCCTCTGCAATCCTATTTCAGGAGAACACATGAAGTCTCCCACTGCACCCTGAAGCTGAAAGGTTGTTGGCACTTGCAGTGGGAACAATCCTTTCTTCCATTTAGAAGCAAGCATTTGTGCCTTTGTCCCTTGCACCCAATACAAAGCTTAGATGTGGCGCCTCCCATAATGCAATCACACATTCTGCTACAGGCCAGAATTTCTCCTGGCCAAGAAATTTACAACTGGCTGCTTCCTGCAGCTGGTCTCTGTGGACTCTCTTGGTTTTCTTGAAAGCCTCATTCCAGTCTCAAGCTCAGCAGTGAAAACCTCCTCCCATAGGAAGAGCAGCCACAAGGATAACAAGCAAGGAAAACACTGGCCATCAGAACAAAGGACATACCTGGAGCACAGCTGTCCACAAGAGCACCCAGTGCTTTGCCATCCTGCCAGTTCTGATTGAAGTTTGTGATTGGCAAGTAAGGAATTTTGTTCTGGATCCAGCCCAGCAGCCTCTGCTTAGGGGTCTGCTTTTTTGCATCATCATCACCTTCATCCTCCCACACTGGCATAGAAATGGAGTAGTGAAGGATAAGGGTCCATATCAGGCCGAGGATCAGCTTCAGGTTTCCATCAACTATGGCTTTACTATCTGGAGACAAAAGACATACAAGTGATTATTTGCCATTCTAAAGAAAGGAGATGTGTTTTTAAAACAGTGTGCCTGCACTCATGCACAGGTAATCAAGGACAAGAAAACTGACCCAGGCCACTGCAGGCATTTGTTCAGGTAGAGACACCATTCCTCACAGGAAGCATTAGACAGGACAAAAAGAGGAGTCAGAGGACTCGGTGCTCTCCAGCTGTCTCTTGCCCTTCAGCTTTATGATCTTAGCTGAGGAGAAGTGGCAGTTTAAGATCGCAGGTATTTTGATTTGGAAAGTATTACCTGGTATTTTGTAATGGCATTTGTATCTTATGAAAAAGGCCAAACAGCATGTGATGGAGGTCACAAAACCAGCATCCCAATAGGCACGATACACTCCAGAGCACAGATAAAAGTATCATTTAGGAAACAGCATTTATATACAGACACATGTCTCCCACACACATCAATCATTTGCCTTAAAAATGGTAGGGAAGAAAATAAAGTGCTGCTATGTAGTGAAGACAAGCAAATACAGAGTTTGGAATTGTTCTGGATATATCAAGACCTGTGTATGATCAGCGAAGTGGGCAGTGGAGGTCCATGGACAATCCTTTGCACCATCACAGAAGACATCATCCCTTCACACTACAAATTCAGGGTTACAGAAAGGAAGCTTTGGCTTTTCCATATCATGCTTCAGAAAAATTTATCAACAGAGCAGCCATGCTGCTGTTCTGCTTTAAGACACACTATGGAGCTAAGTTTAAGGCTGTTGGTTATCAAGATCACATTTTTGTAAGCAATCCTGCAGGGGCAGGATGCCTTTCTGCATCAGTTTGGCCTTGTGAAGTGACCACTACAGTTCTGCAAATTCTTGTTCAAGTTACTTTAGAGCTTTAATGAGTCACAGATTGCATGTGCTCCCTTCCTTTGAGCTTGTAGTTGTTACTCAGGTTATATTACACTGCTAATAGCTCCAGCTTTTTCAAGCTCACCCAAACCGGAGTTCTTCTGCAATGTTTCAGGATGCTCTCAGCCTGACAGTTCCTCTTATTCACAGCAGAATGTTACAGCACAGCATTTTTTTGTCCTTTCCTCCATTTCAAGTGCAAACTGTTACAGAAATCCCTTTTCAGTCAACAGAAGTTACAAGTGACCTGGAAGCAATTGTTTCCTCTCCAGCTGCTCCTGCAGCAGATGCTGGAGTAAAGATAATTACAGCTGTATAAACTCCCTTTCATGCCACCAGAATTATTGTACAGGAAACTTACAGAGTCCTAGCTAGCAAAGTAAAAGTGTTCTGTAACTGGATTGCATTCTTCACATTCAGAGTGTTAACAGCCAAAGTCCTCCAAGGTGCCCAACACCCACTGGGCATGCATTACCCGTTCCTCTTCATCTGTAGAGACCACAGCAGCAATCCAGCACCACCTTATCAATGCAAAAAGATCTAACTTTCAAAATAAGTGATTATACAGAATCGTGACCAAGAACAGTAACCACCCTTTAACCCAATGCTCAGGCAAAGTGGTTAATATTTACATGGTTTCACAATAGACCAGTATGTCCTAAACAGATAATACTGTAACTTCAGACCTTGAATGGCATTCAGACTTTCTGCACAGAGTTAGTATCTGGTTTCTAATTCTATTCAGATTTTATTTGTATGGGATTTTTAACACCAGTTTTGACTAATCTTTCAGGATGACGATACACGTCTGCCACTTGACTACTGGCTGCTGATTGCACATCCAGTCCAAGGTACACAATAGATAGCTATGGGGTGATTAAGCCCTACTGGGTTTTAATTACAGGTTCCAAGGTAAAAGTCTACATCACAAAAACAGTGGGTCTCCTAGCAACAAATAAACAGGCCTGACTGTTACCCATTTCTGTTCTCTTTCCAGCTGAGCTGCAAACTGGTCAGTGCCTTCCCTCCCTCTGTGCCAGAAGCTCCTTTGTCCCACCCCATGGCACAACCACCAGGTCACACTGTGGTGGTGGAGCACACCAATGGCCAACCCATCTCTGCTCCAGAAATGCCTCCAAGCTTCAGTTTCAGATTTATATCAACATCAGCATTTTACTAGAGGGACACAGCAATGATTTAATATGCTACAAGCAAGCTCATTTCAAAAAGCTATCCAGCATTTCCAGGGAAGAATGCCAGCAGGACAGAACCACCTTGAGTACAATGCTGCATACACATTACTTGAGATAAAGAATGGCTCATTTTATATTTATAGCACATAAATAATATCTATATGTTGTTGTGCTGTGGTTACTGCAGCAACCAGCTGTGTCTTCAGAGCTTCCTTCAGCACCCCACTGCTCCCTCCAAAGGCACAGCTGGGCTGTGGTCCTTGACCTGGGGAAAAACAGGCCTGTACAGCCTTCACAGCAAGAGCAAGAATATCTCATTTCACCAGCCTCATCCAGAAAGGCTGGGCACTGGGCTGCTGCCCTGATGACAGGAAAAGGTCATAACAGGAACAAGACAGCTCTTCCTCTCTGGGGTTGGTGCATTGCCACAACTGCACTTTGTTAGCAAGTTAGCAAGCTCTCACAGCCTCCCAGCTTCCTGACAGGCATAGGGATCTCATGATGTAATTTTTTCCAAGCTAAGGAGGAGGGCTTGTTGGCTTTCATTTGGGGTGGGAAGTAGGGAGGAAGAAGAACAACTGGGAAGGACAGGAGACCTTATCAGCACCCAGCAGAGCTGCCCACATGCCCTTCTCACAGGCACCCCATTCCCAAGCACTGGCTCACAAACTCCATCACTGTATAAAAGAACCCTCCATGTTGAAGAGAAGACCAAAGTCCAGCTCACAGCAGGCTTATCTTCCACGCACTGCTGTAAAATTCAGCTCCACCTGAGCACTCAGCCTCACCAGGAGAGCCTCTGCTTTAGTGCTGTCTTTTTCATTAATTGACTAAAAATATTCAGTGCATCTTGGGCTTTAAGATGAAAGTGGCAGCCAGGAAGACACACATATCCATTCAGGTCATCTACAGGGAGCACAGAACTAGCCCTGAGAATACTCTTAGTACAACCTAATTTGCAAGCATCCCCCACCAGCTCTGAGTGCACACTGCCAGTGTAATATTGCCAAGGTGCTGAGACAGTGGAAAAAATAATATATTCCAATGACACCTAAGCACCAACAATCATTACTGCAGGCCCTGCTTGTACCCCAGCTCAGCTGGCTTGCCACTGAATTCCCTCCATTCCCTGGTCTGCTTCAGGACACTTTCTGGCCATCTCAGGCTGGAAAACAGATTACATAAACAGCAGATTTCCACTACTGCTTTCCTACAACAAAAATTACTTTTAGGCATACTTATTACTCACACAATCAACTCTTTACAGAGCCTTTAAAGTCATGTTTCCAATTGCTCCGCTGGAGCTCATAGTAAATCTACAACATAGAGATGTACACTTGTGGTCAGTTGCTCTGAATGAAACAGCCTGGGAACAAATTGCCTGCTTTCAGCTGTGAGAGCATGTTTACTCCATAGTACCAGCCACGTTTCCCCAGATTAAAGGAACCCTCTCCATGCAGGAGACAGCCACTGGTCCCTGCTTTCCTGTGGCTTGGAAGGGAGAGAGCTATTGGATCTCACCTGCCAAGATCATTTAGCAGGGCTGAACCAACTCTTTACAGCATCACTGTAGACAGTTTAATGTAACCTTTCTTGGAGAAAGCATGGTCATCTGCCTAATTTCCTTTAGTCCTGTCACAGTGCTTATGTTAACATCTGTGAGATGCCCTTACAGGTGTGTCACAGAGCAATGTTCCCTGGTTCCCGGTAGGAGATGTGTGCTTTGGAGATCAAAGTCCCTGCACAGCTGACTCATATCTGCTGACAGACACTAGACTTCCACTTTCAAAAGGCACATTTTTCTGGGAAGCCCAGGCACGAAGCAGGAATCCATGCCACAGGCCCTCCCTCTTGCTTCACACTAGTACTTAGGAAGACTTGAGCTCAACTGGAAACAGGCAACTTTAAAGATGCCATCTAAAAGAACCAACGGACGAAGGGTTTGGAAAAAGGATTTTGTGCTGTTTTTCATGGGTTGGGGGTTTTTTATTATTATTAGAACTGAGAATTTTGTGGGTGTGATACATAAGTTCTCCTGACACACTTGCTGTGGGCGCCAAAACTTTGAATGCTGTAAGGTGACCACTTTCAGACAGTCTGCAAGTTCTTACGGCTAGACATGCTGTCCTGAACCAGCAAGAAGCAAAAACCACAGAAACCTTCAAGTTGAGATTTAACACAAACCTTCCTTCCCACCTACGCTGCTCAACACGCATTTTAACTTCAACTCTCCATCTCCAACTCGCTTTCCTCGTCTAGAAGCACCCGATGACAATCCAACATCAACAAAATAGCAGCAGCCATCAGCAGGACACAGCCCCCGTTCAGCTGCAGGCAGGCAGGAGCCGTCTGCAGGGAAGGGCTGCTGTCAGCCCACTGCTGTCAGGGGTGCATCTCGACATGACGTACATGCTGACTGCTGGGGAAAACCTGCCAGCCAAACTTAAGCTCTTTTGCAGAATCAACAACAGTATTGAATAAGCAAGCACGCACTTTCCTTTAAAAAAAAAAAGGCATCTATATATAGCCTTCAACATTTAAGTTTTATGTAGAAGTATCCTGCTTCCTAGTCAGCTATTAAGTGGCTGCCTATTAGGGTGAAGAGGAAAACAGGCTGAACCAGAGCTCTCACTTGCTTCCCCCATCACACCTCTGAGTCTAGATTGTAATTCTTCCACTTTTATTATCCTATTAACTAAGTGGCAACCAGCCCAAAAAATGGATTATGGCAATTCCATAGGCCAGCAGTACATACCACCAGTCTCAGTCCTGAAAAGGAGCCAATTTTCAACTGCTCCAACTGATTTATAACTGTTGCTCTATATTAAAATACTAATACAATGTGTTACACTTGGACTGGTAAAATCACAGCCCTCAAAGCAAAAAGAAAGGATGTCAAAGTGCCAGGGCTTCAGCTAGCAGTGTGACTAGTCTGAGCCAGCAATGTGACCATTTTGAGATAAATGTGTGTCATTTTTATGGCTTGGGCCACAATAAACTTCCTAACCCAACCTACCAAGTAAAAAACTGCCAATGCTTGGTCCTCTGCATTTGTGCCTATAGCTGCCCCAGGAGCCAGTGCCAGAACTGACACCTGGCACTGGTTTGAAGCTTGCACATCTATCTACTCCAGTAGAAATCCCTAAAATCTACTTGGAACACTTGACTTGAACTGTATGACTTTTATTAGGTCTATAATTCTACAATTAAAAAAAAAAGAAAGGCATTATAAACAAGTCTGTGACTAGTATCGTCTGCTCATGTCTAAGTCTGCTCTGCATTCAGACTAAGCATAAGTACTACCCAAACTGTGGCAATGTTCCTTAAACTCTGCCCTACAGCAGAGCTGCAAGTCATTCTCTGCTGGACAATTAGTGGAAACAAGCTACCGAAGCAGACAGCTTCCTTACTAAATCAAGCTACTCATACAGATTGTAGAAGTATTGCAAAACAAATGAAGGACTGAAAAAGCAGCTTTTGAGTAGTGAATTTTATTTTTTTTAAATAGTTTCATGGCTGAGGCTGCAACCAACACAGCTTATTCACTATCTCACAGAGCCATCTCAGAAGCCTTGCTGTTGATTGTTGATTTTCACACTGAGAAGTTAAACCACAACCAGCACTGTTGCAAACATCTTTGCATTCACCTTCTCTAAAAAGTGGTCTTCCTCTTCATTTTTTATGTCTTCTATAGATGAACTTTTGTTCTATGCCTTATATGTAGGGAGAAACCAAATCCATGGTTCTCAATACAAAACAAAGAAGTCTCGCTAACAGCCCTTACTCCTCATTTCCAGGCATGGAAGGAATTTTGTACAGCACATACAAAGTTCATCTCAATTATGGATCAGTTATGAAGAGACTGTAGGAATTTTAGATCTTAGTGTCTTCAAGCGTCTGAGCGTTTCCCCACCTCTAATTATTCTCACCTCTTGTGAAATAGCTATAGCAGCTATGGGACAGAAAAATTAAGCAATGATTAGGGCTTAATCTTCTGGAACAGAGAAAACACCACACTGAGCAGAGCCACATGCCAAACAGAAGTATGCAGATGAGATGGAGCTGAGCAAGCTGCCCAAGGAAATTCTTTGCTGAAGCATACAGTATGTGTTCACAGGCTTACTGTGCCTGCTAAAGACATTAGCGACATCCTCTGTAGGGATAATATGTCTTTAAATCAATTACAGGGGTTCCTCTGTGCTTTGAGAACATACTGCAACCATTTCCTCCAGTGTCCCTTAAGCCCAGGCCCACATGCCAGCTCCTGAGGGTCAGCACACGGCCTGTGTCCTGCCCGTGCAGGCGCTCACCCCACGGAGGCACAGGCTGTGCCCAACACACAGAGCTGGCCGAACTCGGGCCGGTTTTGTGGACCTGCCAGCCTCTAACTGCAACACTCTCCAGTCCCACTGCATCTCTGCTTCTCAGCAGCATATGCAGGACAATGCTGTGAGCATTTCCTGTGACCTCCAGGACAGCTGACCCTCAGCATCTGAGTCTCCCTGGGCTTTCAGCTCACTGGCTCCTAGCTGAGCTCCCACACCCTGCCAAGGCACAGCCACTACTCAGCTTCACTGATGAGCACCAGGGATTTCGTCACCTGAGGAAGTGTATCTTCAGGAAGCCTAAGCGATACACCATGTACACTCAGATCCACTGAGCTTTTTACAAGGTAGGTTTTCCAGAGGAGGAATGACTTTTCACTGGAGGGCTGTAAGAACAGTAACTCAGTGGTGATCTGGGCATGGGCAGGAGGATGGAAAAGAATATGGGGGTTTATTTTTTTACTTAGAGACAGAAACCATTTTCTTCTAGGCTTATCAGGGTGACTGGTTATTAAAAAAAAAGTGCTAAGATTCCTTTGTGAGAAAAATCTTTTATATCTCAAATCTTGTGAGACAAGATTTGAGATATTAAACATTACACTTCAGAGGGTTTTCTACTATTAAAATAGTGTTTACTTCAACTGGATTTGAAACCAATTATGTCAGAGAACTTCAGGCCACTGTTGCATCCACCACCCTGTACTGCCTATTGGTGCATGTTGGGCCCCTAGAAAGATCGCATGAGGTGGAGCTGGCAACTGAAAAAATAAGTTCAAATCCAGTCCTTTTAGTGTAGGTTTGGCAAGAAAAAATATCACACAGACTTTTAATACAGTAAAGAATAAAAATAATCAAACCAAAGGAGCTCTCAGGAGCAAAATACAGATTAAAATAGCTCTGCCCAACTTCTTAATAGGTGCCCAGAGACCACTCACATCTCACATCCAGAAGAGAAAGGCATAACACAAAGCAAATTTAAGCCAGCAGTGTAACAGCAACAGCAACCAACCCAGCTTCTCCAAGAGAAACTGAAATCACACAAGGGGGCTTGAAGGAGAGGTCAAGAATTTCAAGATTAGGAATTGTTAAGGTAGTTGGGGAAAAAAAAATCAAACTGCAGTTGGCTTATGATCAAATTCCTTAATACTTTCAGTTTGAACACGTAGGTTTTTGGTGCCTTAAGTGCCATATCCCAAGTTAGGATATGAGAAGGTAAACACATGACTCTTACATCCAGGAAGAGCTGCAGAAGGTCTTAGTGCACATCCAGCCCTCACTGTGAATACTGTCTGTGAGCATCAGGAGGGCTCCGCACTGCTGGCATGCTGCTGGGATGGGATTAGCAGTGAGCAAGGATGCAATACAGAACAATAAGAGCTGCCATTCACAGTGGTTATTTCAGACCCGGCTGCATCCTTGCCAAGCAGGTCCCCACTCACAGCTGCAGGACTACAGCACAGACACCCAGCTGAACAGCACAAAGAAATGCCCATTATCTGACATCCTTTTGGGGCAGGGGGGAAGAAAGGAAGGCGTCGGAATGTTCAGCCTTTGTAGAGCAGTAAGTTGCCATGAGTGCTGCTTTGTGCACAGCCAGTGAGCCCCTCGCCAGCCTGGTGGGGCAGCGTGCCAGCGTCACACTGACCCCAAAACTCTGGCTTGCCTCGAGAACTGGTGCAGCCAAGCACCTGGCAGCCGGGGGACAGGAGGCATTACAAGCAGGTTCCCCCGATCCTGGAAGCCCCGTGCCCCACCTGCAGCTCCCATAGCCAGCGGCACAGCGGGCTCTGGGCCTGCCACAGCACGACGCTGCCCACGGCATCGCTGCCAAAACCACCCCACAATGGGCCCTGTGAGCACGGCCCCTGCACCAGCAAAGCACATTCCCCGCTGCTGAGCTCATCCCAACGCCCCTCGGTGCGGCTACCGGCCCCAGGAGTGGCTGGGACACCGAGGATCCCACAGGCCTGTGCTGGGGACAGACAGTGCAGGCATCCTGCACTAGCACCGAACCAGCAGGTGACATTCAACCCCTTCGATGGCAAAGATCCACGTTTCCAGGGAGAAATGAGTGGAAGCTGGGTGGCAGAGCAGCCAGCCTCCATGCTTCACTATGCAAAGGGAGGCCAAGCCTGCATGGGACAATTCTGCTCCCTGTGGGCTCAAGTCGACTCAGCAGCACCCCATCCTCCAGGACAGCATAGCTGGCAGCATGCAAAGACTGACTGCATCAACCTCAGACAACAGGTGGATGGGAAAGCCCCTGGACAGCACCTGGCAGCATAGGAAGGGGCTGTAGAGAAGGACTTCAGGATAGCACCCACGTGGACACTCACACCCAGCAGCCCCAGGTTCAGAGGCAGGTCAGAGGGAAGCTCCAGGAAGCCATGGGGACAGCACAACACAAGGCACCCAAGTGCTAATTAATCATCCAGGAATAACTTGAGAAGGAAAGTCCCTGCAGTGGGGAGTGAACATGCCAGAATTGGATTTCTGTTCAATTATGGAGGGAGGGGGAAGACAGCATCCTCCTGCCTTTGTCACACTCTGCTGAGAAACACTTGGTTCAACTTTTGAAATCAAGTGACATGACACAAACTACACCTCCCTCCTCCAGTCATGAGACAAGAGAGAAAAAGGAATGACCCTACACCAGGTCTGTGCTCCCCACAAGTCAGTACATTTACTGCCATGGCACAGGAAGACTTCACCTTCCCATCAGAGCAGACAGCTACACCTGAGCCAGCAATACCGCTAGTCAATTCACAGGAAACAAGTTTCAGTTTAAGCAAGGATCAAAAGCAGAGAGATAAATCCAAGATTAAGACATCAAAATTTTAGCCGACTGTGTAATTGTCTACACCTCACAAGAAACACTTCTCGTAAGAGTTCAGTCAACTCAA
The DNA here is from genome assembly GCA_013397395.1 of Sinosuthora webbiana. Taxonomy (NCBI): domain Eukaryota; kingdom Metazoa; phylum Chordata; class Aves; order Passeriformes; family Sylviidae; genus Sinosuthora; species Sinosuthora webbiana. The sequence goes on from VXBN01006996.1 coordinate 88,791, forward strand.
GGTTGTTTCATTCACACGTGCAAACAAAAAAAGCATGTCCTCACAACACAACTTATGCATATACAACTAGAAAGCCAAGCCTCAATCAGAAAGGCTGAACTGAAAAATCAACTGTAGTGCCAGAATACTACAAGTGACAAAACAAAGCTACAAACTGTCTCTGAAGCCTAAGAGTGCTGTAGCCATCTCTAGGATTAAGGTAATCCTAAATCTCCCAGGTTACTTCAGGTCTCATCAAGGTCAAAAATCTGTCCAGTTCTTGCAAAGATTTCCCAGCGGCTGGCAGAGGCATTAGTTGACAAGCCATTGGTGCTGGGCTGTTTCTCACATTACGGAATGAATGTTACCTATCTTCAGTGCAGGGGACAACAAAAGAGCCTGCAAGAGACAGGGCTACAGAAAAAAAGATGCCTCAGCAAGACCAAAGATGCAACAAATAATGCAGAGATTTCCAGGCACCAAAGTGACCCCTGTGCTACTAACACTAACAACGTGTTTACTCACATGGTGAATAGGTCAAGATAGTTATAGGAAACAACATGTAAAGTCTTGCCGAGATAAACGAGCCTATTCAGATAGGGCTGTCTAACATCTTCTGTGCGGCAGACACCAGGCGCAAAAGCTGCAAGGAATGGACTTGTGAAGCCAAAACCAACACATTTGAAATTATCAGAAGTGATTACTGTTTGGGGAAATCCTTGGCCACAACATACACCAAGATTCAGTTTTTCCATTTGAAACCAGAATTGCTACACTGACTGTGATTCACTGTGCACAGGGCTGCTCAAAGGAAATCCCCATTCATGCAGCCCTGCACAGCTCAACCCATCTTCGCTCTGCAATGCAGCACGAAAGTACTGAGAATTGAAGCACATTTTGTGGTCTGGGGTTAGTAACACATCAAAAAGTAACTTGCCAGTTACTTTAGCTTTGCAAAAGATTTGTGGTTTGTCTCAGTTTTGATCATCTCTAATTCTGAGCACCTAACAGTATTGCTCTATGCAGGCTTGTTTTGAAGAATATAAGCCCAGGTACCATGCTACAGATGCTCTGCAGCTTAATGACAGAGTTATTCCAGCTATCTCTGTCCAACCATTTCCCTGGGAAGCAACAGAAAAGGTAATTAAACTCTACCATGCTCTGCTCAGTTTGGCTGCGACAGAGTGAATTTTCCTGTCTGTCGCTGGAATGGGGCTAAGCTTTGGATCTGTGCTGAAAACCATGCTGATAACACAAGGATGTTTTTGTAACTGCTGAGCAGTGTTTACACAGAATCAAGGCATTTTCTGCCTCTCACCCTACCAGTGAGTTAGCTGGGAGTGCACAAGTAATTGGGAGGAGACAGCAGATCCTCAGTGACTCAAGGGATACCCCATACTGTACAGTGTCACGCTCAGCAAAATCCCGAAGGAACCAGGGGCGACATCTGGAGCGATGCCACGTGTCTTCCCCAGTAACCATTACATGTGACAGATGGCTGAACACCTTCCTGCCCCTAGGAAGTGGTGAATAAATGCCTTGTTTTGTTTTGCTTATTAAACTGTCTTCATCTCAACACACAAGTTTTACCACTTTTACTCTTCCAGTTCTCTCCCCCATCCCATCGCAGGTGAGTGAGCAGCTGTGCGGGGCTGAGTTGCTGGCTGGGCTTGAACTATGACATGTGCAATTGTACCTTCAGTGCAGATGGGAACAAGCACTTCAGAGTTACCTTCCAAATCTGAATTTCATCAGTTCATTTTGACACTCAGGCATAGTACTCACTCAACACAAACACACAGCACCAGAAGTAGCACAACACCCACACACTCCAACACCAGAACTGTCTCACCAGGCCACTGCCCATCAGCACTGCTGTGATGACATGAAACACCCAAAATGAGCCCTCCTCCAGTCTTCAAGCTCCAGTCATCACCATAGCATTGCCATGTGAGTGTCAAGCAGGAGCGGGTGACGCAGCCAGGCTGCTTTCCTGCAGCTGCACACTAAGCAAGGATGTGCAGGGCACAGTCACTGCAAACACAAAACGCATGTCCCGGAAGGCACTGCTGCTTTTCCATGACCGCTATGGAGATGTCTTCAAGCTTCTGCGTGTAAGCCAGCTAGATTTAATTCCCTGTGAGCTTTCACACATAGACACGCATCCTCCCCCTCCACCGGAAACCATGACTAGCCCTCTCCAAGAAGGAATGGGGTTGCTTTCTTCCTGGAATGCCAATTCTTAAGTAAAAAACATTGTGTTCTGCATCTTGAAGGAAAAATGCTCTCCGCCCTTTCTGGGGAAACAATGAAGCTTGAACACAGTTTTGTATGTTTGTGGAACGCAGCTGTAAACACACTTCCATGTGCACATCACACAAGGCTGTCCTCTGCACCGTGTGGATTGGAGCCCTGTGTGTTTAACACCCCACACACAACAGCGCTGTGTTTATACGGTTTCAGCTACAAGCCGCTAACATAAGGAATAGATGCTTGGCTTGAGGCCCAGGTAATTCATCCAAGTGTGGCAGCCACTATCAGACAGACTTCTTTTGAGAGGAGCTTTCATGACCCAGAACACGATGCTGAATCTGCAGAGGCATAGTCTGCACAGGTGGTCTCCAAGCACCTTAAAGAGTGGGATTAATGGTACAGCTTGACCACACATTAGCCCCAGCTGTGTGACACCCACTCATGCAAACCACATACCCTCCGCCTCCCACTCAAACTCACTCCCTGCACAGCAAAGCTTGCTTCAAATGTGTGGGTTTTGCTTGGTCCTGAATAGTCCAAGTCCCCATCTCACCCCAGCTGCCATGGGCTTGCCAGCCCCAGGCCTCAGAGCTACCCTCCTGTGCCATGCCAAGGCTCTGCCCAGGGGCCATCCTCTCACTCTCCTAGCAAAAGGCTGAGGCAGATCTATCTGCTCATTTGACCATCAGCCTAATCCAACTTAGTCAGGAGCTGCTCAGCTGTAACAGGCTCTGGCTGCTAACAGAGTTTCCAAACTAGCCAGTGCTTCGAGGGATACTACCTTTCCTCTCCAGAGGCTGGACTTCAAATCCTCCAACTAAAGGCTTCACACAAGTCTTTCCAAACTTCACAAGCTTGCAGGGCTCTCAGGGACAGCACTTCATCACATGCATGCTGACCAAGAAGGGTGCAGGCAACTACCCTCACCAGCCGCAAGATCCCATTTTTAATCTGCAGTCTCACATTGTTCACATTTGCAAGCCTACTGTATTTCACATTTTTAACACAACACTAAAAATGTAGAGCACTGGCTCTAGGGGCAACTTTTCTAGAGCTGGAATAGCTGCAGCAACTTCACAAGCTATGCTGCTGTCTGACCTCCCATACTTCTCCCAGGTACCTACCAGGTTTGATGCAGCATTAGACGACATCAGTTTTTAGCAATTCCTCCATTTTACCGTGAAAAATGTTTACTGGCATACCTCCATCCAGACACAAGAGCCCCACAGGTGTTTATCTTACTCCCAGAGGATGTCTGGGCTGCTTCTTTCAGCTTCTACATTTGAGCTTAAATACTCCTGCTAACCAGGTACTGCTTCAGAACTGAGTTACTTTTCTTACAGGTAGAGTAAGAAATGTTCTGCAGCTTGTTAAAGCTTATGTTTAAGTAATAAAGCTGGTTAATTTAGATATCTGAACTTCCTCTGCCTTAGGCAGTGCTTTCAACCAATAGCTGCAGCACTGTGTGGGAAGCAGCTCAGTTTTTCTCTTTGCAATTAAAACCTTTCAAAGCAACATAGTTTTCTTCAGTAACTTACCTGTATCAGAGGAAATATTTCTTTATTCAAACACCGAACTCAGAGCTAGGATACAAAATGACAGCAAAATTTGAAGTGTTGAAGCAGGGCTTTATGCCACTAACTTCAGAGGGCTTCCCTGTTTGAGACAAGAATCCTTCAGCAGAGCTTTCCACCCAGGAAATCCCAGACATCTCCACTGTTTACAGGGCCTGAACTAGCAGCTCCTCACTCAAGTCTCCTGCTCACAGTGCTTTCACAGCAAAGCAAAACCTTCTCCATGAGATGACCCACACAGAGTAGCTCCAAACTGCCTCCTTCCAGAAACCAGTAGATTGGGATATACTCCAGTGAGAATCCCAATGGCAATGCAGTTAATTCTCTGGGACAAGGTCTTTGCAATACCCTTGTCCAGGAGTAGCACATGCTTCTATCCCTATAACTGCATATGTCTGCAAGTCATTAGCATGCTCAGCAATGCTCACTGAGCAGCCACAGATCATCCAGTGACAGCACCAAGGGCAGTGCTGAGCCACCCTGCTGTACAGTGGCTCTGAGCTGAATGCAATCAGTGTCACTTCACCCATGTTTTTGGAGAGAACCTGGATCACTAGAAGACTATCTCAGGCTCTTCTATGTTTTCTGGATGCAAGAAACATAACTGGCCACCTGGGAGCTGCACCTGCTTCCTCGTGGCTCTGGGAGATCCAGGGCACACTGCAGCTTGGGGATCTGCAGGCACCCCCAGGTCACCAGACTTAGTGGCCTCCCACCAAGTAGACAACTCACTTGGCCATTGGCACCTTGACTGAGCTGGCAAACCCAGCTCCTGCTCAGCACTCAGGTTAGGCTAGAGAAGTACTACTAGTACAGGAGCTGCTTTATCAACATGCAGCAACCTCTGCAAGCTGGGCTCTTCTCAAAAGCTGCTGTATTGGGCTGGGGCAAGTTGCCCTCCTCCCTTTGGCCACCCATGTTTGATGTCACTGTTCAGTTGTCCAGCACATGTTTCATCCTCTGTTAAGAGCATCTAACTCCCATAATTCAGCACTAAATAGCACAGGAATACATAACCACAAAGTGCTGAGAGCATTAAGGTGGCACCACTACAGAGGGTCCTGCAGTCCAGGTTTAGAAGCCTCTGTATCTTTGTCCTGACTTCTGACAGTAGCAGTGTCCAGCACTGGTCAGCTCAGGCTCTGATACCAGAAGTCACTGTCCTTCCAAGCATCACCACAAATTTTCCTGGCAGTCACCAGCCTTGATTTTCTGCTTCTTCACAGCTGCATTTTTACTACATGCCTAAAAGAATTACCAAAAGAAATAATCCCCAGAGACAACTAAAGCTGTTTCTATTTGACTTTTAATTAGATCATTGATCCTGTTCTAGCGGTTACATGAGCTATAGGATATTTGCATGCAACCACAGTGGTAATCAACAGCTGGAACAAAGCTGAAACAACACGATTAAATTCCAAGTCTTCCCACAGACGGTATTGTAAGTCTGCTCAGACACTCAGACACCAACTTGTCCCCCACAAGGGAATTTGATAACAAGCCGTGTCTGAGCAAGTGACAACTGCTCAGAGAGTCACTGCAACTAGAGTGACATCAGCAAAGAGTAGCCCTTCAGGAACATCCAGGTGCTGGAGGAGGCTCAAAGATGCCCAGACTTCAGGATTATTCGGGAGACCAACAAGCAGAATTACTTCTATTTTTGCAGAGAAACCCTGCAGAAACTGTCTAGCTGTAATGGTGAGGCAATACATGATACCTTGCACCATTAAGGTGCAAGTTAGACACCAATTTTGTTTAGCAAGCCAGCATTTCCTGTTCTGTAGCAAGGATCAAAAGCAGAGAGATAAATCCAAGATTTGTGTCTCACACCATGACAGATGCAAAGTGTATTTATCATACTGTCAGTTCCCAGCATGGAAGATGCATTTATGACAAATGCAAGACCCTGCACACATACCCCAGGTCAGGCTCTTTGCTCCTGTAGTCTGAGACCAGGGAAACCTGCTCCTACCACTCACCTTATAAAAAACAGAGGATCTGCACCAAGGTAAAGCTCACCTCCAAGATGTACCCATCAGTGTTTTAGCACTGAGACTTAAACTACTTCCAAGACTTGGCTTGCCAGTATTTGCCTATGGAAAGTCCACTAAAACTGCTACAACTACTACTGCAAGGTTATTGTGAGAAAAGGGAATGCAAAACATTTAATTACACCAATTAAAGGAAACACAGAGCAAGTTAGTATCTAGCCAAGGGGAACAGTATTTCCTCTTCTGTGTTTGAATAGCCTTCAAGTGCACGTATCACGGGTGTTTGCTCAGCACAGCTCTGTAAGCTGTGCCTCCTGCTGCAGGGCCCCAGAGCAGACGCATACACAACATAGCTCACCAGTTGCTCATTTTGGGCCCACCAACTACGACAGTGCATTTTAATATAGGCTCAGAAATACAGAATACATTGTCTCCTTACAAGAGAGGCCACAGACTAATCAAAAACAGTAGACAGCCACAAGCACACAGGGTAGCCCGAAACTGCTGTGAGCTGCAGAGGAGAGCAGCCACCAGCTTCCTACTCCCAGGTCAGGCTGGGGCAGCCCACGGGGCCAGACATGCTCACAGCACTAATGCAAAGGATAGGAGTTGGCGTTTCAGAGCAGCATATAATAGCTCAGCCCAGAGCTCATCACACAGGTTTCAGCACAAAAAGTGGGTGGCAGCACACCAGCCGTGGGGTAGCAGTTGCCTCCAGTGCTTCCAGCTGCTGCTCTGCAGCAGAGAAGCCATGCACAGGGCTGTGGCCAGTGTTGCAAAGGCCTGCACCCCACCCAGGCAAGCAGGAGGCAGCAAGAGCCACCCCAGCAGCATGAGGAGAGCAGAGGGCGGCTCTCTGCTCAGCCCAGCACCCACACCATGCCAGAACCGACCACAGCAATGTGACAATGGGATGTGGTGCAACAGCCATTGCCCAATTTGCCCCTCTCAAGCAGGCAGGCTGAGTGTCAGCATGGCAGTCTGTGACCACCTCGCCATCAGAGGACCCATCGTTTGGGAACTGCGCTGCCATACAGCCTGGCCAGCTCAAGCCGGAGTAATTCAATGCTCTGACAAATAAATGCATCATGATTTACAGCATGGCCTGAAGCAAGGGAGAAGGAGCCACAGCCCATGATGTCATTGTAGCCCACAGTCATTTTTGTGCTATTACTGGGTAACGTCAGCAGGAGAGTTCATGCAACCTGCTGCTGCTGTTAGATGAAAACAGCTTGTCGTGCTTTGCAAGAAAAGCCACACCCTGGATGGTCAAAGCTCTGCCACTACCAACTCACCAGCCTGATCAGTAAAATTTGCTATATTTCAGTAACCCAGACTGAACTCTGGGTTTTACGCTGAAGTAACTCTGAAGCATCTGCTGAATTTATGCTTTAAAGTAAGAGACTGCCTCCTGTATTTACTGGTTCCTTCCCATTAGTTTAGTTGTCTACTTCTCCAGGTTGTAAGGAACAGCAAAGGCCCATCACCTGACTCAGAGGAAGCATCCCACTAGTAACCAGACAGTTCAGCTGCTTCTGTGGCCATTCTTCTCAGACACTTTAGAGAGACATGGCTGTTTTCTTTCAAGGGCTTTATCAGGAGGAAGTTCAAACAACTTCAGCCCATCACACCAGGGGAGACAGGATTCAGCTACTCCACCCTCTGCCCACTCCCAGGCAGCCCAGGGCAGGGTCTGCTGCCTTACTCACCACACGAGAGGATGCGCCAGGCAGCCCTTGCTTCCCCAGGAACTTGGGCAAGGCTTCACTTGGCTGCTGTTTGAAGTGGCCTAGCTTGTTTTCACTAGCACAAAAAATCCAGTTTATTCTTGCAGCGGTTGTATCCCACTTGCCATGTACAAGCACAGTAGGAACTAGACATTGCACACATCTCACTATGGATGTTAAGACTTCAACTGCTTACAGCAGAATAGTGCTTACACAAGGATTTGCAATCCATGAGGCGAACCCAAAGCCCACCACAGCAGATCCAATCCTCACTGTGATGTACCAGATACTATGTAAGCACGTTCAAAATTCAAGGTTAGCTGCAGGAGGGACAGAAAGCCAAGGGAGGCTGACAGACAGGTTAGAGACCACATCAGAGCCCAGAGAACCATCTGGTTAAGACACACCATATACTTACTGCAAGGCTTTTGAGTACAGAACTGGGATTTATCTCCTAATGATGACCTAGAAGAAAGTCCTCCCTATTAGATTACAGAGCACTAGTTCTTCCTTAGGAGGAACACAGGCAGGAGTGCAACTACACAAACTTTTGCCTTGTGGGGAAAGAAAATCTGCATCAAGTCCCCAGAAGCAGAACCTAGGGGAAAAACTCACTAGAGTTTCATTGCACCAATCCAAATAAACAGGCACAGCTTGCTTAGCCCATTGCACAGAACCTCAGATCTCACTTGACTCAACTCTGAACACGAGGTCAAGTTCCCAGGAAGAATAAGGGTAGCTCTACTCACCCCACCCGGTGGGAGGTTGCAAGAGGGTGGGGTGAGTATCCACTTTTACCTAGCACACAGACAGACGAGTACAGCAACCAATAAATGATATAGAAGCAGCTAGCAGAAGTTTCACAGACACAGTATTCTCATGAAACTGCTACTCTTATTCCTCCAAACACCACCTAAAGACACATACTGTTCCACCACAACCTTTGACCATTAGCAGGCATCCAGCCTGCAATAAGCTAAGCAGTGCCATATAGTGAAGGCTGTAGCACACTGCTCAGATCTCCTAACAAGAGTAGGTGGTGCCTTCCCCTAGTCTTTTCTAGGTATATTTTGGGTTGGATTCTTCCCACAGCCGTTAACATTTAGCTACACCAGTATTTCCTTCCTCCAGCAGAGACACACTTGGTATATCCAATTCAGTTTTTCTTGGCACATCCAAGTTGATTGCAGCTACCCATCCTCACCTACTTCCACCCACCACGTGTGCCCATGGTGCACTCCTCCCCATGGGTGAGTACTCTAGAAAAGGAGCCACAGCACTATCAGAGGACAAAAAAAAGCAGCAAGAAAACCCCACAGGCACTTACAGTTTGTCCACAGAAAGCCTGGCTACCTCACCAACAGCCAGAGTCACACTCAATGCTTTGTACGCAAGAGTCACTGTGACAGGCTCTTCAGGCACACTGGTACCACACTACAGAGCCAAACACCAGTTCACTGAGCTCTGTGTCTTTTATTGTAATGACTTATGAGTTAGGTGACATATCCATGAGCCCACTATCATGCCAGGCAATAAAGGAAGACAGGGCTACCTGATGCTGGTTGCAGGGACCTGGTAAACATCACAGTACAGTAGAGGTTTGTTCACTCCAGCATCACCAGCAACACACTTTCACTCTGGTGTGCTTGCTAAACATGCATTAGTGGTCTAAACTTAGCAGACTCTTGTTCAGGACCCAAACTAGCTGCTCATCAAAGTCTTTTTCTGAGAGGCAGAGAGAAAACAGAATTCCTCTGCAGCCTAGGGGATTCAGAGACCATTGTTTTACTTCCCATTGCTTGGAGCAGACACAGAACAATGCTGGCAACATAGCAGCATGACCACACACAAGGCTAACCACATTCTTAGGTTACAGTTGTAGGGTAGAAAAGAGTTATCCTAACCCATTTAGATTTAAATAACCCCAAGTAAGTCAATACAGGACGTGGCATTAGAATATGGAGCAGTTAAGATTTCAGTCCATCTTGAATAGCTGGCATAGCCTTCAGTGCCTTAAATGAAAAAGCTGTTTAGCACATTAGTCTAACTGGCCCTAAGTAATTTTACCAAAGTTTGATCACTTTACAAGTTTCCACACATATGTAAAAGAATGCAAGAACAGTCTGTGTAAGCTACCTTAAAGTCTCCTGTAACTTGGAACTCGTAGTTCAGGCAAAGGCATTTTTTCAATTAGACCAGCAGTCCAACTACTGAAACACATGATCCTGAGGAGACCAAGCACCTTTCAAAGCTGAAGCCACCTCCAGCAAAGAGGTCCACTGCCCATCAATCAAAAATTATTTTCAAGGGGAAGGAGTGTCATATTTCCAAGAAGCAGAAATCTGCTTCCAAGACACACTGGATATTTTCCAGAAAGCAGTGTCCACGGAAGTCACAGATAAGTGGCAGACAATTTATTTTGACTACGTCCTTATGATGTGCTAATAGAACACTGAGTGAGACAGAAGAACCTTTAAACGCACACAGGCTGAAAACACATTTTCTTTTTTCAGTTTTCAAGGACCTAGCTCTAAGCATTACAGACAACACATTTACCATTTTACAATTTTCCCTCTAGAAATGTATGGTTTGCTTTGTCACTCTTTAACGTATCAGCAGTATAAGGAAGAAAGGTGGTTTTCAACTGATTTCCTAAAATGAGATTTCTACACGGTCCTCACACTCACAGGTCATGATACTTCCACCTTAAGCACACTATAGACTACAGTGTGTGCATCAAGTACTTGGTCATTAACCAAAACCCCACCCAATGCACAGGTTAGGTTTGGTCAGTACTCCTGCAGCTGGGATATGCCACCACCAAACTCTCCATGAGGCAAGTACCAACAGACCATAATTAAAACCTCATACTCCCCTCACCCATCTCCTTCCTGGAACAGCTTAACTCCCTGCAGGCATGGCAGCAGGACACAGGACCACCACAGAGACAAACCTGTAAACAAATCACACAACTGTAGCCAAGGCCAGCAGTGGATCCTACTGCCATGGCAGCAGACATGCCACTGCCCATCCATTTACTTGCATTGCCACTCCACATCCTGCCGTTGTGAGGCAAGCCACGCCAGCTCACTTACCTGGTGAAAGTACAGCCTAGCAGAGAAACCACATTTTTCAGTTTGCTCAATCTGACTGTAGCAGCCCAAGACTGCAGTTTTACTCAACAAGGCAGCTTGGCAACTATCCTCCCTCTACCAGTGACCTGAGGCTACTGGGTGAGCAGTGGCCATGAGAACAATGCCAACAGGAACTGAGCAGCAGGGTACGAATCTAGGACCTGCCAGCTGCAAGCTTGGGTGCAACTTGGCAGGTCTCACCCCAAAACCATTCGCCAGGCTTCAGCCACCCAACTCCTCTGTTCACAAGCTGTATCAGTTGACTCCTATTGCCAGTTACCAGGGTTTCTAGGGACAAGCTCAATGCTAAATTAGCTTCAAACTCTCCTTCCTTCTCTGATAAGTACTCTGTAGTGTCGATTCAACCCCTTCAGCCAAGAGCAAAGCCCTTATACTCTGCATTCCTGGCATCCTACTCCCAGTGCCTGTCATGCAGCATGCCACTCAGCACCAAGGAATTTGCAATTATCTCAGTCTAGCAGACAAGGAAAAAAGCTAGACTTAACACTTGTTAACACTTGAGCAGCACAACAGCCACCTCATGTTGAGCAGAAGGCTCTCTGAAGTTACCTGCTCCCACAACAGCTTTTTCAGAGCATTCACTCCCATCTTTGCTGGATGGCACACAGCAGAATGTGCTTCATGGCCTTTTTCACAGCAGATTATACATGCAGTCAATTTTGCATTGAAGTGAAGACACTTCATGTCAAGAAGAAAAGCTTCCTGAAACAAGCAAAAGACTTCAAGCAGGGACTAAACGAGGGGTAACAGCAGCAGGAGAGGTTGGGCTGCTAATATGTATCCAGAAAGGACTGTGGTCAAACACTGTGTATAGGCAGGCTTATTTTAAATAGACAAACACTGAATGCCAAAACCTTGCTACTGAAAAGGTTTTAAAATGTGGTTGTAGCACAGCAGCGGTAGCTGAGCCATAACACATGGCTTCCAAAATGTTCCTGGAAGTTAAATAATAACTGGAACAGGCACTGCATCCACTTAGCAGAGGTCTGATGGCATTATTAATGCCAGAAGTCTAGCAGGCGCAGCTGTCAGGTTTTCCCAGTTGATTTGGCTCAGAGATGGCCCCGAACACCCCAGGCACTAAAGATCAACCTGGTGTTCTCCACCTAGAGCCTTTACTAGTTTCTTTTTTTCACTTCAGCTCCAGGGTCTGCAATGGCCCTGGTTTTGTTCAACAACACAAAAGAGACTAAACAGTAGAAACAAAAAGGAAGCCTCAAGTTTTCAGAACCTGCAGGGAAAAACACACCAGGGACAGGTAGTGAACCCAATGGACACTGCACCTGCAGGACAGGTGCCAAGGGCTTCAGCTCTTCAACCCAGCAGAACACTGCAAGGCTCACTCAGACTGTGTTTTTTGGAAAGGGCATTCAGAACGTTTTTTCAGGACAGGCTCAGTTTATCCAGGAGGCACAGTAGGGCTCCTGTGCCACTCCTTGGCTCCAGCTTAGGTGGTAGAGCTGTACACTCCTTCATGCAGAGGCTGGGATACGGCAAAAGCATTAGAAGTTACAGTCATTCCATTCTCCAAAAGCTTCAAGTTTTCTCAGGGTTTGGGTTTTTTAAACTTTATTTGTTTTTTTTAATAGCCAACACAATGCAAGTAAGCTGTAAAACAAATAGACATGTCTTAAATGATTACAGACACCCTGCAGTTCAGCCTAACCCTGTAAAGGAGCTGCGCAGCCACAGCAGCTTTTCTAAAAAGGAAGTCACTGAAAGCTAGACCTGACTGGAGTAGCCTTGATCTCCCAAACCCGCCACCTTCGGGAAGTTCCACAGACAAATAGGAAGGCAGCTGGAGCAACAACATTTTTCTAGGGAAAACAATAAAATAGGAGGGGAGTGCTGGCCTGATCTTGGAGCTAGTCCAGCAGCTGCCACAGAAAGGTGAGCTCTGATGTTAGCAGAAGCTCAACCCAGGACTCAGCAGCTGCAATTCAAACCCCACTGAGTGCAAAGGGAATCCATCTCTAAGTAAATAATTAGCACCAGCTCCATTCCCAACTGCAAGTACATTAGCTGTTCTGCCCAGGGAGGACAATCAGCCACTCAGGACCAATAGTCCTCGCTTCTCGTCCAAAGCTGCTTGTACACATTAGTAGAGAGGAAGAGGGTACCCAGCTACAGGTTTCCAGAGAGGGCTAGGTCTCCCCCAAACTGGAGGAATTTCTATTTTCTTGCTATTGTAGTTAAAGCCTTTGAAGAGAAACAGCTTTTACCTTGGCCAACCATTTTAGACAACTAAGGAGAGCTACACTCGCCCAAATTCAGCTGTGCAATTCATCGAGGCCAGAGACATCAGGAAGCAGCAGTTACAGTTATCCGGCAAAGAGCTAAAAAAGACACATTCCTTCCCAGAGATCTCTCAGGCATTCAGATTACTGCTTTACAGACTAAGCAGTGTGGCCACACCTGAGCTACTCCCCAAACGGTCACCGAATGCATTCCTAAGGGATCATCCGCAATCCGACGTGCGTGCCAGCAGCCTCCGTCTCCAAACCACCAGCTATCAACCCACTGCATACTCCAGTATGGAACGGGCAGACAAATCTCATGCCAGCCTGGGTGGCAGTAGCTCAAAGCACCCATTGCCTGGGCTTAGCAGCGTTCCTTGAACATTTCCTGCCGTACCTACCGCAGCAAAAAGATTGAGGAGAAAAGTGATCAAAAGCTGCAACTGTGCTTAGGCAAGCACCAGTGCTAATCTGAACACGGGCATCATCTACTGGGCTGTGGTGAGCAAAGTCTCCCCACTCTCCTACACTACCTACAGCTGCAGCTATTCCGCACAGCCGCAGAGTCTGGCTCCAGCACCGTGCCAGCGCCCAGGTACGCCCAGCTAGAGCGCCATCGTCCTGCCGGGCTGCTGGAGGGGTCAGTGCCTGGAGGAACCGGCTGCACAGGGAGAGAACACGCTCTGGGCATTAGGTTTCTTCAGAAAAGACCTGAAAGCAAAGCTTCACCTCCGAAGCAGTGACCAAAAGGGACACGCTGAGGACAGGAGCTCACTGCCAGCTCCGACAGCCGGGCTGTGGGACAGCCTCACGGCACACACAGCTCTTTAAAGACAGAGGCAGCAGAAGCCCCTCAGATTCCGAGCCCGCAGCCCCCACTGCCCTGAGCCCCGTCATGGTTCCGCCAGGCAAAGGTCCAGCGCAGGAAAAAAAAAAAAAAAAAAAACCACAATAACCCGAGAAAACAACAAAACGGCCCGCCGGAGACGCACTCACCAATGGAGACCAGCTTGATGCTCTCCCGCTCCAGGAACTCGAGGGCCACCGAGACGTTCTCCAGCTGCATCTGGCGGAAGGTGGGCCGCTGGTGGTACTTGCGGTACATGCGCTTCTGGCTAAGCACCTCCAGCAGAGCGATCAGCCGCAGCCCATCGCTCAGGTCATGCTGCAGGTTACCGATGCGCTTGTTGACGCAGCGCAGGTGCTCATTGCACCAGCGGGTGAAGGTGTTCTGCTGGATCCGCTTCCAAGGCGCGTCCTCCGCCAGGTCCTTCTCGGTGGCGGGCATCTCTCCGTCGGGATCGGCCGCTCTCCGCGCGCCCTGACCCCGCGCCTGCGTGCTCATGGCCAGCCCCGCTCCGCCTCCTCGATCCGCTGCGCTCCGCCCGCGCCCCGCCCGGCCGCCTGCGGGAAGGGAGGGAGGGAGTGAAGAGCGCGTCGTTCAGCAGCGGCTCTTCTCCTTTTCCTGCTCTCGCGGCCGCTTCTGCTCCCGCTGCCCGACCCGCCCGTTCTGCGCGGCCCCGCGCCACCGCCCGGCCTTTATTCGCCGGGAGCGGCACGCCCTCCGCCGCATCAACCCCGCGCCCCGCTGCACCGGCCCGCGGGGGCCGGCCTGGGCCGGGCCGGCCTGGCTTGGCTTGGCTTGGCCCTTGATGGACCGGGGGCCACGCTGGACCGACAGTCACCTGGCCGAGGTGCCGGGCGGGGCTGGGGCGCAGCTGGCCTGGCGCTAGTGCCCGGCCGGGGTGCAGCCCCCTCGCCCCACAAACAAATGAATCCCGCAGTAGGAACAGGAGCACACTCCCCACCCACCCGCAGACCCCCACCACAGCCCCACTCAGGCGACACAGGTCAGGCCGCCAGCCGTGTGCCGGCCGCGGGTGGGTGCAGCCACGGGTGGGTGACCCCTGGCCGGGCCTGCAGAGCTGTGCAGGGTGGCCGGCAGAGCCGAGGCTCGGGGCTGGGGGGATCCGATTCTGCACAGCCCGCGCCGGCAGAGGCTGAGTGCTCACACGAGATGCGATGTGACAAAGGGACAGCAACCTCTGTGCCGACACACACGATTTTATCGGCCGTTTGAAAAAAATAGAAACTTCTAAAAACAGTCAGTTACGGTTCGAATTCTTGGGGGGGTTCTTTGCTTTCCCCCCCGCTTTTGTAACTGATTTCCTGGCGCGCCACTCCCTGCTGACATACAGGACTGTGACTTGCCGCTGACTCATTTGATGACAGCAGAGTCAATAGAACTACTCCAGCTGCCTTGCTGCGTACTGAATTTTTGCAGGTCGCCGAGACATCTCATGACACTTACTGGGTCGCTGAAAGCTGCGGACACGATAGTGTCCCTGCGTGTCCCGATCCCGAGGGAAGCCTTTGCTCACCCTCCCCTTGGGTCCAATCCAGCACGCACGTACGGTCTTTGGCTTTGCTACCAGGAGCTGCTCCACTGATTCAAGCGAAGTGTGTGCGGGTCTATCTATTTACATCAAGGCTGCCACACTGAAAGGTGCAGGTGTCTGTCAGGGAAGATAAATCCATAAAAACACAATCAATAAAGTCTTATTTAATAAATTACTATAGTCATTCTCAGCTAGAAAATTAGAATACAAATGTCAAATTATTTTCTTTCAAGGATGTTATTCTAATGCCTCCACTAAACCATAACACCATGGTTTCTCTCCAGTAACCTAACAGATCCTTCCCGCAGACTAATTTATATTAGATGCATTTGTTGACAATAAATTAAGAAAGAAGAAAATATGAAGGTGAGGTAAAGTGGGAGTTATGCCTAAACTTCCATTGTTCCCTAATCAGCATTGCCTCCTGTTTTAAAACTATCAAAAAAATCAGAGATCAGTTTTAGTATACTGAAATGTTGAAGTGTATCTCATGGCACAGCAGCCACTGCCCTTTCCTTAAGTTACTGAGCCAAGCACTTGGCAGGAAGCTGCTTTTATTATTAAAATAAAAAACTGACATTAAGTGAGACTTTTAATTTACAGAGACAGAGCATAGAGATACTGCAGCCAGGGAAGGTTGTGCCTCTGTGAGCACCTCTCTGCTGTCAGTGTTGGCTTGTCCAGCCCAGGGGAAAGCAGCCTGAAAACATGGAGCTGAGCCTTTTCTCAAGGACTTTTCTCCCATCATCTTATACTTCATCTTTTAATAGGTACTAATTGCTTATTGACTTTGGCCTGGATTGGGACTCCTTAGCAACCATTCCACATCCGGATTAGGTGATTGCTTATAATGTTTTAATTTCCGTTCCTTTTCACTCCCACACCTAGTAATGCACACTCTTCATTATCATTTTGTGCCTGTGCCATGCTGAAAGCTGAAGCTTCAGACATCGTTTTTTCTGTAACAAAGGTAATGAATAGGAATTACACAGGAAAAAGGCAGAACTAGTATTAGGACCTCTATTTTTAGCTTACATATTTTTCAATAAAAGTAATTTTTTCCATAGACCCAGCTAAGAAAAAATTCATCCCAATGATGTACTGTACAATGACATGCTCTGCACACATAAGGACAGCGGTTTCTTTGAGTGGTTTTCCACCACTCCATCCGTCCATCCATCCATCCCTCTATACCATCAGAAGCACTGAGGCACAAAACCAGACATGAAGTGCTCAGCAGAGCTCTGGCACAGACATTCAAGCCCAGCTCACCCCGTCAGACTCAGGACAAGGGCAGTAGCTGTTGCTGTTGAGACCATGCAGGGTTGGTGGGGTGCTGGTGGTCTGGATGCAGCAGCCTGTGTCACAGCTGCCCTTCCCTGCACATTACAGGGCTTTTGATCAGAATTCAGCCTTTTGCATCCTGACTGCTTTCATGATTATTGGGAAACAAAGACTGCTTTATGGAAAGAGAACGAAAAAAGCAAAATAATTTCTTCTCTGGGGAACAGATCTTGTTTCGTTCCTTTCTTCCCAGTCACAGATGACCCTCACAGCTATGATCTGATCAAGATTTCTGGTTGAGGGGAAGTGAAGAGGGGCAGCCCCTGCCTGCACGACACCTCATTGCCTGCGTGGGTGACTGAGATCAGGAGAGGTGCCCTGTCTGGGACCTGCCTGGCCACAAATGTGATATCCAGCTGTGGCAGCAACTGCAGGGCTGGGCATCAATGCCTGGTCTCATCTACCGATGAGAGAGTCCCTCTGTACTGCTCTGTGATCGGATTCTTTTTGGGGTCACATTTGACCTGAAAAACTGTATTTCCTTTGAAATGAAGTTGGAAGACAGTTTAACACAAGTGAACCTGTGTTTCAAGTTTCATCAGGAGACAGAGAAATAAAAACAAGCTAACCCATGAATCTGTACTTGCTGGAATACCATCTTGGTCCTGTATATTATTACAAATGAACTAATATATGCCTTGCAGAAATACCTTATGTGCATATTTATTTGTGTAGATGTATGTATATAGGCAGAAGGGAGGGAGATTTCAGCTCTGTGCTCTGGGGTGGATACTTTTTTCTTCTGATTTGTCCTGTATGGCAAGGATCTTTCTATTCCATTCTTCATTTACTTGCTAGATGCAGATAAAAGGAAGGAAGAATACTGTCATTGCTTTCTTGGTTCTCTTTAAGCAGTTGTAAAAACACAGCAATGATTTTTTTTTCACTGTTTTAAAAATACTCTTCCTCTGTGGTAATTCACTTAAAGACTGAATTTAAAAAGACCCTGTTTAATTCAGCAGCAGAGGGCTTCCTCTGCCACATACTCACTGTTTTATCATGGAACTGCTCAGAATATTTTGTATTTGAAAATACAGCCTTGACAAATGGAATAAACTGTAAGGGTAATTCATTATGGCATGTTCTATTTTTAGCAAAAAAGTCACTGCAGAATGTCTCTCAAACCAGAATATGGCATTAAGGTCTCTGAATTCACAGGGAGTTGCTTTGCTAGCAGGATTAAAAGAAATTAGGAACACAGTTTAAACTGTAAAGGTAAATAAAAGTTGGCTGGCCTTTGCAGGTCTGTTGCTGCTCTTTTTGGGATCACTGACAATCCTTAATGGAAATTTAATCTAATTTATCGTATCCTTGGGGGGCCTGGAATGGTACCATGGGGCTCCACAGTGCACACTTGCCATTAGTTTTTGGAGCATACTGACAGGAGAGGGATATGGCAGCTCTAACACCGGCTGTTTCATTGAGGAGAAGTCTGCTGAAGCCTGGTTTTGCAAAAGCAGAAGGGTGTGGGGAGCGGCAGCATGGGCCCTCGCTGACATCAGTGAACAGCGCATGATGGGGTGACTAATGAAGTCAGATCTGTTTCAGGGTAATCAACTTATCACAGTCTCATGTGATGATATGTTCTTGGATTCCTCCAAGTCATGGGCCATACATGAGAGAGCCCAGCCATTTGGGACACTGTACATGCATTGTTCAGCAACAGCTTGCTTTGATTGTAAGAGGACAAGAATCAGAATTAATCTCAACTGTTAATCCAACATCTGCACACTTTGCTTGGAGCAGGAGTCAGCCATGGCTGAGCATTCAGGCTGAGTCTTTGCAGGTAGGACTTTCCTCTGCCCCTGGCAGGTCGTGTTTTAGTTATCACCTCTCTGAGGATCTGTGTAAAAGAAATGTCACCTTTTAAAGATTTCAGTGGTGCTGCTAATACACAAGGAGCAGCGACATTTTTTTCCCACACTTCAACTAACCCCACACAAGTGACTTTGAAGATGCATCATATCTCTGCAGAAATGTGTGGTGAAAAGCCAGCAGGATGTCTCCATCTTTTCCAAAGGTTTCTGTCAAAGCAGCAGCACACTGAAGGTTTGTACTCTGGGGCCGTCAAAACTTGTGAGTTGTCAGGGCAAGGGCTTGAAAAATAATAACTGGGCCATGGGCTATAGCACCCGGGTAGCTTTAGAAATTTATCAGGAGATTTTAAATATTTATAATTTTTTGGCACATAATAGCCTTATCCAAACACAGGGCAGCATTGTGCATTAAAACAAAAACCATGCATAACAAATGCCATAAAATAAATTGTAGCACATTCAAACCAGTGTGCAGATGCTAATCCTCACATCCCCACAGGGCAGCTCATCCACTAACCCAGCACCCAGCCAGTAATGCTAAAGATCCAGCAGCTGAGGCTTACAGTAGTTAAAGGTTTGTCTTTTCAGAAGCCGCAGGCACTGTAACTAGAGGGGATTTCATGACTAAGTGACCATAAATGGCATTGCTACGCAGTTGGCAGCACTGAGCCTGGCTCAGCATCACAGCCGGCTCCTCCCAGCCTCCCATGTCAAAGGTTTCCAAACACACTGCACCTTTTCTTCACCTGTTACCTATTTACTGGGTTCTGAAAGACAATGGAAGTGTTTCTTCTC
Organism: Sinosuthora webbiana; assembly: GCA_013397395.1. Taxonomy (NCBI): domain Eukaryota; kingdom Metazoa; phylum Chordata; class Aves; order Passeriformes; family Sylviidae; genus Sinosuthora; species Sinosuthora webbiana. The sequence continues at coordinate 108,062 of VXBN01006996.1, forward strand.
AATTGATGAAGCAGTCATTAAACCTCTCCTTCTGTTACCATGATCTCTACCAAGTGAAGCCAAACCCAGACAAGCCGTTCAAGTCAAAGCATGAATCAAATGGATTGCATCATATGGATTGCATGTTCCTTACACAGCAATTCTATGGAAGGCAAAGAAGTTCTGCATTATAGAGATATTGGCTAGGACCTTTGATACAACTTGTTCTGAGTTTTTCCACCGTCTGTTTCCTCCTCTCTTATCCAAGGAAGACAGCAATATGAGAGCCTGCAGCAGCAGTTCAGTCCAAATCGAACAGAGGGATGTCGCTAGGCAGAGAAATCTCTAGAAATATGCTAAAAAATATTTGTTCTAGAATTTGCATTGAAATTTATATTTGGAAAGTCTATTCAGGCAACAGTTGCTTCTAGTAGCAGTTGTATCTGGGGCAATTTTCATCTCTCTGTGCCTGGAAGAACATGGTTTTTCTTCTGCACAGAATTCCTGCTGCATTATAGATGTATATATATAGGTCTTGCTGCATTATATATGTATCCAGAAGCTGAAACTGGTGCCAAAAGCAGCCATCCATCTGGCAAACACAGTGTTTTGCCAGAACTTGCAGTGCTGCTTTTGCCTTGCGTCCCAGGGAGACTCGCAGCTGGAATTTAAAGGTCTGGTTTTAACACAGGCTGTAAACAGCCCAAGAGCAAGCCTGCTTGTGCTTTTTGCTATCCTGAAATCAGAGGAGACAACTAAACTGAAATCCATCTAGCACATACTGGAAGAGCAAGGACAGGGCATTCCCTGGGAGTGTCTCATGCAGGAATTCACCTAATTAATTTGTCCAAAATCCCCTTGCTGCTTGTTCCCATGGAAATGTTATGAAGTTCATCTCTTTTTCTTGGCTCATCTATTTTTCTGACTGATAAACTGCTGCAGGGTGTTTAATTTTCCTTCTGATTTGTGAAGTTGATTTTAAATTAAAAAAACACATACAGCCATGTATAAGCATCTCTCTTTCCAAAATCCAAACAAATCTATGTCCATACCTGAGGACAATGCCTGGCAGCGCAAATGTCCCCACAGCAGTGCCTGCTCTCAGCCAGAACCTCCCCCCCAGCACCAGGAATGTGGTGATGGCTGCGCTGTGGGTGTCCGAGTGAAACACAGCTTACCCAAATAAATTTGACTTGACATATCAAACATAAAGTTGAAAAATAATTTGAAATAGCAGCTCATTTTTAAAATAACTCAGGATCTGATTTCATGACCTGGGAAGTCAGATCCTATACAAACCCACACAATGCTCCAGTGTGCAGCTAATCAGGGCTTCCTGCCCCTAGCAGATACCGCAGGCATGGGCCTCATTAGGCATTTTCTCTGCTTACTTCCAACCTTACTTACTGCTTGTGTTTACACTCAGGCTAACCAGAGCTCTCTTCCTAAGATGATACACCCATTTTTCTCAGGGTTTGAATTTCTTTTCTTGTGCTTTTACTCCATGAGTTGGAGTTTGCAGGAGTGACAGTGTAAAGCTGGAATTAAGCATCTTACATCTGCCAGAGCTCATGGACTGCACAGAATTCCAAGTGTTTCCCAGTTACTCTTCAGGAGCTGTTGTAACCTGAGATACAGATGAATAGTTTTGTTTGACTTCAGAGGAGTAGCCAAGCTACTTCCTTGGGACAGCTGGAACAGGGGAAGAGTATATATTTTTTAAACAAACCAAAACTCTTCTGTGTGACATAAACAAAATTGTTGACCTGTGTCCAGCCAAAGGGGGAGTTTGTTTGGCTCTCCTGGCACACACCCCAGGATGCAGCAGTGGGCTGAAAATGCCAGCGCATAGAGTGAGTGAAAACACAACATCCCAGCTATTTCACAGGAAAGGCATGACACTGTGGTGCTCACTTCTACCATCCCCACTGCAGTGTTCTCACGATGCCAAGTAACCAACCCCAAAAGCACTTTTAAGTGGATTTGCTTTCTGTGAAAAGCTGAAGTCATGCTCTTTTCTCTTTTTTAAACATTCTCACAAAAATATTCCCAGACAGAAATCTTGCGTAAAAGAAGCCTTAAGTCTACTGACTCATTTGAAAGCTGCTTTATTAGCCCCTACATGAGCTGATAAGCCTTGCCTGGTGTATAAGGACACAAGGGCTGTACATTGTCCTGCTGTTCCACTCAGTACAGTGCTGGCAGCCTGGGCTTGATCCAGTCAAGCAATTAGAGAATTTCACTTCCTCCATAAATGCTTGTATGTGTGAGGCCATGTTTTTGGGAGCATTCCTCTGCTTGAAAGGAATCTAAGTTTTTAAACATGTTGCAGAAGCAGGAGGAATGGCAGAGGCCTCTGTGGACAGCATCACATTGATTTGGGTGAGAATTAGGAATAATAAAAGGCAGAAGAAAAGCATTGGGACCTGGCCAGCAGTCACCAGCCGCAAGCCACCCTTCCCCCTGCATAGTTGTTAGTCAGTTCTGCTATTAGTGAGTATATTGCAGCATAACAATGTCCTGGAGCTGAGCTCTGCCCAGCAACACCCTCGAAGAGGAAAGGCGGGTGTGCAGGTGCAAGAAACAGCCACATAGGAGAAAAAGGCAGGGTGTTGCCACTGTCCTGGAACAAATGAAAGACACCACTCCAGGGTGGGCAAGAGGAAGGTGGCGGTTTGAAAAACACTGAACTGTGTGAGCTGCATGAACTAGGGGGCATGAACTAGGAGGCTGAGTGTCTGGGGACAACTCAGCAAGGGTTTGTCCAAAGCAACTGGAGTTCTCAGATGGGAGGAAGAAGGCTGAACAGATCACACACCCCATGGTACAGTCAATGCCTTACCAATTGCAAGGATCTTCTCTGGCTGCATACTTTCCCTAAAAAATATGAAATTCTCCTGAGGAGCTCCTCACTCTGCTCTGGCTCAACCTTTGGCTTATCGGGCAAAATCCGCAATTTCCAGGTTCCTGCTTTTCTAAAAATGATGATTGCTGGATTTTGTGAAGCAGGCCCAAAATCACCAGCTTAAAAAANAGGTATACTAATGGGAGAAGATTGCATCAGAAAGGTGTTACTGGTGGAGCTATCTGGGCAGCTGGCACCTCTTGCTCTTATGTGCCTGGCAGTCCTGAAATGGGAGATAATATTGAGAATGAGCCCAGTCACAAGCTGTCTAAAAGGATCAAAAAGTAAAAATAGACCCTTTTCAATCAAGTAACTGAGTATTTCAAAGGGCAGTTCAGCCACTGCAGCAGCTGGTGCTGCACTTCACATCAGCCATCTGCTATGGCACTCCAAGCAAGGAACCTTGTCTTCATAAGTATTGTCACTTCCCTAAGTTAAAACACCAACCAAGAGCCTGGTATGACACAAAGAGGGGAAAACAGAGCCCTGGCAAGCCCAGTCCTACTAATCAGAGTGAGCAAGAGCCAAATGTAAAAGGGGAACAGGGTTGGGGCATGGTTTGAGAACCCTTTTTGAGGGTGGCTGCTGTGCCTTAGTCCCAGCTGCCTCGTTGCTGCAGTAGTGGTTTTAGAGAAGGGGGTGGGAAGAGTGAGTTATAGATAGAGCAGCCCCAGGTAAATGGTTTTATCTTTACAGCCCTGGTGATAACATGGTTTGCAGCAGGATGGGGGTGATCCAATCCAGCTGGGGCCAGTTGTGGTGTATGGAAGCCCCACAGGGGCCTGGCAGTGAGGATGTCTCCACTTCAGGGCTGCAGGAGCTCTGCAAAGCTCTGGGTTATCACCACTGCCCTCTCAGAGGCACTGGATGTTTGCACAGGCACAGCACAGTGGCTACCCAGGTGCCTCTGGGGGCCCTTGTTTGCTTTTGGTTTCTCTGAGGCTCAAGCCTGGAAAGGGAGATGGCAGCAGCTCCTTTAGGGACCAGAAACACCCCCAGATTGCAAGATACACCAGGAGGGGCCAGGTGCACCCACAAGAAGTCTCCTTGTCCTGCTCTCTGCACAGCTTCTGGATATATGTCCTCTTTGTTGAACTTTGCATGTAAAATTCTTCCTCCATTCTGCATGGACTTTAGTTTCTTTGGCACAGCCATCACTGGCTGGCAAGCAGCTGGTATGACTGTGTCTTAAAGCATGGGCTGAGTGGGGCACATGCCAGCACACCTGTGTTATCTCCGTCTCTCTGGGAGCAGCAGGTCGGAAGACTCCACAGTGAAAGACTTCAAATCTGTGGGAAAAGCACCAATGTGGCTCTTGACACACTGGTGCTGCTGGTGCTCAGCTGGCACAGGTACCATGACACAGCCACAGCCCAGAGTCTGGGAGCTCCATGCAGACGGATGAGCAATTCCCTGTCCTGTGACAGGCTGGTTTGGCCCCACAGGAGCCTACCTCCTGCTCCTTCACCAGCCTTGGCAGTGGTGTGTTGCTGTTTTCTGCGGTTCTCACAGCAACTGCAAATTTTCCTTCTGCAAACCAGAAATCCTGTCACAGGTTCCTTGACGGCAGCGAAGTTCCAGTAACACGAAGCAGTTTCAAACTGGTCAAGTACAACTGGAGAACGGCTTCCTTGTCTGAGGGGGTGCAGACCGGTTTCCCTTTCCGGCAGATCCAGCCGCTCTGACAGCTCCGAGGAGCGCTGATGAAATGGGCAGGGGGTCCCTGAGGGCACTGCCCGGCTCCATGCCCGCGGCTCCACCCGCCATGAGGGCGGCCCGCCCCACACAGCCCTTGGCACTGCTGCCCCCTGCCGGCCCGCGGAGCCCCGCTGGGCCCGCCCCTCACGCCGGCCCCGCCGCTCCCGGCGCCGGACAAGCCCCAGCGAAACGCCTTATTGGTTTAATTTGATAAAAATCCCGACCAAAAAAAAACCCCGCGGTGGTGAAATGATAGAGCCATAGAATCGCTTAGGCTGGAAAATCCCTCTAAGATCACCAAGTCCAACCATTAACCCAGTACTGCCAAGCTACCACTAACTCATGTCCCTCAGTGCCACAACTACATGGTTTTTAAACACCTCCAGGGGTGGGGATTCCACCACTGACCTCGGCAGCCTATTCTGGTGCTTGACAGTGCTTTTAGTGAAGAAAATTTCCTTAATATCCAATATAAACCTTCCCAGGTGCAACTTGAGGTTGCTTCCTCTTGTCCTGTCACTGAGACTGACCCCCATCTGGCTACAATCTCCTTTTAGGTGTTGCAGAGCCATAAGGTCCCCCCTGAGCCTCTTCTCCAGGCTAAACACCCCCAGCTACTCCCAAGGAGACTTGTGCTCCAGCCCCTTCCCCAGCTCTGCTGCCCTTCTCTGGACACACTCCAGCACCTCAATGTCTTTTGTGTAGTGAGGGGCCCAAAACTGAACCCAGGATTTGAGCTGGGGCCTCAACAGTGCCCAGTACAGGGGGACAATCCCTGCCCTGGTCCTGCTGGCCACACTATTGCTGACACAGCCAGCATGCCACTGGCCTTCTTGGCCACCCGGGCACACCTGGGCTCATGTTCAGCTGCTGTCAACCAACATCCCCAGATCGATTTCCAGTCAGCAACTTTCCAGCCACTCTGCCCCAAAATCACACAAAGCCTGTGCAGCCGATGGGTTCATTCGCACTCCCCAGGCCTTCAGAACCGCAGTGGTGGGGTGGGAGCAGGGAAGGGGCTGTGCTGCCCCTGCTGCGGTCTGGGAGTATCTTCTCATGCTGCAGGAATGTGGTTATGTCATGGCGAGTCCCCCACACGCCCTGCTGCTGCCTCCCAGCCCGCTGCCGGCTGACAGCTCTGGGAAGCATCATTACTGCTGAAATGGAGGCATAAATTTCTGTTGGCAGGGCTCCTGGCTGTGAAAACTTGTAAGCAAGCACCGCTCACTGCGACAAAGTTACCCTGACATTTCCCATGGTCCAGGTCCACATCCCTCAGAGCTGGGGGCAGGAAGAGGGGGAAAAGGTTTTAAAACCTTTTCATTTTCCTTATGTAGTTGAGCGTTACTGGGGGCGATATTTCTGCCTGTGCATGAATCCTTCCTGCTGAACTCATGGGGCATGACGCACCCACAGGAGGGGAGAGCATGCTCGAGACAAGAGCGGCTGAAGTACACTCCTGCTGAGCTGCTCTTTCTGAGGATTTGTATTTCTTTTTCCAGCCGAGGAGCTTCATTATTACAAAAAGAACACGAGATTTTTATGAGTGATTTTACAAATTAATTTCTCAAATTGTTTGCAGCAGCACAAGAAATGTTGCAGTCATTAAAGTTCATAGAAAGTATCAAATGCTCCATCACCGCAAAGCTTTTCCTTGTGCAACAGAAACAAAGCAAAGTCACCCCTGGCATATTTAGAAGTCTGACTCAGAAATGCTGTTCATCACCTCTCCACCATAGTGTACAGCAACTCATCCTGCCCTTGTACATGTTGCTAGAACAAGCCCAGAGCTGAACCAGCACAATCCCAGCTACAAACATGATTTTAAAAACAAACAACTAATTATTTCCATTCACCTCATTTAATTTGGGCTCATGAAGAAATGCTGTTCATCCAATAGTCCAAAATATGTCATGTATTAGGAGCTAAAGAGTCCAACCCAACGAATGAGTCATCACCCAGTGGATGAAATCCCATATCTTCATGGCTGCTCATAAATAAGACAAGCTCAACTTTATAGTAAGTCCTAAGTAAACAATGAACTATATGAAAATCAGACTCAGCTGTGTTATAACTGCATGGGCACAGTGCCCACACAGAAATGAAAAGCGAATGTGATACCATCACTGTTTGGCTTTGGAGACTGAATTTGGGGCTTAGACTCTTAAGGGGTTTTGATGTGTGTAGGAGGGCAGTCGGACATCCAGGCCTTTGAGGCCACTGCAGATGCCTGATTGCAATAAATAACACATTATCTTGGCCATTAGCACTTCTGAACCTCAGATTCCAATGGGCAGATTTTCTGAAATTATCATCTGGTATCTTCTCACAACAGAGAATCTCCAAAATCTCCAGGCAGTGCTCTCATGTTCTTGCAGCCCGCTCCTTCATCAGTGCTCCCACCTAGAGGGAAATGAAGGGCAGCAAAAAGCTGTTCCTTCACCCTGTACATCCTGTGCATCTCTCATAACCATAACCTGAATGCTGGGCTGGATTCACAGAGCTGACTAGAGTTTTTGATTTCATAACTATTTGAACAGGTGTTGTGAGAGAAGGCAGGAAATAGCAGAAAGTATTGATCAGCCTCTATCTTGTTATAAAATTATAGCATATAAAACACAGTAGTGAAATAACTGGAAGCCTGACTACACTGCAGACAGCCCAGCAGAAGGGCCAGGCAAGAGAAGGTGTGTTGATGGCACTGAGAAAGACTCTGGCACATGGTCATGAAGGGATCCTTCCGCAGCAGGGGCAGCTGAAGCCACCTCCAAGTTTGAGCCCCATTGCCACCCAAGGACCCCGGCCACAAGCAGCTCATGGGGCTGCAGACAGTTTTGCAGGGGCATTTACTCCAATAAAAAACATCTTTCTGCTCCTGAGAAAGAGAAGTGTTTTGCTATCTTGTCAAAGACCCTGGGAAATGTCTTTAAATTTCCTGTTTGTATTCAGGTTAATGGTGCCAGTGGGATACAAAGAAGATCACAGAAAGCAAATCCTTCAATTTTAAGGAAATCCAGGATGTAGTTGGATGTGCTAGAGGGTACACAAGGTTGAAAATCTCAAAGGATATTCTCTTTTCATTATACTGACACTGTGCAGGTAACCATTAACGGCAGAGCTGCTATTGCCTGAAGAAAGTGCTCAAGGGATAGGTGACTGACAGAGGAGCCAGCTTTGAAGTCTTCCAGGTTTGCATGGGCTTTGTGGTACACTCTGAAGTGCAGATGTCCTGCTGCTCCCTCACTGTAGCCTTCTCCTCTCAAATACAGTAAAGCAGTTCAGGCTGCCTTTCAGATAGCAGTGAGGCCAAGACAGTAGCTGTCTGGCTATAGGAAGGGAAGAGACTAAAGCAGCTTTTCCCTGAGAGAGCAAAGCTCCAGCATCTGCCAAAGTACACAAGGACACAGACTGCCTTGTGGCTGTCCCTGCAGAACAGGGGCTGGGGCAGTGGGGTGTTGCCCTGATTTTTTTCAGCCTTCTGATATTTTGCATTTCTGTACTGGAGTTCTCATACATTGTAAGATAAACAAAGAGTGATGTTTTGTAAATAATACATTCCTTTCCAGGGGGAAGGACAAATTGATGGACTTCTGGCTTGACCAGTGGGGTCAAAGAGGTGTCAACCTCGTCCCCAATCACTGGTCAAAGTCCAAACCCTATTTAAACCCTAAACCCAAAATAAACTGCCTTCTTTCTCATCTCACAACCTGAAGGTGTGAGTGTGATCTTTTTGTGCCCATCTGGCTACAGATGGGGATATCCGTTCTACAGTGATGTGTCCAGACAGGGGGGAGGGCTTCAAGATGTGCCACAAGAATGAAAGCCCAGGAGAGGCCCAAGCCTGGTCACAGGCACTCAGTCCATCTCAAGGGATGCAGGGTCTCATGCTGGGAAATGGGACCTGTCTCCTTTCCTCCTTCCTGCCCTGACATGACTGCATTTCTCTAAAAGGCTGAGAACCGTTGTGCCCTCTCAGGATTCCACAGATGATTTACAAGTCCTCTCAGGAGGCCTCCAAAGAGCTCCTCTGGCTCCTTGCCTTCCTGATGGTCCTTGACCCAAGTGGCTCTGGCAGTCATGGCAGGCTGGGCAGTACCACGGCCTCAGCTCAGGCTTTTCCCAAAAAAGATGCTCTAATCAAGGAAGTTGTTTCATTTTCTCAACCCTTGGTACAGTTGCAACAGGGCAAAGCACAGATGATATTCAACCAGAGATGTGACTGCACAATCCCAGATCACTTCTTGCTGTCCAAGCAGAGGTCCTCTGTATGCATTCTCTTTTTAATATTGGAAAATTATTGTACTTTAATAAAGTTCTGTAAATGGTTGAATAATTTCCACAAGGAAAGAATGTTAAACATGCATTGGCACAACATTACTTCTAATCAAGTGATCTTCATAATTCTCCAGAAAAGCAAAACTTCATATTTTCCATATGTAACCATCTTTGTCACCCAAAGTACTTTGTATTCAATAAAAATACCAGCTTTCATTAAAGAAAAAAAACCTTTTGGTGTGCAGTTTTTCTGGCCCTGCACATCTCTGGTTCACTCACTCAACATCTTTAGAATTAAATCACAAAACCTTAATTCACCCTCTAATGATCTGTTTGTTTCCAGATTCATATTCCCACAATATGATTGCTGACAGCAGTTGGGCTCTTTTACAAAAGTCAAGAAATTTTTCCCAGCAATGTATATTTGCTTCATTCTGGTGAATTACAGGGGAAGGGTGCAGGCTGTACAAGCTGTCACCAGTAACGTGACTGTAAGACCAAGTGTAATTTATTTAGTACAAGCTAAATGTTTATACTAAGTGTTCTTTGTTCCAAACATTATCACTTCAACATTGAGCTTTTTATGAAGAGAGTTGTGAGAAAGGTTGAGCCCTGTTTTGAAAGGATTTTTAAATTTAGCATCACTATGCTCGGGAGCCAAAACCCTAATGCATACAGTTCTCAGGAGAATGATGGCAAAAAGCTGTTCTCCTTGGTTTCAGGCACTTCTAAACTGTTCTTTTTGACTTTGTATTATGTGTTAGAACTGAATAAGAGCAAATCAATTCTTGAAAGGATATGTTGTTTCAAAATAAATCCAAAATCTTACACTCCAAATAATGTTCAATGTGGTACTGGTACTTTGATATTATTGCACCTTATCCCTTTCTCCCACTCTTAAAATAATGCCTTCAAATTCATATTGATTTCACAAAGCACTTTGACCTCAACAGAAATAAAACACACTGGGATGAAATCTGGTCCTACCAATATTTCTCAGCCTTTCTCACCTGCCCACTGATGGATGGGGTCTGGAAGGTGTCCCCACCTTGGTGTCCACACACAGCTGCACTTCAAGCAACAATGACAAACAGCCCCTCTTTAATAAACCAGTGACACCAGTTTATTAAACTGGTGATAAAGTGAAACTAAGTCTGTGATACCTAGAGAGCCCAGGATATTATATCTTTTAAAAGTCAAGTGCAAGTTACTCTGTCAGAAGAGTATTGGACTTTGTCAGTAGCATGAGTAATCTCATTCCATATAAACACACTTGAAAACTGCATCCCAGTACGATATTTGCCACTCAGAAAAGACAACAAGAAAAAGGAGAGCAGCAAGGAGGATGATAACTATGGCACAGGAAACCCACCTTGTAGTGAAGGGCTTTGGGATCCTGATCTGCTGCTGAGGTCAAGGCCAAACAGGGTCACGAGCTGCAGCACCTGGATGGAGAGACAATGTCAGAGACAAGGGATTTCCACTTCCCAGGGGAAAAGTGACTCATGGCAGAAAGCTGCAGCTAAGCAGCCACACACTAGGCAAATATATATTCAAACAGGAGTCACTTGTCCTTGTGAAAAGCTAACTATTTCCTACAGTAGATCCTCCACCTCTCATATGGAAGGAAGAATCAATGTCAGATTTTTCTCTAAAACACATGTATTTTAAATAGCAACAGTTGAACCCAGTTGTCCCACCTTACAATACTCTATTTCATCCTAGTTCCTGTTTTCTTGGGACTAATTCATCCTATGAACAGTGATTCCAAGTTTTACTCCTAGAAAGCATTAACATCTTAATATTACTTCCATTTTTACAGCAGCTAGAATTAATCCTTGTTTGCTCATTGAAAAAATATTTTAGACACAACAAATACAATACCTCTGGGTTTATCTGAAGAAAGGAAATCCTTTCTGCAGACTCCCCTTTGGTCCCTGCTGAGCTGCCAACTCCAAAGCCTGCAGAGTGCCCAGCAGCATGCAAGGGTGTTTCTCTCGGGTGTGAACCCTCCTACAGATAACAGCTTTATGGCACGGGCATTGTTCCTTACCAGGCCTCTGTTTTCACAGGTATTTAATGAATAGGCTTTCAACTGCAAAAACACAGGCGGAGATCAAGAAGGCAAATGACCTTTGTGCTTGCGATTGTATGTTCACATAGTTACACTTATTTTCCTCGTTAACATATAGGAATCCCTTTTTTGTTAACGTACTTTATGTAATTTCTAATAGCCTTTTTGTTGTATTTAAAAATCTAGAGGAAAACAGAAAAAAAGTCCCATTGTTCTTCCACATGTTTGTTTTCACTACAACTACTAAGAGGAAAAGCCCTTTACAAAAACAGGATACAGCAGACTTCTCTACGCTGTGCACCCCCCCACCCCCCGCACACTCGCACATTCTGGGCATGGCCGCAGTGCTAATCAAGAGCCCACAGAAAGTCATCACTGACTGAAAAACATCAATGGGAGTTTTATTATCCACTTGAATGAGAGTAGTATAAAATCCCTGCTGAATAAACCTCACCAGCCTGGGCAGGTTCTGCTCCCCTCAGACAAACTACCACCTGCCTAAGGACATTTTCTCTGTGACATCAGTTATAGAGAGAGGGGCAGATGGGGGTGTCTGCAGGGCAAACCCCACCATTGAGGAAAGGCATCGTGTCAATGGCAAAAGCCACAGCATCCAGCATCCCTTCCCAGCAGTCCTGAGAGACAAATCACCAGAGAACCATGTGATGTCACCTACATCAGGTGCCGCCTGGCCCCAAGAGATGCTCCAGATCCCCCATGGATCTTACTGAGCAGCCACGGGCTGTCTCTGGGGTGCCCTCAGCAGTGGGGTTCCCCGCTGCGTTTCTACCAATGACTTTTCAGAGTTCCTTTCTTAATGTATCCCATGGCCTCCTCTCCCCCCTCTTGGATTATTGCTTTGCCTGATGGATTTTTGGCCAGTCAGCAGAGGGGTTCCTGGCTGTGCCAGCAGCCCTCAGGAAAGGCCAGAGCTGGGGCAGGGGAACTAGGCTGCACTCAGTGCAAAGCACATTCCTGTGGGCTGTTGTTAAGAAGATAATAAAAATTGCTGCTTTCTTTCTCCCCACACGTTAGCATTTGGAAGAGTTCATACTTCGAAAGAATAACAGTGACTTGTTCTTTGTGATACAGAAGAATAAATCAAATGCAATTACCAGGAAACCTGCATTTCTGTAATCAAGAGCCTCATCTCTGGCCAGAAAGTACCTTGGGGGAATTGAGTTCTAGCGACTGGGAGGCCAGTAAAGAGCAATTTGAGCTTTTCTGACTGAAATGTGGTGATTACACTTCCATTCACCTAGGCAGAAACTACCACTTAGCAGCCTGGCAACCTCCTTCAAACACCATACCAAGAGCATTTCAGTATTTAAAAAAAAAAAAAAAAAAAAGTATCAAATTTTAGGGAAATATGTCTTCTGATTTCTTTCTAAGGAAAAACATAAAATGCCATAAGGGTTGAGGATATTCTTGGAGGGAAGAGAACAGAATACTACTTTGGGTTTAGTTGTATAGGATTATGGTTCTACTTGTTTTTCTTTTAACTATGTTAAATAAGCCTTGTTTCTTCACCAGAAATTATAATGACTTTTGATTTAGCCATGCTTTCTGAACAAGAGAATTCTATCATGCAATATGATTACATTACAATGTAAATTATATGAGAACTGTTTATGCAAATCCTTAGGTAAAACAATACCACTTTATTACTGCAAAATAAACTTTCAGATTATTGACACTTTGTCTTTGAACCAGAGAGTCTGCTGTGGCTCAATAAACTGAAAAGCCAGGCAGACAACTTAGTACAAGAGGCTTTGCCTGATAATACTTAGAATCAGACCACAATGTTTTCAGTTCAAGGGGAAAAAACCCAATTTCCACTTATATCAAAATCTTTCATTGTTTAGAAACTGCAAACTGACATCAGCTGCTTTTTGCATTTATTGGTAAATCTCTTACCATCATCAGAGGACAGAATTAAATAATGCAGCTGTCATTCCTTCCTCATCAGGGAGAAATAAACCCAGTGTCCTCCCTTGCTGCTTGCAAAGAATTCAACTACAAAACTATCCTTTTCTCAAACTCTCAGTATCTGCTGACTGGCTGTCCCAAAAGGCAAGAAATCACAATTCCCCAGGCAGTGTCGGGACAAGCTCACTTTGAGCAACTCCTTTTCTGAAGGCAGAACGTGGACAGCTGTCCGGGGGCACTCCCTCCATCCCACAGACCCCCACTCCCTGCCATGGCCCTTCGGCCCCAGCCCCGGGGTCCCGCGGAGCCGAGGGCAGGTCCCACACGGAGCCCGCCACGCCGCCCCCCGCACCTACCATCCACTGCTCGCCGATAGATGCACGGAACTGCCGGGCTCGGCTGGGAGCTGCTGCTGTCCCAGCAGCAGGAGGTCACCAGGCTGCGGGTCTGATCTTCAGTTTGTTTTCCATCTGAAAAGTTTAACTCCTTCACGCCCTGAAAGGCACAGTATCAGCAAATACTGCGGCGCTGTGCTCATCCCTTGCCAGGGACTCTGGACGCGCCTTTGTTCCAGGCTGCTGAGAACAAGGACAGGCACCTGAGAGAAACCAGAATATGGGGGGCCAGCATGGGCAGTTTTGCTCTGAGACTTAGGGGTGAGTGTGATGCAAAGAAGTCCTCAATGAGATATTCCTCTTAACAACATACACCCCTAAGCCCTGTCCTGAAGTCTCCTCTATTCCCACACATTCCTGTGGCTTCCAAATTCCTACTGGGGACCCCAGGGGCTTACACTTTGGAAGGGAAAAGAAAAATCTTTGACAGCACTTTTTTCCCCGTCTCACCAAACCCCTGGGAAATTGAAGGGGGTGGAAATTGCTTCTGGCAGAGGAGATACCCAGATCTGAAAGGGAACACTGGGAAAGGGCCCCAAAAAGTCCCAGCCCCATCTTTGCTGCCAAGAAACCCCAGCCAGCCCTAGCCTGGCCGTGCCCACCCCTGGGCATGCATGTCCCTCCTTGCTTTGATCAGAGAGGGGCTCCTGGTGATAGGGTTTTGTGGTCCAGCTCAAGATGCCTGTGCAAGAGCATGGGTAAGAAGTTGTCTCTGCTTTGCCCTCACAGCCCACTGGGTTTCCAGCTCTCTGCACACCAGCCCTAGGCCCTGTATGTGGTACTACCAAAATGTATAGGATGGAGTAGTGGCAGCCATCAGGAACTCCAACTGCTGCTTTTTCCAGCAAGATGTTTAAAATGGTTACATGATGATGTCAACCCTGACCTCCATGTTCCTCTTGCACCCCTCTGCTGTGTGACTGTTGAGTAATGGAAACACTTTCAGGGTTTCAAGGACTGACTCCTGTCCCCCATCCCTGGCTGTGGGCTCACTCTCATCCTCAGCCACCACACTGTCCTTTGCAGCCTGTTCAGATCTGGCAGATGGGAAGTTTTAGCCTCCTGCTCCACCCTGGGAAACTAAGTTAAATCTGACCCTGTGCAAGGCTTCTTCAAACAACACTTCCTAGGCATAAAATCATGGCTCAGTACAAAAGCCCACTCTTGCTGCCACACACAGGCTGCCCTCTTGCCCAGCTGTGGTGGCAGTCACAGGAAAGGGACAGGTGTGAACTTACCATCCTCCTCCAAAGGAAAATGTGCCAGGCAGGCAGGCTGCAGGATGTCACAGGGAAGGCCCCATGGCAGGGACAGGAGCATTTCATGGGGCCAGCAGGAAGGCAGCAGGCCCAAGCTGTGTTGGAGATCTTCTACCCAGGGTGTTGCAGTGCCCTGTGGGCACAGCTCTCGCTGGCCCAGGTGCACTGGCACCATGCTGAGCCCAGCTGCTGCCCACCCCTGCTCAACCTCTGTGTCCTTTCCAGTGCACCAGCCCATGCATCCACAGGAACCCATCTGGGTTCTCATCTTTGGTGACAAAGTGCTCACAGCAGACAACCAACACAAGGCTCTGGTAACCCACAGCTCAAATGCCAGCACATCCCACCCTGTGGCTGGGCTTCACTTGTAAGCTGCCCAGGAAGAGGCTTTGCTGAGACCCTTAAGTCAATCCAGTGGATTTTAGCCCAATATAAATAACATGACCCTCATCCAGTCCCTCCAGATGGGGTGCACCTGGCAGAGTCTCTTCCTATCCCAAAGGTGATTCCCAAAGGACCATCGGCGCATACCACAGCCAGACCCCTTCAGCTCTTGGGCACTGTGAGTTATGCGAAAGGTGATTTTTGTCCCCAGTAATAGGAGCCTGAGCAAGGGAGAGGGCAGGGAGAGGTGCCCCCTTGCCCTTTTTCTGCAGAACAGGAGGCCGTGACTGCAGTGCTGTAATTCCAGGTGACACGTGGCATCTCTGAGGCTGCACCACTGATGGGGCATGAGATGGTGACTGACCCATAATCCCCGTGCAGACACCCTTATCAAGGGGCTGCAGCAGCTTTTCATTCATCCCTTAGATCAGCAAACACCAACATTTAAGATAATTTTCCAAACCTTGCTCTGAAGGGAGGACAGCTTTGGGGTTTTTAATTTCAGGTATGAAAAATGTAATTATGGATAATGATGCCTCTTGCTGTAACCCAAGCAAAAAACCTTTCTGAGTTACATGGCTGGTCCCTGTGCCCTAAAGTAAAAGAGGGTTTCTGCTTTCATTACAAAACATATTTGTATTTCAACCTGTAAGGCCGTCTCATCTGGGAGCTCTCTAGTGGCCAGCAGTCACTCCTGCATCTGGTGTTACTTAGCCAGAAATTTTTCTTCTGTGTTGCCTGGGGGCCAAAAGTACTCCCCAAAAGGCAAAACACAAGTTAAAACTGTTTAGAGAACAAAACTCTGTTAGAACGTTTTATTGGAGTCTGGGGAAATTACTTCTAAAATACATATACATAATATTAGCAACAATAGTAGAGTTTTTAAAAGTTCACTGTAGAAGTAATGATGTTTCAGATGCCAGCATTTCAAACCCATCTGTATGGAGATGACATCAGATGCACGGCTTATGTTTCCACTTCTGGTGGTGTGAAAGAAAATACGCTGCTACACGTACTTACCTTTAGCTTGTGTGTTTGCTTAACTTGGACAGTTTGGTTGGGTAATTGCTTGAACTCAGAAAGCTTCACTTTCACAGAAAGCACAAACGGGGTATTTTTTCATTTACAGGCTTCTCAGCTTGTATCAAAACCACCCCTCTCAATCCTCACTGGGTTCTGCCACTATGACACTTAAATCCACTGTTCTATTTAAATTGTTGTAAGGTGACAAATCAACCTAGTGAATGCAAGACCTGAGGCAGCAGACATGTCATACTGTTACACTGAAGACGTTTAGGCTCACTTGGTTGACATCAAGCTTCCCTCTTCCCGGACAGCTCAGTGAGGGGTGGCAGTGCCAGGGTGGGCACTGCGGAGCCGCGCAGGTTTACCCTTCCCTCCCCCCGGGCCAAGGCAGCTTCAGCACTCGGCCGCAGCCCTCCCCGCTGTCAGGGAAGCAGCTGCATTAAATGCTGGCGCAGTCTCGGCTGAAATTAGAGAGGGTGGGTCATTCCACGTGCATCTCTTGTGAGCAGGAGCCCGGTCTCATTTCTCACCTGCCCCTAAGCAGGAGCCCGGTGTGCTGTGGGCAGTTGTGGGGACAGTTCAAGGGGGTGCAGTCCCCGCTGATTTGGACCCCGCCTCGGATGCACTGGGTCCAAGCACATTATACATTGCTTTTAATAAGGATACTTGCCACTGATGGCATTTTCTGCCAGGAATGGGAACTCCAGAGGACTGTTCCCATCTGCAGAAAGATGCCATTACCTGCAGTATGGAGACAGGCAGCGAGGATGGCATCTGCTGACATGCACACTCTAAAGCCAGTCTGAGACTTCCACATGATCTTTAAAAAAAGGGTAAAAAAATCTGAGTGATAAGAACAGAACAATGAAATCTGAGTAAACAGCACTAATGGATGTTTCCTAATTCCTTAAGCTCCCTCCTATGTTTATAAATGAAAGAGAAACATCCAGAGGTTTCTAGTATGAGATTTTTTTGTTTTAATCAGAAATGCCCTGAACACTTCTCAGTTTCTGTTTTCAGATGTTGCCTTCTCACAGAAATGACCACCTAAAGCATTCATCTTCTTATTAAAAATACATCTTTTCATTAAAAAATTACAATGGGATTTTATTCTTGTTCCAGTTCTGTGCTTTTCTTTTTTTTTAACACGGGTACAAGCATTTTTCTAAACTTAAAGAAATACTTCTCAGTGGGGGTGGAGAGATGAAATATTTTTAAGATGTAGTTTCCTTTGATTTCCAAAGAATTTGATTCCAGTGCTAGAAAGCTGCAGAAAATAATCCCAGTGAGAGGAATAACCAAGAGCCAGGTTATTCCTAAGGCTCTGAGACCCTTTCAAGTTGGTCTGAAAACCTCATTGTTAATCAAAATAATTGCATGAGAACCAATCAGGAAATCCTGAAACATTCAGAATGAAACCTTGTCATTACAAATTCACCATCATGGCTAAAAACCAGATTATTTCTGTCAAAAGCTGTGGGAAAGTTTGCTTTGTAGCAGTAGGGGCAGAAGTAAATATTTGCCCAATCTACTTTGTTTATCCTAAAAACATATATACATGTAGAGAGTTTCAATTAAACACTATTTTCTTTTTCCCCATGGGTACATCATCAGAGCTGCCCATGTGAGGAGCTTTTAAAGCATCTCTCACAGGAGTCAGGGAGATGGCTCTGCACCAGCACCTTACTCAGACCATGACGTCATGGCAGGGCAGGTTGGATTGCTTGGATTTTTAAGCCTCATTTATTTGGTCTCACCTCTAAGTCCAGCCATAGCTGGCCCTTTGCTGTAATTTAAAGCAATCTAAAGCAGATGAACAAAGTGCCACTGAAAACTTACCCACAGATTGGTTTTGCTGGTAAATGCCACAACTTCCCAAGGCTGGTGATCATGGGAAGCAGGTGCAGGAGAAAGGAGTTCAGGTGTGGGCGAGGTCTGTTTCACCAACATGCAGATTCCTCAAGTTACTGTATTTAAACCACTTAAGAAATTGCATGTTTTCTCGAGGAAGAGTGGTGCTGGGAATGTCTGAGCTGGTGGAAGAGCTTGAGAGGACACCAGGACAGACCAAGAGTTCAAAACATCTCTTTTACTGCCCTGTGGGGGTCATGAGCCCCTCTTGTACCTACCCCAGAACCCTCCATGCTGACACCGCTTTTGCAGGGACACAGTCAGAGACACAGATGTGAAAGGTCTGGGCTGTCCTTTGCAACAGCTGTTTGCAAAATTAGTTTCAAAACAGTTTGTTTTGAAAATGAGGTCCACACTTATAAACATGCCATTGAAAAATGCAGTCATTAAAAAAAAAATGAAAAGGCAAAGAATGAAAGGAAAAAAAATCCAGTGAGTGGTTGAACCCTCTGAATCCTTTCCCCTAAGGCAACAGTGTTCAAACAGGTGAACAGGGAAGAAAAACAAAGGCTGGAGAAAAAAACAAATGGTCACCACATTTAAAAACACCTGCTAGAAGTGACTCCAGTAAAAAGTCATTCAGAACATTTTGGAAAATACCTGAATCATGCCCATAATCCACTGCTGCTGCTGAGGGGGCTGGAGACCTCCAGGCACTGCACCCTGGGACCCCACCTGAGCATCCACTGATCCCATTGGCATCTCATGAAAGCGCAACAATCCTCTCTGAGGTATTAAGATCATTTCAAAGTCTCTTCTTGCATGAAACAACTCACAGCAAAACAAAAGTACAGCTTATTTTGTCCAGATTTAGCAAGTCTTAGATCTTTAATCATCTCAGGGGATCGGGGTCCTGGTGCTTCTCCCACCCAAGTCATTGGGAATGTTGCCACAAGCTTCAGATGGCAACCAGACCTTATCCAACATGCTGCCCTGTCAAGCTGACACCTTTTCATCCCTCAGCCCCTACAGCAGCCATAGATTTACCAGAGCTGGACAGTCTCCAGGCAGAGCAGTGGGACAGACACCAGCCTCCTGCGGCTGCCCAGGCAGGCAATGACGCTCAGTCGTGACAGCTGCAGGTCCCTCCGATCTCAACCCCCAGACCTACTGCTGAACAAACCTGTGCCAGGATCCCTGTGGTGGAGGGTGAGCTGGAGGGGGCACCTGAACGCCCTCAGCCCTCCAGGCCTGAACCTGTGGTTGGGGCTTCTCTTCCCTGGCCACGGATCAGCGATGCAGGTGAGAGATGTGTCCTAGGAATGAAAACTCTGGCATTTTGGCCCTGCTCTCCCTCCAGGTCCTTGCAGTGCAGTGAGGAGCTGTCTCACCCCAGACTGCTGCAGCCAGGACTGCACACAAGTTTGCACATAAACACCACCACTGCCATGTGAGGAAGACAACTGGTTTGACACAATGCTCTGTTTCAAAGTAAGAACTGGTTGCAGTTACAAGCTGGTCTCCTGCATGGCTGGATTTAATTTTCAACCCATTTCTGTTGGATGTAGCAACAAGCCTTTGTAACATCATGGAAACAGACACATCCTGTGTGCATCCACCACCAGGACCACCACTTCTGGTGTCATGAGGTTGTCCTGTGCAGAGCCAGGAGCTGGACTCAACGAGTCCCTTCCAAGTCATGATATTCTATGATCCCATGACCAGGAGCACGTCCAGCCACCCACCCTGCTGTGCTGCAGCACCTCACTGCCATCACAGGTCACTGCTGGTAACCCATCAAAGCCAAATGACAGCTCTGACTGGCTGTTTATTCCCCCACATACATAGACATGGGTCTGCCCCAGGTGAACGGGCAGAGTAGGCACTGCTGCTGCCAACCAGGCACCTTTGTCATCCCAGCCCTTGGAAAAAACGGAGAAACCCAAAGGAAGTCAAGGACACCTTAAGTGAGGAAAACAATGGAGAGCTACGCTGGGAGGGAAAGAGGCCAAGGAGCAGCATTATAGATGAGTAACATGTGCAGTGTAATTAATCTAGATTAGTTTTTATTTTACAGCATTAACAGCCCGCAGTGGCAGCATGCTGTGATCTGGTCCCGCTAGTTCCCAGCCTTCGCAGGGCTGGGCCGGATCGCTGGGAGAGCCCCAGGCAGAGCATCGGCGTGCAGGAAGCGGTGCCGGTGACTCACCGGCTGCATGCTTGCCTGGAGACTAATGAACTAATTCAGGCACTCCGGCCCTTTCCACGGCCCCCTTCCATTAATCTTCGGGTTAAAAAGTGCAGCAGTCGCTCAAGAGGGAAATTCCCACAGAGCAGAAGGATTTGTGCCGGGAGCCCCCTGTGCTGACCTCCTTGGCAGCCCTTGCAGAGCCAAAAAAGTCCGACTCCTCCGCCCGGGCTCGGGAGCCGCTGGGATTTCGGCCTCTTCCTCCCGGCCGCCCTGGGAGGCGGCGGGTCCCACCGCGCCTGCCGGCGCCGCGCTCGGGATGCGCCTCCTGCCTCGGGGATGAAATCCTGCACAAGCTGCCGGGCAGCTCACAACCACATCTTTGTTCCCATAGAAGGCTCCCCTTGGCATTTTTTGGCATCTTCCAGCTTCTGCAATAGCAAGTTGCCCCCCTGAAGTGCTTACAGCCGTCCTCACCTCCCGCCCAGCCTCCCCCCGCCCTCCACTCAAACTCCGGAGAGTTGGGGTTTTGCTTTCCCGAGATTATAAATTGCCACATGCTGTCCCATCACCAACAGGCACTACTCCTAAAGGGCCCATGTGTCAGTTGTGCCTCGAGATGTATTACAGCTTTCCCAACTTCAAAAAGGTGAAGCACAGTTAAAAATTGTTTCTTAAAACTCCTGAAACAGAAGAGCTCCACAATGCCACAAACAGTAGGAGAGCAGGGCATGGTGGAGACAGGCTCTCCTGGAGAGCAATGTGCAACAGAATTCGATCTGGACAGTCTGTATTTAATATTTTATCATCATGTGGAAAACACCTAAATAATTCCAGGGATGGCAGAGACCTGCAACCACAGTCTTGGGGAATTGGACAACCAGTGCAACTGGGGACTGGGGATCCAGTAACTACACAGCTACTTTACTCCATCCTTTGTCTTTATTTTATATTTGTATTTCTTCAATATAATAGAATACAGCTTATTTTACATAATGTATACAAACTATATCACAGTGCTTTACAGAGCAAAGTATGAACTACATGGTGAAAACTGGGAGAAAAATGGTAAGGTCCTCTGGTTTGCCAAGCCCCTTCTTTTCTCCCTGTTCCAGGAGACCTCCCAGGACACCCTCAATCTAGTGGGAAGCTCCCACCTGACTAATTACTGGCCCCAAGATGAATTTGGCTCATCACAACTGTGCTCTCCTCTCTCTGGAGCACTGGCAGGGCTGGTATCCCAAGGAGTTGTCACATTTAACCCCCTTGTTCTTTTCTCCTTTTTCTCACAAGATAAGCAGCAGCTCTTTCTTTTGAGCAACATAATTACTCCCAAAGTAATTACTGGAAATGGAGGGAAAGCCCCCATCATTCTTTTCTCCCGGGATGAGCTATTTTTTCCAGAGCACATGGATGGGCCCAGATAAACCACTGGGTTTGGCAATGCTGTTTGCTGCATTTATGAAAGCAGTAAATTCCATCACAACTCCACAGTACCAGAGCCAGGGTGGGATGCAGACCTGGCTCCTCTGACAGTCTCTTTGTAGCTGCTTTATGAACACAGCAGGCAAAAAGCACTCACAACCATCATTCATGGTGTTACAGGATACTGTAAATGACACTGGATTGAGGGCTGTGAGAGGTCTCTGAGACCTAAGAATGAGAGTACTCACGACGGGAAATGGAAGTTCTTGGAAGCTGGGAGAGAGTGGGATTGTGGACAACAGGAGCTGAGAGTCACACACAACAGAGAAATGGCAAGGACAGACAAAGGGAGACTGACCTTAATGCCAGATGAAATGTTTTCAGAAGGATCCCCAAAGTGATCCCTGTAGGAATCCTGAACACAACACACACTTCTGTGAATACATACAACACGTAGCAACAAAAGGAAGGTACTGGCCATGGCTTCCCTCAGGCCCTGAGCTACTGCAGAACATCACATTGTGAAACAGGGCACTGTTTTAACACATACTTTTGATGAGTAATAAGAATAATAAACCACCCATTTTCCATTCTCTAACCTAACGGAATAAATGCAGAAATTCCCAGCATTTGTACAAGTCATGTCCAGAATGATCAGGATCCCTTTCTGCAACAGTAACATGGAACACACCCATGGCAGAGCAGATGACAATGGGCAGAAAAAGAGCCAAGGCAGACACATAGGAGTAAGTTGCCCTACAACACTTAAAATAGAAACATAGGTCAAATAGACATTTGATGAGTAGGAAAAAGTGAACAAGAAACCAAAGTTTTCCTAACTTCAGAGTCCACTTCCTCTCCTAATCCCTTTAATTCTAGATCCACATCAATGAATCAGAATTTGACCTAAAAGCTTTGCAGCAGGAGAATTAGCCAAATACTTGAATTAAATATTGCTTATAAAAATCTATTTCCTTTTCGTAACAGAAAATTTTCCAACTGGGAAAAGAGTTTGAGGCCCATATGCTTTCTAAGTTTGGTGAATTAGACACTTCTCTCTTAAATCCCATCCCTCATAACCTGGAAAAGATACAGCTTTACACATCAAATTATTTTCCAGGAGAAACTCAGCAGGCTATTTGCTTAAGCAGGAGGATTTCTCTACATCTAAACGATTCCTGAACAACCTCTTCATTTCTGACCACACATCCTGTAGCCATTGAAACCACTTTGAGCATGACAGGACTCTGCTGGCCCTGGTGGCTGCTGTTTGCTGTTCCAGGACTTCCTCCTGACCAGGGCCTGATGCACCTGCTGGGGCTCTCCTGCTCTCAGCAGCCAAGGGACAAACCTGCCTTGGCTTGACTGCAAGGTCAAGTGCTACCGTCAGGTCACTCCAGCAGAAAAAACAAAATACCTCAGACTCTGCCCACATAACTGCACTTATCAAGAAAGTCCCAATACAACCTGACCAAAAAAACCCACGTGCCTCTCAATTTTATAATGTATTGATATTGTGTAGTTACAGTCTCTGGAGCAGAGCAGCCATGGCTTGTTCAGCACACATGAATGAACCTGTGCAATGGCCTCGCTCACAAAATAAACACATTGCCAGACCACAGGGCCACGCCGGCACAGGCAGGTGAACCACAGCTTAGAAAGCTTTCAAGAAGTGACTAAGACTTAGGGGATAGGACTGGGTCCTACTTGACTAATCTTGCTTTTACACAAGCTTTTATCTCTACTGATAAAGTCTGGGCTTGATTCAAGTGATAAAGTTGGGGACTGTGATCTCAAACAGTAAAATAACAAAGCGTTTATTAAATGAGTAATGGCTGGTCCACGTGCAGCCTCTTTTCCAGAGAAGGATATGACTATGATTAAAAAACATTTAAAGTCTAAATAGGAATTTGGTTACTATGTTAAGGCCCTTTTTTTTTAGGCCATCAGTCATCACTCTTGGCTCAGCTTTGAGCTGCAACCATTTTTCAGACCATGGAAAGGAGGTTGTATCTTCCCTACAAGCAAGTGGAAGACCATCAAGTTTAACTAACGATGGAAGCTTTGCCTGTAGGAAATATAATAATTTAAGTTTCCACATTGGTGGCACAACTGGAATATCTAAGTAATGGTGTGAGTGTTTTCTTGGACTAGTTTTAGGATTACTGCATAAAAGGAAACACTTTGAAGCTCTGGCAAAAATCAGAACTGGTAACTGGTGGCTTTATTTCCTGCTGGGCCTTTCAGAAGCCATGGGCATACATTTAGAACAGCAACTAGGTCAAGCTTTTCTGTTGTTCCCAAGAAATGTAAAAACATTTTTTGAGAATTCGTCCTTAACAAGAGAGAAAAAGGAGGCAGCTCTCACTGCACTGCTCCTGACTTGCAGAGGGTGGCTCTACAAGTGCACAAGGAGTTTCTGTGCTCTGGGGCCCACTCCTACACAGAGGCACACAAGCAACCTGGAGACTTGCAGCGAGCCCCTCACTGGGTCTGTGCACACACACAGACTCTTCCTGCCTCTCCATCACTGCCATGCTCCAGCCACGGGAAATGTGCCCTGCAGGCTCCTCCAGGGAGCTTCTCTGAACCTCTGCCTGAGGCTTTATATTCTTGCAGGGACACAGGGCCATAGTTCCAGGCAAGATGACAACACAGACCTTTCCAAACTCCCCCAACACTGATGGCACCCTATTAAACAACTTTTCCTGCACACAGGATTCCTGCCTGCCATATCCCACTCCCTCTACAGAGCAGTTAAGACACGTACAGCAAACTTCATCCACAAGTTATTTTGGTGGGTGAACAAGAGCCAGAGGGCAAGACACAATAAGAAGGGGCAAAATATCAAGACTCTATCATGGCACCAGTTATCCTAGATTAGTCTTTTTGCTTTACCCCCTTGCTTTAATTGGATCAGTATTTTTTAATGAAAAATTGATCATGTCTTACTAATGAAAATCTTATTCAATATTTTGCAGCAAAATAGGTGGCAACACAAAGCATAATTTCCTAGGATCTCATGCTCATGGCACGCTAAGTCACACTGATTCCTTTCCTAGGTATGCAAATAGAGATGTGTCAAGTTTTAAAGGACACAGAAGATCCTAACAAATACCCACAAAACAGCCATTTGTCCAAAAGTGCTATAAGTAGATATAAGGAGCACTGAGATAGTCTAGAAAGAAAAAATTGTATCCTAAGGCAGTGACGCTTCAAACATGCGCTGAAGCCCATAAAAATAAGTTAAAGGCTGTGTTGACAGACAGGATGAAGAAAAAATCTGTTTCTGGGATTAGTAGCTACAAAAGGTCTTCCAGATCCTGGAGTAATTATACGATGAAATTTCCAGATGGCTCACCAGGATCTTAGTAAGACCAGGGAAGAAACACACATCCCTAGAGTTACCAGGCACAGCAAATCTTCTGGATAAATGGTATCTCAAGGATAGTCCTGAGAATCACCACATGACGGTGGCACCCAAAATCTTCTCCAAAAAAGGATCAGCTTCTCCAAAACTGGTCCAAATCCCCTCACCTTCCTGGAAGCAGGAGGAGTGAAAACTGCTTCTTGCCCTGCATGTCATCCAGGACACCAGCCCTTAGCCCCGGGCAGACCCACACCAGTGAGGGACACACTGAGGATCTGTTTGGGGCACGGCTGTAATTTGGCCCCAGTGAGGAACTGGTGTATGTTTGTGAGGTGCCCCAAACCATCTCACTTCTGCCCTCACACCAGCTGGGCTCACCTGCCTTTATAAAGCTGCTGCTTGGAGATGAGGGTGAAGACACCTGGTGAGCTCGAAACAAAGCGCAAAGTGCCAGCAGAGGGTTACCCCTCCCACAGGGAGCTAGAAAAGACGTAACACCTTCAGATGTGATCCTCCTCAGGTTTAAGTGTGAAACTCAGCCACTAGAGCAAGTGAAACCTGGCAGGAGCCATGAAAAGCAAGCTGATGACCTCCCCCAGTCCAACTCGGCAGCACTGGAGCCTTTCACAGGGCCAGCCCAGGCTGACGGGCGGCTCCGTGGGCGCTTCCCCGCTCCAGCTGACAGCCCGGCAGCGCTGCCAGCGGCAACGGGAAAAGGCAACTACCAGATGAGAGAAATGAGGAATCTGACCCAAAGGTTTGCTCAGCCGGCCCTGGCTTAAAGCCAAGGAAACGTGGCAGCAGCTACTACAAAAGGAAGGCTGGGGAAATGCTGTTCTGCCTCTTGTATAGTGCAACATTTGCCTTCATTCACGGAGGAAAGGATTCAGAGAGGACAGAGGGTTCTCTGGTTTAGGACACTGGGCACGGCGGCTCCGAATGTCCAACAACACTTAACGCCAGCCTTTCCCATGGCATGAGGCCAGGTTTGAAAGCAAACTCACTGGAAACAATCACTAATGCTTGCTAAACACTTGCTGATCTTCTAAACAAACAAACAAACAAGGCAACCCACAGAACTTTCAGCCTTCTGTCCCTGCCTGACCAGCACAGATGTAGTCACTTCCTGACAGCAAGAAGAGGCACAGAGACACGTCCCTGCAGGAAGGCAGGTGCTAAGAAATGGGGAACTTTTGTCTACTTTCCTCATCATAACTCACTACAGGAGCAATTCTTTTCAGGAAATACGGCACAGAAAATCCAAGTGAGGAGAAGCCAGGGCTTTCTCT
The DNA here is from genome assembly GCA_013397395.1 of Sinosuthora webbiana. Classification (NCBI taxonomy): domain Eukaryota; kingdom Metazoa; phylum Chordata; class Aves; order Passeriformes; family Sylviidae; genus Sinosuthora; species Sinosuthora webbiana. The sequence goes on from VXBN01006996.1 coordinate 134,109, forward strand.
CTCCAGCAGGCAGGCCCATGTGTTGCTGCACAGGTGCGGCTGGCACAGAGGTGGGGCCTGCCAATCCGGGACCATGCCCTTTGGAGAGAGTGATTTCCCATTCAGGTACAAAACAGATGCAAGGATCCAGCCAGACCAGAGCTCTTGGCTGCTCACAGGATGTCTTTAAGGGTTGAATGACAAGCTGTAGAGCAGATGTTCATGCTTGGAAACGACTCAGCTATACTGTGGTGTATAGATTTGTTTTTTCAGCTCTGGCCAAGAAGGATGCACATTTCCTCCACACTGTGTGATGGAGAAGAGACTGAACATGGGTGTGATGATATTTTCTAACAGACATCAGCAAACTCCCCCAGTAGGAAAGCAAGTGCTTTACTGGCAGTTCAGCAATGCCCTGAACACAATCCCCTGGATGACTAACACTGAATTCCGGGAGCAAGGCAGTCGTTACCACCACTGGATGGGTCAGGCATCACTTACAAAAGGCTTCTGGAGGAGTGCAAAAGCAGATTTCTGGAGAAAGCTGAAAGGGGACAAAAAAGCTGGCTCTGCTGCTCTTCACACTTCCCAGCAGGCTGCAAGCACCAATTTTCACACAGTTTAAAAGGAAAAAAAGTGATTAATATTTGCTAATACATTACAGTTTGAACTGGAGTAAAGTCAGATTCACAGAACTTATCTGACTCAGGATACAGCATCTTTCTTAAATATACACACTCGAAGATGAATCAAACTTGTCTCATAAGGACACTCCCTAAAATTTGCTCTCCCGTAACTGTTTGGGGTTGTCCCTCTGCAATAGAAGATGATGTCACTGTTTACATAAATAAAGGCAATGGTGCTCAGATCAGGAAACCAGCCTCTTTCCTCTTGAAGTTATTAACCATGTCTACTTTCTTACAAGGCTGGGGGGTGTAAGGACTAGTCTGGGCATAAATAGAAGCACAGACAAAAAAAAAGTGCAAAAGTGACCCAAATCACATAGCTGACACAGATTCCTTTTGTTCTTAGAAAACTGGCCGTGTTAAAAGTGATGTAGCTCTCATTGCTCTCACTCTGTCCACAGTAGGGAGATTAAACTTCTGCACAGGAGAGTTGCAACTGAAAAATACTGCCATTACACTGAGCACAAATATCTTTATCTTGAACATTGAGCATGCACGTGGCCTCCCCTCTTCCCCCAGCTTACATTTTACGAGATTTTTGACAGTCAGAGAAAACTCTCCTTCCATATGTTCAGGATGTTAAGATTTCAGCCTCCTTGCAGCAGGAAAATAAAGTCATCTTCTTTGTAATGCCACAGCACTGAGCACACACAGAGCACTGAAACAGTAATGCATGAACTGATCTCTGCCATTGCGGAAAACTGCAGGGATCCCGGAGCAGGTCTTGTTCCTGTCATGTCTGCAGATGCTCTGTTAGGGACTCCAGGGACATAGAGCAATTACTAGGGTTTGTTTCTGCTTTCCAGGAGCAGTTCTGTTTAGGAGAGAATAGAAAGGGATTATTTTTACCTTATAGTTTGGACTTACAGGGTGTGAACTGAATTTTTGTTCCCACAGAGAGACACCATGTAACAACACTTCCAGTGCCCTGTCATGGGGCTGTTCCTTCTCAGCAGTGCCCAAAGCCCAAGGGCTAATGAGGGTGACAGGCAGGGCCCAATTAGCAGCACTGGCATAGGGATGGTTGCATTTAGGCCACACACTGAGTCTAAAGGGTTTTTTTTTTCCTTTTGTTTTGGGGCTTTGTTGGTTTGTGGGTTTTTGTTTGTTTGTTCTTTTGGGTTTTTTTGCTTTGAGTCTAGAAAGTTAACATCTGCTTCTGGTAAAATTGACAAACTATTTTATTTGTCAGTAAATGTAGATTGAAACAGTACTGAGAACTGCAGTCTGGGTCTGCAGGATTGTAGGAAGTATCGATGAAGCATTTTCCACTGGCATGTGTATAGAGAGAAAAAACATTTTAGTGAAGATAATTTTCCCATATATATTATGTGCATTATTATATACAAGTGAGAATTAGACAAAACAAAACTAGAACAAAGATTCTTTTAAATTTTAAAAGGATCTTTGCCTCTCAGCCATAGGGATGGCTCAAGCCAAGCTCCATGGATGAGGCAACAGATGAGGCAACAGACGCATCAAAGGCATCTCACTTGTGGTACCGTTTAGCCAAGGCAAGACTCAGACCACGCAGGGGATGTGCTGGCACCAACGTCATCCTTGCTACAGCAGGAAAGATGTTCCCAGCTCTTACCTTCTCCTGATGCAGCCAGGCTCAGGTGAACCCTTCACTGTGCCCTACACAAGTCCTGGCACTTGGGCCAGCAGAGCTGCTTTCACCAGGGGCTCTGCCCACCCTGCAGAGGCACTGTGCCCCCATGGCAGCGTACCCAGCTGCATTCTGCAACATGATCTCCACCAAATCCCATCCCACCATGTTTCCTGCAGCTGTGACTGCCCAGACCAAAGACTTTGCTTCCTGGACACCTTAGTGACTAGAAGGGTGTCTCCAGTTAAAATCCCCTGGCAGCTATGTTATTGTTCACCTGCTTAATGCTGTAAACACAGCTCCAGGTCACCTCCCTGTTGTAAACGGCAGGAGAAATCTTCTGCATTCAGGGCAGGGGAAGCCCATATGGCTCTTATGTGGTGATGGAAGATGCTGGCCCTGCACGGGTGGCAGGAAGCCTCAGGTCACAGCAGACCCGCGGGTCAATGCCAGGAAGGGGATAAGAATGGAGCAGGCTTCCCACGAGGTTCAGGCGTAGGGCAGGAAGGCAGATATTGTCTGTGAGGCCCCTCATTCGCACAGTGAGTTAAACATTAAACAGCACCTCCCTTCCCCAGCTGCCCCCAAAGGTCTCACAGGGCAGCTACCCCTGCCCCAGGCAGCAGCTGGGGCTCTCCAACACCATGCTGGCCCAGGGAGGCAGACAGCAGACACAAGCAGAGGATGGGGATGTTCTTTCAAGGCTGGAAGAGTACTTTTCCCCTCTGTGGTAAACCCCAGGAACATCCTTCCCAGACTCGTTTGACCCTTCCCTTCCTGATGTGCCCCCTACCCCATGCCTCTCCCTTGCATTGTGTGGGAACCTTTCCCAAACCATGCAGCTTTCCCCTCATTTCCTTTCTCTCAAGACACCTGGAACTTCCTCGTGCAGGCTCCTGCTACCCCTCATGGTGATACAGGCCAGGTCAGGCTTCCCAGGCCACAGGTTTATTGTCCAGGAAACCAAAACAACCAAACATCCAGCGTGGGGCTGCTGGGGCAACGTGCTCAGAGAACGCAGCTACCAGGGCCTTGGTGTACTGAGGATGACAATTTATTTCAGCAAAACGACCCAGACATATTTGAGGAAAAAACAGAAGCAGCAACTACCAGCAAGAACACCCCCAAGGCTGTAGGGGAAGTATTTTCCACCACAAAACATGTTTTGAAATTTGTCTCAAGCCGTTAGTAGAAGGTCCTTGCTTAAACGAGTCAGTTTTGCATGCATTAAGCAACGCAGCACAGAATGAAAGATAAAATCCTCTCCAGCTTCAATGCCAGTTTAGAAGTTATTGGGAGGCAGCCAATATATTTGGGGAAGGTTTTTAAACACATCTCTTTCAAACTAAGATGCCTCAGCAGAGATCTGTGCACACAGTGCACACCACAAATCGCAACTCCAACTTCACCCTTCTAAAGCATTGAATTTTAAAAGCTGAAAACACCTTTATCTAAATCTCTATCCCATTAAAACTGCATTGAGAAGCACAAAGCTTCATCCCACTAAAACAAATGTATAGATAGGAGTTTCATGCTCTGCTACACGAGCTTGTTTCTGCTCTGTGATCATTTGATTCAGAAGCCAGGCAAACACAGCTTTGCTTGTCCATTGAATGTACACTGTAAAACAGGAACTGGATAAACACCCTTAATCACAGAATACTCTGAGTTGGAAGGGACCCACAAGAATCACTGAGTCCAACTCAATGTCCAACTCCTGAATGGTCCATACAGGGATCAAACCCACAACCTGGCTGTAACTAGCACCTGCTCTGACCAGCCCAGCTGATCTGTCCCAGAATCATTGTGCAGTTTAGACTGAAAGGGACCTTAAAGATCATTTCATTTCAACCCCTTGCCATGGGCAGGGACACCTGCCATTAGACCAGGTTGCTCAAAGCCCCATCCAGCCTAGCCTCAAATACTTCCAGGGATGGGACATCCACAGTTTCTCTGGACAACCTATGCCAAGGCCTTACCACCCTCACAGGGAAGAATTTATTCCCAATATCCAACCTGAATCCATCTGTTAACATATATGCTGGGCTCCAGCTGAAAGCCAACCCCACATGGCAGACCACAGCACACCAAGATGCAAGAGCCAGACAGTGCTTTTCACTGATGGGCACTCACAGCCTCCTCAAATGGGTATTGCCAACTGCTGGGGTTCAGCTCTCTCCCACTCTGGACACTGGCAGACACTGGAGCAGGTATAATCACCTGTAAAGCAGAACCCACATCACAGCAAATCACCTCAGCCTGGGACTGCAGAGAAAAGCACGGGCTTCTCAGCTGGAGGGAAGCAAGGCCATTCTGTGCCTGGCTCTGCAGCCACCAGCCCTGGAAAGAGCCCCAGCTGACCCTGAGACCTCCACAGCCACAGTGCTGAGCCTGAACTACTTTTGAACAGCTGAGATACCTGCATGCAAGATTTGAGCAGCCACAGATTGCTGAAGGACTGGGCTCTTTCACACTTCAAGAGGCTTCTTTTTATGGCTTCTCAGCTTTCATTAGTGAGAAGCAGGAAGACTGAAGTGATGGTATCCCCGGCCAGTGTTAACAGGATGTGACTCTGCCCTGAGTCATCATCCTCTTTCTACAGTTTCTAGTTTTTTCTAGGATTGTCTGCTCACACCTGGGTCATGGACACCTATGGCCGTACTCATCAGGACAAACCCACTGCTTCCCAAGCTTGCACTTGAGAGGCTGCAGAAAGCAACCTTCACATCACACAGTTAGAACTTTGTATTTTCACAGTATCTTCACAACCAAAAGGACTGAAGAACTCCAAAATGTGCTCAAAATCTAAAGATTAATACAGCAGTTTTCTGATGAAGTGTCTGAGCTACCAGGGTTGCACTGAGGTCTTACTTAAGTCCAAGAAATTAAAACATTAAGCCATACAGCTGCAGAATATGACTAAATACGCAATTATTGTTCTCTACTTTACAACTGAAAACTTACCATGTTTGAATAATCTCCAGTGAAATGTATTTCATGGGAACTGGAAACAATTTACATTAAATGTACCAAATGAACACCACTGTTAATGAGTCCACATGCACACGAGCAGAACTGAGGTGCCTCAGCTGCCAATACCGTGGCTTATCTTCCATCCTGACACTTTACAACAAAGGTTTCCCTGATACATTTGCCTGCCCATCTAAGGCAGTCATTCAGTAGCAGGGATGTCTCAGACTCACATTCCAAGCAGATGCAACATCCTACACATCTGACAAAGCAATTCAGTTCTCCCAGAAGTGCTCATTCAGATGGAATTTTTCCAGTAGTTGTTTTTCAATTACTGGAAGAAACAACTTGTGGGGTAAATAATTCTTTTACCACTCTCTCTAGATTTCAAATGAGACACACCATATAAGACACCAAATTTTTTTTAGTATTTGTCTACTAAACATCCTCCTGAACAGGGACATGGATGTGCTAAGGTACACCCTCACTTGCTGCAAAGGCAATCATGTGAAGTGATAATAAGGGAGACTGTTAATAATTTATTATTGGCTGGGACATAATTCTTCTAAAGAAAAATTATAGTTCAGAGAGATCTGCAGAAAAAGGATGTACTACTGCTGCAACATGTACCACAGGCACACCAACAACATGAAGTTGCTGCAGGCTGTCTTTGCTTATGTGCCACTGCAATAATTACTAAGTAAAAAAAAAAAAAAAAAAAAAAAAAAAAAAAAAAAAAAAGATCAATAAATGTCTCTTACAATGGCTAGCTACTGTTGGATCCAGTCAGGTTCTGCAACAGAAAAACTGCCTGTCAGCTGTGGCTGCTACACGTACAACAGAAATACCAAATGCCTTGAATATCATACCTACTGACCCTGGAATATTGACATTAAACCTTTAAAAATGACCAAACTTTATTACCACCTCTTGCCTGCAGCATTACTTGGAAAAAAACTCATTCAGGGTCTAAGGAAGAGCGCTCTGCGCTGGTGTTGGGACACACGATTTCAAGACAAACTTGTAACATATTAAGTGCTACCAGCAATGGCCCATGAAGAGCAGCAGATGTATTTATCACCTTTTTAGGCTTCCTTTCCCCCCCTCCCTCCCCAACCATCTACTGCATCTGGAAGAATGTTTTAATGCTAACTCTGACTTTAACTTTTTAAATTGAAAAATAGAAGAGACAAGTTACCTGGGTCTTACACCAGGCCTTACTGCTTGCCTGGAGGGAAACCATGTGTACCTAAACTGCACCCTGGGGTGGATCCAAACCACACAGTCTCCAAATAGGGAAGAGACTTTACTTCCTCAAACTTGCTGAAAACTATGTGAATGACTCATTGAATGTCCTTCTCTTGAGTCAGCACTGAAACAGAACTCCCGAATTCCCTCTGATTTACAGTGGAGATAAAAGACTGTAGGATGGTTGGTTTTCTTAAAGGATGATCCGTGACTGATCCCCTGAGGATGTCTCACCACTAAACCCACGTAACTCTTGCACAAACCAAGGCTGCATTCCTACCCCGTACTCCAGCCCTTCTCTCCCTGGGTTCAGACCTGTTGGAGCCCAGCTTTACCATGTCATACAGAGGAGGGAAGGTCATGTGGCTGCAAATCCCATTTGCACGAAGTAAACAGGAAAATAGATCCCAATTTTGAAATCAATTTTAATCAAATCATTAATTAGTAACTTGTCTTCTAACGCAGTAAAGCAGAGTGCAGCAGGTTCAGAAGTTGTGGAGTGCTGAAATTTGGAGTTAGGCTGAATGAAAGACTATGTACAATACAAATCAGCTTTCTGTTGTGATGTAAATTTATTCTCATAATTTTTACCATTTATTCATCCCAAAAGACATATTGCATATTTGGAACATTTTTAAAGTAAGAGCCACTGTATTCAAGACAAGAACTAGTTTTGTCACATCAAAACTGATGACATACTCAACAGAATTATTTTCCAGAGCAAGAACTCTTTACAAGAAATATAAATAGAATATAAACTTCATAAATGATCTAGCATGAAAAGATTAAAATAGCAAATTCATTCCATACTGAAGGCAGTACTTCACCAATCATAGTGTGTGTGTGGTGTTTCTAAAAAAAAAAGTCCATGTCCCAGCAATGGGTACTGAAACAAATACAGGTAAGCTTTTGGTTACATTTTATTCCAACAGAACAGCAGGAATCAATGACTTCACTCTTTTGTCTCAATTTACTGACTAATATGATCAGGTAATAAAACATTGCTTTTAGTTTAACCCAGGCTTTGGATTTGTTCATCAGACACGATGAAGGGATGACACTTTGGCAGCACATTGGCATTTTCAATGTCTCACCTGACATAATACAGGAATTACCTCTCCCTGCCAATCTCTCCATTCCCACAGCTCCAGAACCATTTACCCAAGAATCTCAATTACACCCCCACTCTCTCTCATGAACAGCAGTGACCATGTCCTGGTACACCACATGCAAGCACAGTCCCAGAACAGCACGGACACACATCCACATCCCTCGGTGCCTTGGAGCTGAGTCACAACCAGCTCTGGGAATGATGCTCACTGAGTACACTGAGAAACTCAGTCATGTGAACAACCCTGAATTTGAACTGCTTGGAAAAGAAGTGTCAGTAATGTGCAAACAACACGATGGGCCTGAGGAAAGAGAGTAAAATGTCTGATCCTGGGAAAAGGACTGGCTTTGCTGCACTCTAAGATGTAAGAAAACCATAAGACAATCTATGGGAAGCAGTCAGCAAAAAATTCAAGAATGTAAAATAATTCATACCTGTCAAAGCATTTAGAAAAGAAAATTCCCCTTTTCAAAGTTTTAAAAAAAATGAATTTATTAGTGTTACTAAACCAAGACTTCTGTAAATCATGACAATCCAATAAAAGTGATTGCTACATGACTATCACCCTAACTAATAATGCAGTTTACAGAACAGCTGTCAGTTTTTACAAACTAAGTGAAGGAATTATTCAAATAATATTTTCCCTATTGTGCTTCAGGGATCAGTTTCTCTCACTACTGTTCAACAGTGTATGATCAATAGTCTAGAATAAAGCTTCAAGAGTCATCCCTACAAAACCTGAAGGGGAATAAAAACCTCTTCAATGCTGTGCTGAACAGTCATGGGAACAGGCTGCTGCTTGGGCCTGCTGCCTACAGTGGTTTTTACCAAACAATATTGCAAAGTCAGATACCACAGGGTGCACCTCATACTGGGGTGATGTGAGGAGTACCGTGATTTGATTGACAAGGTTAAAATCTAGAAGATAGAAGTCAGTGAATCCTCCCCAAAAAAAGTTCTGGTAGACAATCAAGGAATACCAGAGCAGGATATAAAGCTCATTGTCTATTCATATGATGTTAGTAAGGTAATAACTGTAAGGACATGTTCTATTCTGGCATCTACTCTTCAAAAGAGAACATCTGGAAAATAAAAAATTGTTTAAAAAGCTGACAACAAAAACTAGAGGGATGAAGAAAAGAATTGAAAAATTCAATCCATTCATATAAAGTAAGACTGGAAGGTATGATTGTGGTATGTCCAATCCCTGGATCAGGGTAACATTTGCAGCAAAAGAACATCCTCCAGGAGAGATGTACTGGTGTTCAACTTTTGGAAGCCAAAGCAGGATGAACTCAAACACAGGCTGGGTACTGGCTTGGGTTTTTTTTTGAGAGAACAGTAGTTGCTCACGTACCTTATGCAGAGAGGCAACTGATCCTTTTTCTGAAGTTCTCAAAACAAGAATTCTTTTTTTCTAACAAATGCTGAACATCTTGACATTCTGCTGCTGATGGTGAAATCAGACTGAAGTTTTATGACTGCGATATCCAGATTAGCAATGAGTTCCCCTTACCTTTACAAATGGGAACTTGAGCCTGTAACGTCCCTTCCCATCAAAACGTGTTTCAACTGCTGATTTACCTTCTACTGCTGGGAGCCTTCAGTTGGACACTGGTAGCACCCAGCTTTTAAGCAGGAATGGGTGCAGCCCCTCTCTTCCAAGCAGAAGAACATGGCTCCGTTGGACAAACGTCTGCTCACTTTCAACAAGTCGGTACAAAGTAAAAACCCAGGAAGGTCAGAAAATAATCCCCTATACTGCAGCCCAACTCCTCACCAGAGAAGAAAGAATTCTGTGTTCATAAGAATATGCAAAGAAGGACTGGGATGAGCAAATCAGCTGGATCTGGGGGATTCAGTGCAGCTGTTTATAGGAAGCAATCACCCTTCAAACAGACCCAGAGGTATATGCAAGAGAGCAGGAAAGAATATGGCTTCTAATTCTGTTATATGCTCAATTACTATTATTAATGGAGACTCAATTTTGAGACAGTTGCTAATGAAACACTAATGGTGGATGAACAGCCAGAGGGGAGAAAAGGCCCCTGGTGAAACACAGCCAGCCCCACTTGCAGAGCCAGTGCCAAGGACCGTGGCTTCCCAAAAGCCATAGTGGTGACCTGGTGTTTTAAAGCACTCAGATGCTGCTGGTGGAATGAATTCAGCAGTGGATTTGTTATGGAGAAGATTCAAGCTGAAGAAATGATTCTCGCAAGTGGCAGAACCCTATGGATTAAGGCAGGAGACATTCAAAATCTTACATAAAGCACAGAGATATTTGGAACAGGTAACATACTTCAGAAGACTTGATTAGAAAAATAACTTAGGGATATACCCCAAAAATACATGCACAGGTGATTGATTACCTTTGCTTCAGCTATCAGTCATCTGATACTAATTCTCACTGTTTTATGAGAACTCTTGCAATATATTGTGTAGGCTCACAATTCTCCATTTAGCACCAAAAAATCCAGACATTCTGCAATAAGGATGAGGCAAAGACCCTGGAAGAACGTGTTTAAATCAACTACAAAGAACAGGAAAATCACACTATATTTTTCACATATTTATATTTTTTAAATAAAAGGCGTGCTATTGTAGGCCCCATGTAGGTAAATTCTTTTAGAATTTGAAAAAGGTGCCTCACTCAAGACACCAGGACAAATCTGAAGAAGTGTTCAGATATTCTAAGATTTATACTAAATCTTCCAAATTGAACTAGCAACTGCTGAAACAACTCTCTGACTAACTTTGCTACTATGAGGAACCTTTTTAAAACCTCAAACTTCAGTGCAAGCTCAGAGGACTTGTTTTACAAGTGGAGCATCTCACACATGTGAAAAGCTGCTCGGTAGAGTAACTCCAAGGCTTAGTTAATGAAGCCTTACAAAACAAAGAACCTAAATGTGAATGTAAAAGAGCACACACATTTACAATTTAAAAAAAAGCAATAAAAAACCAGAAAGGTTTGTGCAAGGAATCCTTGCAAAATAACTCCACTTGGGGTTTTAGTATCGAAGCACTGAAGAAGAGCAGCTTCCCAGTTACCCAACCCTTCTCCAGGGATTCTCACAACAGAAGTGAACTGTGCATTTTAGCCCATTCCTCGTCATTTTGATCATGCAAATGTCAAGAACTCCTGGAAAAGGCACTGTATTAGGGAACCACAGGTATACTAGTAAGCACAAACCCCCATGCAATGTGTACTATGCACCTGTGTATATAATATACATATGCATACATGCACATAATGAAATTAGAAATTTCTCCTTTAATACAACCATGTTGGGCCTCAAACTTCAGCTCTCAGATAGGCTAGAGATTTCTGAAAACACAACATTTCTCTTTAATCCAAGGACAAAATTAAGCCCCAGGCAGACCTGCTGTGGTTCAGGGCCCCCTGGCTGCCCCCAGGGAGCCTAGCACCTTCCCTGCTGCCAGCGGGGAGGGACCCCCGGCTCCACCAGGCTCCACCTCCTCACGCCACCTCCACAGGCCACCAGCAGGGAGGGAAGGGAATCAGCTGCAAACGAAACAGTAGCTGAAAGAGGGACAAACAGGGAGTTTGAGATGCTTAAGAGGTGAGGCGGAAGCATCAGGCTCCCTTCCCCCAGCAGGGCTTTTCTCTATTGCCCAGCACCTGCAGCCAACTGCTCCTCCGGCCATGGGCACATCCACCCCGCAGCTCAGAACGCCTTTTCCTCCTCCACGGCAATATGCTCCCAAGCCTTCCATGACTCCTCCACGGCAATATGCTCCCAAGCCTTCCATGACTCCTCCATGGCAATATGCTCCCAAGCCTTCCATGACTCTCTGCTACCCCACTTCCTTCTAAAAACCACTGACAGAGGGATCAGCTAGACCAAAACTTAAACCAGTGCAAATGTGAAATAAAAGGTAAAAAAAAAAAAGTCTTTTGCTCTTACTGGACATGCTGCAGACATTGTGCCTAGTAACTGTGGCAATATCTAGTGCAAAAGAAACTTAGCATGAATCTCTTGTTTTTAAATGACATTCAACTCAAACATGCATAGGGAGAGTATTATTTTATTAAATCATGCACATCACGTGTGTTAGTGCAAATAGTTTAATCTGTACTCCAGAAATTCTATTGTATTTTTATATCTTTACAAAATAGATTTAAAACAATTAATTACTTTAAAAAATGTAATTCTGAAGTTAAGCATTTCAGAACAATATTTGCAATAACCTATATACAAGAGGTACTAAGTACCACTGGCATACGAGTGTTCTGTGGTTGGGTGGCTTCCTGCAACTGAAAAGGATGAAAAGAATGAAATGAATGAAGTAAATGACAATAGTTATTTTCTACAAGTCACTTGTGGACTATTTTCTCCAACTAATAATCCTCCCATTAGGAAATCCCATGTAACTTAAGATAGAACCTTTAATTAAAGGACAATGACCCTTAAAACCTCACAAAGTAAATTATATACTAAATTTCTATTTAAATATTTAAACTACCTGTCAATTGCCATAACATTCTTTAAAGCCAATTGAATTGCTGAGATTACCTCCCTATTTTGAAGTTTCTTTTAGCAGAGCCATTTTACTTTACCATTCTTTAACATATTATTTAAGTCTTTAACAAACTTTTTTGACAGAACTGTTGAGCTGAACAAGACAACTAGAGTCAACATTTAACTCAGCACTAACTACAGTGATTCCCACCAAAAGTCAGCAAATAGCAATAGTTATAGTACTTAGATAAGGAAAATAAACTTTGTAATGGGGACCACTGCATCATACTTACAGCCATGTGATAAGGAGCCATAAAATTTTACTACCAAATTAAAATCATCTTCACCTGACAATTCTTAATCAGGTTTATGATTTCAATTTCGTAGTATTTTATGTATCTAGATTTTCTCAGATGATCACAGACGTACTGTAGCAGTTCTCTTAATAAAGTTACGTCCACAAAAGCTTATTCTAAAGAGCTTCTCCAGCTCAAGTCAGAAAGTATCAAATGACTGAAAAAATAAACTGATACATGTGATATGTGAGAAGGTATTCATACTTTTAAAGAACGTATCTCTTTAAATATATGAAATTTAATAAATTACATTCAAACTAAAGTTAACGTAAGTTGAATCACTGCACTATGTCCATCAAATGACCAAGTACTTGCTCCCAGAAACACCTTAGTTCACTCAAGAACACACACATGCTTACACTCGCACACGCACACACTAAATACTTTAGGCTGGTCTTCACCATCAGTATCTCTATCTCTTTAAGGCTGGACATGAATTGTGTTTATTCCCAAAACCCATTAATAAAGCAATCCTTACGAAAGAAAAATATGCTTCCTTTGAAAGGCGTGGTAAGAGAAATTTTCTTAAGTCTTGTTCCCAACAGCTCAGTGACTAACAGCAAGTAAAACGATACACTAGTTTTAAAAAAAAATAGATCATACTGAAAGGCACTGAGCACACTGCATCTGTTTCCCAAGTATCTGCAAGGTTACTTGGCTTGGATGTCCAAATCAGTATTTTCCTCTTCAGTCTAGCAATCAGAATCTAAAGTCAGTGTCCACAACCCTAGCCATTATAAATAATTTGGTACCAAGAAGCCTGCTTTAGGCCACCATTATAGTATTCAGAATCCCAACATACTAATTTACAACTTGCATGAAGTTGTAAGCAAAAATATTGCTCACAGTATAATGAATCGCAATTTTATTCCCTCTTTATAGACAGATACATTTTATACAGTTTAAAGCAAATGACCCTACTGCTGTTCTCACGCAGAGCTGTGCTGTATTAAGAGGTAAAAAGGAAGAGAATTAATCTGTTTTCCCTCAGTATATGAATGTTGCCAGCTTCTAAAGGGAGGACGGTGTATGGATTCAACAACAGTTCTCATGGAGAAGCTCTGGTTAGGCCTGGGTACAGCACCACGGCTGTTACAGCAACCAAAGCTGCCATCACAGGCATCCAAGGCCATTGTCTCTGTGTGGAGAGAAAAAAGAAATCAATATCATATTTGTTCTAATTCATACTAATCAGTTTACCTCGTGGCTCCTGCAAGTCCTGAGTACCTGTTGATAGGCATCACTACCATGTTACCCACAAGCCCTGCTGAAGGCTAGTCCTGACTTGGAGCACCACAGCAGACCACGTTCCTCCAGCACAGGGAACTCCATGCCTCTTCGTGACTGAGGATTGTCTGGAGGACTTTTGGCAGCTCCGTATTTCCAGGTTTGTTACTTTACACACCTCAGAGAAATCTGCCACTGAACATGCCAAGGCTTGAGATGTTTAAAACATCCTCATGCCCAGTCAGTGCTGGACAGAGGTTTATGCACGTCTTTAAATCCAGACCGTTTAAATCCACATCTATGACTTAGTTTGTAGTGGATCCTAACAACACCATTTTTAACAGACTGTCACAACACTGCATGACAACAATGGCATTTTAAGAGGAGGACACACTGAGAGACAAGAGAAAATGCAAGCTGAGAGTTCAGAATACAAACCAACCACCTATTTCTTGTCTTTTTTTTCATCTTTCCATCAGCAATAGTGAGAAAAATTAAAGTGTTTAGAGCCAGAGAGGAATTTCTTAGTCCATAGATAGGAACCAAAGCTTGTTGAATTTTATTATTAGAGGCAAACTCTTCATTTTTTATAGTTAATTAAGCAATTAAGTTTTCTTACAAGCCCTAGCATCGCAGCATTGTGCAAAAGGCAGCCCATTTGCTGAAGACAAACTGAAACCGAGTTAGAAGAGGCATGTTCAAGCACCAGTTAGAACAAAATTAATTGTTAATTATTAAAGAATTAAAGAAATCACAGAGATGTCAAATGATTAGCTCAGCTTATCAGTCTCAACAAAATGGCATATTAAATGAAGGGTTTGCTTCAGGTTAAGAAACACCTGTGAGCATTTCACCATGCACTATTTGATACAGAAATGGCACAAACAGGTGAGAGGGACAAACATACATTGACTGAACAGTAGTGCTTGTACCTTTCGCTACCACAATGGGCCGTAACACCAATACAGGAAAGCCAGGATTAGGCCGATGAATACGGCTGGGACGGGTTGTAATATGGAAGGCTAAAGAAGGGAAGGGATATTAAAAATCACTTAGTGCTATAAATCAATCAGGTAAAGATGATTTAGAGAGGGGAATATAAGTCAGTAAGTTTTGTTTTAATTGAAATGTATTAAAGACATCTAACACATTACAGCATTATCTAATCTGGTATACAAAGTTAGTACACCATTCTACTCAAATGAACAGGGATGTTTAAAAATAAAGGGAAATAGGCAGAAAATGTTCCAAGAAACCTCTTGTCACAACTTGGAATTTAGCACTTGAAAAAAAAATACAAATGTTAAACTGATTTGCCTGTATCTTATTTATAGTTGGTTTTCATTTTTTCTAAGCAAGAGGAAATCCTATTTGGATTTCTTGAGAGATGGATGGACTCACATCAAATACTGGATTTTTCAGCTATTTCTTCATTCATTGCTAGTTAGCCTTTTCCATTTTCCATCACCAGCCTCCAGAAAAACATTTTTTTTCCTCAGTTAGTGAATCAATTACAGCTCTGTCCACAGGCAAACCCAGTAGTTCAGACATTTCCGTGAGATTGTAACATGACTGTACAATCCACACCCAGTTACTAAAAAGCAGAGAAGCACATTTCTCTCAGAGATACCACAAAGCTCAGCATCTCTGCCAGGTCAGCAGCCTTGTGACCAAATGCAATTCTGAAAATTGATCAAATGCTGCAGCTGAGCCAAACCAGCAGCTGTCCAGACTGCAGGGTTCATCCAGCTTATGGCCTCCTCAGAACCATACACACTTTTTCTCAGCTATGTTCTATGCATGGAAACTACTGCACATTCTGGATGGAACAGCCTTTATCTGTGATATGAAAAATTAAAAGCAAAAATGGACCTAAATGCTTTTTAGGCTGCCCTTGGAAGACATCTGCTTTCTCTGTATCCTACTCTATGTATTTGTGCACGCACAAAGACACACAGAGGGTAAGGTTGAACCATGCCAAATATTTTTAAAACTGTTTGTGCTGAAATTACCTTAATTTTGTTCAGTCAAATAAATAAACCAATGATAAATTCATGCTTAACTTTACTAAAACATTGTGATTAGTAAGTAAAATCTCATCCTGTTACAAATTTGTAGGAATCACTTATTCACAGAACCTCCAATATGGTTCAAAACACAGAAATATTAGAAGGTATTCTAGTCTTGTTCAATTAATTTTTTTTTTCAATTAAGGCAAATACTTAACAGAAAAATTATGTGTAACTACTGAAGACTTTTTCATGCAAGATTATTTTTGTGTCACGGGTGCCACGAATCACAGTGCCACCTTCCCACAGAAAGCCTGTTGGCAGAAATAATCACAGCAGTGCTCAAAAAAGTGCCAGAGGTTTAAATCAACCAGAGCAGCTCATGTTCTTAAAGCATTCAAATCATTAAATCTGTTGTGTAAAGCGCATCAGGAAGTAACCAGTGACTACAAGCATGCAAACAACAAGTAGTACACCACACTGCTAAGCATTTCAAAAACACAACACTGCAATCTTTTTTAAAACTTGACTATTAAAAACTTAATATTTAAATTATATCACAAATGGAGTACAGAAGCCTTGTCTTTTCTAACATTTGTTGGTTCGCTGAGCAATTCTAGGGATTTTTTTTTTGTAAGTTATACACACTCTTGGCAAATGAAAGCAATGATAAATATCCATCACATTCAATGAGATTACCTCCACATGATCAGATTTTCCCCTCACAAACTTATCAATACATAAAAAATCTCCCTATTGTCAAGGAGCATTTAACTAGGTGCTCCAACAAGATTGTGCATTTTTTACTAGAATATAAAGATATGCAAACTCAGACACAGATGGGCTGCAAAAAGGAACAAATCCCACAGTGGGAAGTCACTTTCTGTCCTCAGAAATGAAGTAGCAGATAATGATTCCAGCATAAGGGGGCAATGGTACTCGAAAAATTTGACCTTGGAACTCAGCCCAGTATCCATGATGTTTGAAACAATCCCCAAGATGGATATGTTTTACATTACTGAATGTGAGTAATGTTTGGTGAGCAGTGAGTTTGCCCTTATATGGAGGATGCTCTTCATCACACCCTGACCTCCAGATTTCAACTGTCACAATTAACTCCTCTTCTGGAAGCAGATTTTGGCAACTGCTGTGGTTTCTGCTTTCATTTAAATACTCACCTCTAATTCTCCCTAAAATTTCCTTTTAGTTTTTTCACTTTCATCAGGTGCTTCAATTTCCTTCACAGTATTTCAACCCTTTACTATCCCCCTTTTTCCACTGATCATTTTGATTCTGAGGTTAATGTTTCTAACAGAGCAGAAAATCTCATATTCACAATTATTTATTCAGTGTGATCTTTTCTATTAAAATGGGGTGAGGTTTTAGTCTGGTTGTTTTTGACTTCTGCTTTAAGTAAGTCAAGTAACTCAGCATTATCTGAGCAGTGCAGAAAAATTCTAAACAAGAATCAGGTTCCAAGAGAATTATGAAATCATATTCCTGAAAATATGGCTGAAAGAAGTGAGAAAGGCTTTGAATTCTTTACATCTTTGACAGCTCCATCATGTTCAAGGTTTATATTCAAGAACTGATTATGGAAAGGATATTCATACAAACTTTAGGCATCCAGCAGCCATCTGATTTAGAGGCTGGGACCTGTACAACTTCCTCTGTAGTCAGAGACACAGTTTGCTAAAGTCTGTTACAGAGCATTCATTATCCTCCTGTTTTGTACTGTGCATTACAGGAGCTGTTCACCCTGCACTGACAACAGAGGCAGTACAGGAAGACAAACACAGCCCCCTCAGGGTAGTAAGGGACCTAAAATAAGGCTATGACCACCTTATAATGTGTCTGCCACACCCTTAATGTTTAGAAGATTTCAGAATCCCAGAAAAATAAAAAGTTGTCTCTAGCTGGGAACTCAGTTCTAATGATACAACCTCTCCAATAAATTGAAAAACAAAAAACGCTATTTTCATTAGAGAATAGAAAGGACAGTTCAACTGCACTATTTAAAGCATGAGCCCATCAGAAATAACCATGGTTAAGAAGCATAAGCAAGAGTAAGGAGGGAACACCCATTGTAATAAATACTAATAAAATGAGAGCAGCTTGAAAAGGTTTACTCAGTTCATTCAGATACAGGTTTGTCAGCTTTTACCCCTGTATCATTCTTTGAAATCAGGAAATTTTACTTAGTTCTGGTTCACTAGTACTTAAGCCGCATGTTTTCAAGAGGGCAGGTATCTAAAGACATACTTAAAACTGTCAAGGAACTGTAAATTTAACCCTTGTGTGTAATTATAACAGTGTAATGATGTGCAAATCTGCACAGGTAGGACCAGAATGGAATTTCACATAACATGGATCCTTTTCTATTTGACTCTTCTATATTCCTTCAACAGGATTGCCAGTGTAATAACCTGACTTCCCCACACATTTGGTACAGACTTACATTGTTTCCTTTTTCTTGTAGCAGCTTCAGGTTCTCTTTACATTGTTTGAGCTCTTCCGTGAGTGACTGGTTTTGTTGTTCAGCCACCTCATACTTTGCCTTCAGCTCCGAGAGCACAGTCTGTGTTCTTTCATACTAAAGACAAAGAGAGAACAATCTGTGGACCCCGGACACCCAACACATGCTGACATCTGCTTAGCACACAGCTCCCTTTTCTGTCATCTGCCTAGACTAACTCGCATCAGTGCACTCTCTTTTCATAAAAGCAGGGTAGAATTTAGATTTCCTTTTTTTCTAAATTAATTTTTTTTTCCCAGCTTGGCAGGGCTAGGGCTACTAAACCCAAGGAAATACAAAATAAATGCAAAGCCTTAATTAGTCTCTCATACCAATTATTCATTATCATATTGGAAAGGACTGTAAAAACTACAAAGAAAACAAGAACTAGGGGAACAAGGAGTCCTTCACATTTGAATAGTGGTCTTACATCTAGGCTGCAGCTTACATACCTACACCCCTCTAATAGGTGCAAAATTCAACACTCTGTATGAAGTAAATCAAACCCTCTTCCCACACAGCAAATTCAAATGTAAGAGCAAGGCAGGCATTAAAAAAACATTATGCCTTGTTACTGTCATGCCCTAATCCTCAGTGTGGGTCAGGTACAAACAGTACTGGGTGAATGTGACATGTTCTGCAGAATGAGGAGCTTTTCCTTTTTCAAACCCACACTCCACTTTTTCTATTCCAGCAGTCCTCTTGACAGGGCTTAGTAAGGACAGAACCAATGACCTTCAGTACTGGCCACAAGTTCACCACAAATTTAGAAGATGAGGCATCTTTACAAATACTGAACTGATTACAAAACAGAGATTAAGACAACTGGGATTTTCAGATTCTGAGAACTGTAAGGAATGTGACATGGATGAATTAACCACACAGCAAACAAAAGGACTGCAAAAGAAACTAAGAGCAGTGACTAGGGAAACATTCAAAATGCTCATAAAAAGAAGCAAGTAACTTGCTGGATACTATGAGCCTTCCTCCAGACATAATCTTTAGAGTCCAGGCAGATTAAATACATGCTCAGAATGCTGGCTCTTCCTTATGCACTTACAAATCCACTAAGATAAAAGGCGATCTTTGTAAAGAATGTGTAGTCCCATTGCCAAATAAAAGAGTTCAAATCTAACTGGGAAGATGAGACTGTAAAAAAAAAAAATTAAATTTGACTCACAACAGCTAAAGAAACTCTGGACCATCATGTCCATGAAGACTCTGAAAAATGATTTACTTGTCTGAACATCTTAGAAATAAATTCACTACAGTAATGCATGTAAGTAAAATTTAGGAAGTTCTCAAAGAACACATGTATTCGCCTGAAGACTTCCTTTTGAGATTTGACTCCCAGTTTATATTTTCTTAGCTACCATTTAAACTGCTTGCAATAAACATATGAAAAAAATGCTTTACTAGAAAACTTTCCCTTTTCTTTTAGCTTAAAAAGGTCAGTCACTGGGCATTACATTCTTGCAAAATGGAAATACTTCATGTTACCTCTTTCTGAAAATCCTTTGCTTGACTCTCAGCTTCACTGAGTTGAGTTTTCAGACTGGCTGCATCCCGTTGATGCTTTTCTCTCAAAGATCCCATCTGATTCTCAAGTTCCTTTCGAGACATCTCAAGAACACTTATATCGCTGGTTAGTGCTAAACTCTGTTTCTGAGAGCTGAAAAACAAAATCCAATTGCTTCCTTATGCATTTTAGATTTACACAAGCAGGCACTTTTCACCCTTGAAAGCTTAACACATTGGTTTTGATATGTAAGTATCAGTTTAGAGCAATCACAGAAGTACAGACCATTATTGTTTCCCTTTACACAGTGCTGACACAAAAGGCTGGCCATGGTCTTGCTTTTAAAAATATGTGCACAGTTTGCTGTGTATAATTAACATTCAGTATCTCTTTTGGGAGATAAAACTAGCACCACCAAAACTCTTCAGCTGCTGTGGTACCTCCTAGACAAACCACTGTGCCCTTACCTGGAAAGCTCCTTCTCTTGTCGCTGAAGTTCAGATGCAAGTGAAGTATTTTCCTTCCTCAGTTTAACACATTCAGCTTCCAGAGCAATCCACTCTGCCTTCAACTTTTCAAGTTCACCTGCAATGTATAAGTTAATTCAATTAAGTAAAATTATTTCATGACTGCTTTAAGGAACATCAGCTAATAAATGGAGGAAAAGCTGGTATCAGCTGTAAATCTCAAATATACCTGTTTGTAATCATGTCACATGAATTCTCTCATGAGCACCTGTAAAACATAACAGTATCTTCTACTGTTATGAGGTTTATTAGACCCAGTGCCAGGCAAGTTACTTTTGTCATTAAAGCTTTTTCTAAGGTACTAAGAAGTAGAAAATCTTTTTATGGGTCAATTCTAGTATTTTAAAAGCACCAGTAGAAAAGCCTGTTTGAAGAAAATAATTTCCAAGGGCTTGAAAACAGCAAGAGAATCACTAGATACCAGGCCTCTGTTACAAGGAAAAGAATGTTTAAAGCAGTAAACTTTGGTGAAACTTTGTTAGAATTAAAAATTCAGAAACTCCCCCTTAATGGGCCTAAACAATAGAGAAGTTATACAAGTCCTCTTGGAAAGTTTTTGGCAGTATGAATCCCTCAAACTGTAGAAGTGGAATTCCACTTGGACTACTGATATCAAAGAGTACCTAAGTTAATTTAGGCATAATTGACAACAACTGTTCAGTGAAGCATGCAAAACGTCTTTTCTACCACCACAAGCCCTGGTACACACAGATAAATACATACACATGTATGTATACATGTACACACATGTATATACATATACACAAACACACACACACAGCAAATGGCTACAAAGGGACAGACAAACAGTGATTTCAGTAACTGGTATTCACCACAGTGAGCAGGATGCTCTGGTAGCCATGCTCTGTGACATCCTTCCAAACAAGTACCTTTTAGGCGAGAGGCCTCTTCCTTCTGCTGCTCCTCACACTGCTGGCACCTGAGCTGAAAACTGGCTTGCAGATTGACAATTTCTTTTTCATAATCCGAGGCATCTTTCCTCCACCGTTCAAGCTCCGTTCGCACCATCTGCAGCTCAGCTTGCAACGTAGAAATATCTGTGTCTCGTTCTGATGCTGTTTTTTCTGCTACTTTTTGAAGTGACAGAATCTCATTTTGAGCACTGACTAGTTCATTTCGAGTGCTTGAAATTTCATTCTCTTTTTCCTTGCGAAGATTCTCAATTTCTTCTTGTAACCTTCGCAACTGAGCTGGAAAGTAGACATTCATGTTAATATTTTTTCAAACTGTATTTACAAAAAAACCTGAAAACCTTACCTCCCTTTCTCAACACACTGATATTTAACAGGACTAAAGAAGGCTAATGCAATTGAAAAGACATATTTATCCTGTCAAATGCTGTACCTTAAAGAGGCAAGTACGTAGGCCGTGTAATACAGAGAAACAAAAATTATGTCTGGACAAAGCTGTCTTAGACAAGGCTGTGCTGCGTGTGTGATACCAAAGCAACTTTCCAAAATCTGAAAACAAGATTTAGATCCAACATCACCGTAAGCAAAATAACTATTAGAGGACAAGGACATTAGGGCTTTCAGGGACAACAGGAAAAGCAAGAAAGCTTCTGTCACAAGCCCAACATTTGCAAAGCTACACTGGAAATGTTTGCCTGTTCAGCAGTTAAAACTTAAAATGTCTATAAATATTTGAGGCACAGAATAATTTCTACTTTGTTCTCAACATGCAGTAGAGGAAATACACATTATTTCTTTGCAAAAAACATTTTTCAAAGCACAAGATGAATTTTACATTGAAAGGGACAGTTCACCATGTATACTGAGCTAGAAGAAGGTCCTTTAGCATTTACAGCTTACACTAAACATGCAGCAGTCACATACACGAGGCTACTTGACATTTCTGCATGAAGCAAACCTTATAAATTATTCCCATCTAAAACCCCTTCATTACTAAAGACATCTCTGAGCACATTAAAAAAGTTTATTCTATTCCATCTCTTGAAACCCATTTGGGGAGGTGCTTTTTCTTTATCTGTTGTAACTCCAGGAGGGAGGGAGTGACTGCCTTTCTGATAACAAGCCAGCTGTTAAAACCGGGTGGGACATTGTTTCTTATCTCTGCTCATCTCCCATTACCCCCATGAAGATATCTTTTGTTAATGGGCCATTAAAGCTCACCAATGACATGACACATTACATAATCTCATTGTGAGATGCTCTACCCAGGGAGGAAGAGCCAAACCATTTCCACCCAGATAAAAAGGAGCCACAAGTGTCACCAGTCATCCAGTGTTCCCACGGGACTCCCAAAGGAAGACCAGACCCATCTCTGGACCCTTTTTCTCTACATGACCACCGCTACTGCCAACAGGACCACTCCAGGAGGGCTTACTTTTGGACTGTTCCCAGCACCCTGACCAACAGCGTGTCAGGTTGTGTTTCTGACTGTCAGGGTTTTCTAGGATTTCTTGTTTGTTAGTTTGCTGTTCTTTTGTACTACAACATTTGAATTATTAACATCCCTAGTAAATAACGGCTATACCTATACCCAAAATCTTTGCCTGTCAGCCTTTTAATTGCAAATTTATAATAATTTGGAAAAAGGGGGCGGGGGGCTTACATTCTCCATTCCAAGGGAGACTCCAATCTTCCCTGGCAGATACCTGTCTATCTAAACCAAGACATACTAACAGAAATCAAATGAAGCTGTGGATGAGAAGAACCTGACAGTAAGACAACACATGATGCATCAACAATTGCCTTTCCATGTATCCTTATATTGGAAGCCTTGAACCTACCAAAATAACATGCACTAAAACACAAAGAACTACAACTTGCTAATACAGCAGGTGCCTGAACAAAGGAATGCAAACCATATCTTCCTGATAGTATTTTCTTCATTAAGCCAAGCTAAACTCCTACTTCTTGGTGCCGGCAACATTTCAAAGAAATGTGGTTTTTATCCTGTGCATTTTGTTGATGAATAACTCTCCCTTTAGATGTTCAGGCCTGAAAAGAGTCTTGGACTGAAAATTCAAAGACACACTGGAGTTCTAAGTTTGGTGGAGCTGCAGAAATAACTTGCACAGGAAAATTACTACTAACAATATGGGAATGGTTTCTGAAGCATTGGATATAATTTGAGAGGACAATTAGAAAGAAAACTTCCATTACATCTCTCGTTTATGTAAGCCATTACCTCATCTAAACTGAATGCTTTGCTTCTTTCATTTTTTTAAAATAAGGAGCAACAAGTTATTTGAATTTCCTTTCTCTACCTATGTGTTCATCTAATGAACCTGACACGTAGAGACATGACCTCAGTTGTTTCTCAGGCACCTTCTTTTCTCTATCACAAATAAAGCCAACAACGCTGGCTGGGCTGAAACACTGATTCCCTGAAAATACTTCTAGAAATGTTACTTCATGAAGCTGCCAGGTTTTTTTTTTGTTGGTTTTTTTTTTTTTTTCTCCCCTGTTGTTCACAGGGGATGCCAAGGGAGAATCCTGACAACTTTTCCCAAACTGTGAGATATGTCACACCCTAGAAGTTTGGGAAGCAGCAAAGCATACAGTGAACATCAGAACATTTTTAACTACAACAGAGAGAGGAGGAAACATTAGCAAGACCTCTCTTGAGAAGGATTGAGAACAAAAGAAAGTACAGAACTGAGAAAAGGAATCCTGCAATTAAGTTTGGCTCTGTCAAGTTTCTTCTTTCATTCTCTCTTTTTAGGAGGATTTTTTTTTTTTTTGTGCATAGAAATAACTATCAAATATTTTTTATTTTTGTTACAGCATTTACTAAGTGGAGAATTTTCATTATTAGCAAGGTAACACTCAAAATTAAATTGCTCCTCTTGTTCTAAAGATAAGCGTTCTGTAAGCTACTCTTTCTTACAAGACCAACAGCAGAAAAGGTAAAGATTCTTTGCTGACAGTCGCATAAAACAGAGCAATTACAGAAGTTTTTCAGTGTAACTAGTATATGACAAGTACCACAATATATATATGTAATAATTTTCTAGGGCTATTTTGACTTCCTAAAAAAGTCAAGACTGTCAATCCACCGGCCTTCCAGACATTTTTGGGTCCAAAGCAAATGATATGCTAACAAACATCCCAAGGGATGAAGCTCCTGAGTTTGGTAACAATCAGTGGCTGAGTAGCTCTTCAAACTAATGCTTGCTCTAAGGAAATTACAGGTAATATAACCTTTTTTGTCCTTAAGGCTGGACAGACGGACAGACTCTTGATCAACGAGCTCACTCACATACATGGATGACAAGTTAACGTGATACAGAACATGTGACTCAGAAGTTATGTAAATCATGGGATTACATCCTGCTGTACACATTTTGGGCTGAAAAGAGCATGACTGATTGTATCAGTTCTCAAAAAGGCATGGACAGAGTCTCTGTTGCAGGAACTTTACTGCATGTTCTGATGCTGGATGTGGATATGGATGAAAAATTTCTTTAAGAGAATCCTATAATGAAGTGAAGAGACAAAACCACCTAAAGCTTCTGAGTGCTCTGAAGGCAGCCACAATAAGAACTGCTGATCATTCAGAACTGAGAAAGACTAATGGGAGATGAAGAAGAGGTACCTAAGACAGATTACATCTTTTGCATTCTCTAAGTTACTATTAGAACCATAGGAATTGAAAGGAAACATTGCACAACAACATCCAAAGATATGGTGAAAGAAATCAGGTTTAAAACATACACTCAACTAACTATGATGCCACAGAAACAGTCAAAACTATATAATTTCCCTAAAGAGTGGGGGAAAAAAAATCCTACCTTGCAGAGCATTTATTTGCTTGCTGGATTCTTCAACTTGCACTCGATATGCTTTTCTCTCTTCTTCCAAGAGAGCTAAAAGTAAAAGTGAAAATGTGCCCAAAAGTTTGTTAGTAACATGTATTTCACTTGTGTGATTAATTTTAGTCACAACCTCTCCTTAAATGAAAAGATTAAACAAACATATTACTTCAGGAAGTTATCAAAGGTAGTAACTGTGTAAGTAGTTTAATAAAAGTTAATACTAAGACATCATTCCATTATTGTGGTAGTATTACAATTAATTTGAAATTGATATAATCTGTTGCCTGATCTGAAAACTCCAGGTGTGCTAAATGCAAACTGGTGTGAGAGGAAGGGAAAAAAAAAAGGCTGTAAATATAACCCTAATGAACAGTGAACAATATGCAATTAAATTGGACTATACTATTCTCTCTCAAAAACAACAGAGCTATATAGCTGATAGGATGAGCTAACAAAGAGCTACCACTGAAGACATTCAATTACATCCATTATCTGACTGAAATAAGGATGAAATACACAGAGTTCAAGTCTGTATTCAATACTACGAAAACATGTTGGTTTATCTTGGACTACCTGATACAATTTTAATGACTACCCTAGAGAACCAAGTTTATCTGGGTCTCACCTTGAAGTTCAAAGCATTTTTGTTTACTTGTCCTAGCTAGCTCTTGGGCTTCAATCAGCTCCTTGTGCAGTTGCTGAATTTCTTGCTTAGCCTCAGTCTCTGATTGTGCACCCTGCAATTCATCTGATAAAAGAACATTTTCTTTGAATCATAAATTTGTACAACAGCTTAATTTGCATTTCCATGAGATGATTGGCAACTGTTTACTCAAATCTTCCAAAGTTAGTTAAAGTAAACTCAAAATTGGATTAGGCAAATATTAGCAAAAATATTAATATACTTTTTAAAGTAGTAAAACATATGCAAACTTTAAAACATTCATTACACACAACATGCGATATGAAACAAAAATTAACAAGGAAGAATTAGAGTTTTTTAAAACACTGTATAAACTGGCAAGGACTTCTGGATTGACAAAAACAAGGAACAACAAGCCTAAGACAATCCTTGACTGTGTTTACAACTTGTCTCTTTTTAAAGGAAGCTGCTCTAAGCCTGTCTCAGTGCACAGGCTCAGAGGCAAGAGCTGCTATTCCATGTTTCACTACTGCCATCCACCCACCACATCACCAGGCTCAGCCTTCCCCTCGCCCCCTGGGGACCAGCAAGGGAAGGAAAAATTTCAGGAAATTTCCTAAAACAAAATTAAGAAAAAAAAGAAAATTCCAGCCTCCTTATTTCATTCAGTGAATATTAAGATAAATATTGCACTTTATCTTTTTTAAATTGTATCTTAAAATATTAGGTGTATCTTTAATATTATCATAAACATACCTATGCACATTATTTAAACTCTAAATAAAAACATTTGCTTTTCCCCATAAGTTTTCTATTAGCTAAAATGCATATTAAATGCCTCTCAGTCTTACAAGAGATGACTTGCAGCCACAGACAAATTAAATACTTTTACAGCTGAAGTTTTGGAGGAATTTAAAAGAGGAAAACTAAGTATTTGTTACTAAGAGCAGTGTCCTCTAATGGGCACACATCTGGAAATTAGATTCAGGAACACTCCAGCCTGCAGGAATCTGCAAAGCCAGGAACAGCATCCAGCAAAATCTCATTTACTATATTTTCCTCAAGCAGTGTCTGGGCACAAACTGATCTTTCAATAGGCACAAACAGCATTAATAAACTCTATAGGCAGAAGGCTAAAACTTCTGTATAAAGCTTGTTTGGTGAGCAAGGTAAAGGAAGGAAATTGGTGGAAGAATTCCAGCTGTGTATCATGGGAGAGAGTGGATAGAAAAGGGTTAGACAGTTACCTGGTTAATAAACATCTGCAACTATAGACCATATGGATTTAAGATAAAGACTTAGAAAAAATATTACTTTGGTTTGTCTGGACCTTTCATTAATAAGGAAAAAACTAAAAGAAACTATGAGTTAGCTCATCATTATAATTTTGACATTCATGTTTAGCTGTATATGTTATCAATAAAGTAATTATAGATTTTCTCTTGTTCTCTTAATTAAGAAAATTGTTTAGCAAATCATGCTAAAGTCTTCATAGTGCATCTCTCTAAGGGGCTGTTTTTCCTGCTCTCACAGTAATGAACTGGTGGGTTTGGGCAGAGCTGAGAACACACATGTGCTTTTAGACTTTCTCAGAACAAAATTATGAGAGCAGAAAGAACAGAGGGGACCACATATTTAATCCAAATACTTTCTTTTATAGTTTATTAGTTCTAAACCAAATTCTCTTTACTGAACATGTTTTGTTCTTAGCTTCTCATGAATAAAGATTTAGGGCAATTAGACTTTCAACCCTCCTTAATGAGACTTTTCAGAAGAAAATGGATGAGGAAGTTGACAAATTATGCTCAAATCACGCCTGATAAAGAAGCAGTGTCCCAAATCCAACAACAGACACCCTAAATGAACTTTATGGTGGCAGTGTTTCCTGGTCAATGAAAGCACACATCACAAAAAGCAGTACTGCCTCAAAAGAGATGAGAGGCTCAATTTAAGGGACAACATAATCTGTTTAGCAAAGGAACAATCAAGGTAAACTTTTTCCTACATCTACACAAAAGGGGGATTTCCATGTGTCTGACGTGCTTCTAAATCAAACGCCAAGAAATGTAAGCACAAGAAAATATTAGATTTTTAGTCTTACCCAAACTGAAAATTAAATATCTTTTAGTTCAAAGCAAATACAAATTTTGTGCTAATTCTAGTTTTAAAAAGTACTTCTTCCATGAGTAGGATTGCCCTATTTACAAATAATAAAACTACAAAATATCATCATGCTTAGAATCAGGTCCCTTAAGAGGCAAATTCACATCACGACTGTCCTCAGAGAAGGCTAAGGAGTTACCATTAATTACAACAAGGTGACAAAAAGAATTAAAGAAAGAATTAAGAAAGGTCAAATACAGCATTTTTTCTACCTCATTCATTTTTACTACCTCATGGAAAACTTAAATCTGTGATCATTTTGTTTGCCACATTTTAAGAAAACTTCTCAATTTATACCACTTTGTTTCCCACACAAGTACAGTGAGGTGCCCCTTAACATTGAATCTAATGGTAATTTTAAAATTGTTTAAAAAACTATTTTTTAAAACTATTTGAATTCAATTTTTTTTTTTTTTTTTGATAACAGAGATAATGCAGGAGCACACACAGGTTCTGGTCTTGACCGATCCCTTATCTGTATGTCCCTGGCCTGTGGAAGCAACTTTATGAACAGCCTGGTATTTCTTCAAGCCTCACTTCTGAAAGTTCACTTTCAGAATTTGCAGGATTTTCAGGTTATTCAGAAGACAATTTTCAGGGTACTCTGGTGAAGTCAGATACAACAATTACAACCCTGAGATTTTTTTTAGCTTCGTAAGATCCACATGAAGGAAAATGTAACATATATTTAAAATGAAGTATCTGGTTATTCTGACATAAAACAATGGTTCCCAAATTTCTGAGCAAACAGACTACTGGTGATGTTCAAAATTTCTTATGTAAATTACCATTCTTCAGCAAACCTTCAGCTGAAAACACTTCCTACTAACATTCCATGGACCAGTCTTGTAATTGCTATGAAAGCACAGGCACATTGGTTAGAACAAGATTACCAATCTTCCAACATTTATTGCTTCCTTCCATCTGTTTAACATTCACCTGTCCTTAACTTTGCCATAAGTAGCCACAAACAGCCTGTTTCAACAGAAGGGTCCAGGGAACTGTTATGAATGGTTAATAAAGTCATTTACCTTGTGGGGGAAAAAATAAAGCCAACTAATCTGTCACAGCTTCCCCCCTTCCCCTCCTTGCTGGATTCTGACTTGTAGAAACTTGAATCAAATCCTGAATGCACTCAAAAAAATTTTGATGGAAAATGCTTGGAGGAAACTACAGCAATCAGGAGTCTCATAATTATCTTGTTCCATTAATTTGTTTTGTAGATTTCAACAAAACACTGCCTTTTCCAGCGGCCATTTCTGCATTCCAAACTGCCGCCAGATCAGAAATGTTCTCACTCTTCCTTAATTATATGGCTGCATAACAAGTCTACTTGGAAACCTTTCTGAGGCAAATAAGATCCTTTTTAGGGCAAAGTCAGGCACATGATGTAGCTCTCTGAAAAAAACTCAAACAAAACTGTGGGTTTATAGGCTCTTCATAAAAATTAAAAGGGCAAATGATTCATTGCACGGATATTTTTTAATGGTCTCATGAGAGCAAAATAGGAATGCCAATAAATAGTCTCAAGAGGAAAAGTTGCTGCCAACCTCTGTTTTATAACCAAAAGTAAGACTATTATAATCACTACAAACAACATTATCAAATTCTACCTTCTAGCACAGAAAGTCACTGAACATACTTGTTATTAGTTGTAGATGTTAGAGAGCAAACCCCAAACAGAACATGCCCGGTATCTCTAACACTCCTTTCTAAACTGCTTTGCTGAACTGATGTCCACTGGGAAATACCTAACTCAATATTATACATTGCCAAACAGCAAAAGTAATTTATGCAATTTTTGGATGCCTTTCTCTTGTAAAATTAAGGAGTGTAAACAATTGCAGAGAAAAGCTCTTTTACAGGTCTCTTACGTTCCGTTACGGTTTCCTTTCTTTCTGAATCACAAAGAACTGTGACATTCTTTTACTTATGATCCCAAAATAAACTGGAGCATAATTTTACAGATCTTATAAAGTGTCTAATTGTTAAAGAAGTGTAAAATGATTTTCAGTAGGCTAAATGTAGTAACTAATTAATATGCCACAAAAATCTTCAGCTAATGAATTTGTAAATATCAGCTTGCTAATTAAGTATATGCCTTCAATGCAAAAAAACCAATAAAAATTTTACTCTTATAGAAATGAAGCTCAAAGCTAAGCCTCAGCAATCATTTCAAATACAGTTATAACACAAACTTCCAATCTTGATTGTGTTAAAAAGAAAATCTAAGGTCTTGTTTTGATTAACCCATCAGCTGCAAACTAACAGAAGCATTTCTGACAGTGATTGAAGCTTTGCAAGTAAAACTTGACAATGCTTGAAAAATGTCAGTGATGGAAGAATCCCTCCTCTCCACAGCTACAGTCTTATATGTGTGCTGACTCTACTTTTCAAGTCAAAGTTATAACACGTAAATTCCTAGAACACCATTGGCAAGTACAGAGATTACCTTTACACACGGATTATTTCTATAGCAACACTCAACAAAAGTGTGCTTTTATATCACCCAAAGGAGTCACTACTGATATTTGAATTTAACTCTTCCATACTACATGATTAACATCTTTGAATTCCAGCATTCTATTTTAATGCATATCTGATTAAAACTAGGTAGATGAAAAGATTACATATACCGAGCACGCATCTAAATTTGCAGAAGTAAATTTGTTTACCTTTTAGAAGAGCTACTTTGACAATAGGTTCATTTAGATCTTGGTCATCCATTTGAGCATCTAAAAAAAAATCCCACACCTTTCAGAGAGCAGGCAGACTGCAGACAGTTCTCATGTACACATTCTTTACATGGAGAGAAGATTTTATGTCCTTCTCAATTTACAAGAGTCAAATTATGAAGCGGCAAAATAGACAATACTGCTGTAAGCTTGTCTCTAACTCTGCATAATACACTCCATTCCTTTAAGAAAATGCTCATGATTACCTAGACTTAATTCAAGCTAATTAGAGGTTACAGAAATCTCAGTTAAACTCTTACCTGTAGTGTCGTCGCTGCTTTTTTCTTTGCTTGGGCTAAGGGTGTCGGACAAATCATTCGATTCTTTGACTCGTGCTTGGTTCTCTGCAAGAGACAAGGAAAAGCAACTGCAATCAATAAATGCTTTGTTCATAATTTCTCCTATACACCAAACTACTGCTAAATGTCAATAGAAAACAATTTGGTTCAAGAAACAGTTAAAAACCTGCTGGGTGCTTATTTCTTTGCAAGTCCGGGCTAAAATGGATTCCGCATCCCTGGAGTCATTAACCCAGCCTAGCCTCTAATAAAGGATGCAATTACCTCGTGCACAGCTTGAATTTGGGTTAATGCTGTGTTCTTGCCAGCTGGAACTGTGGAAAAGCTGATTCAATCAGCAAACAAATAAGAAAAGAAAACTAGAACAATGCAGATACTGTAGCAAGTCAGAAAGAAACTGCTGTTAAGAATAAAACTGTGCTTCAGTATTTTGGACAAATAAAATAATAAGTCTTGTACACACTGTACTGTTCAAAAGAAGTGTGATGTGAACCATTAAAGAATCACAGCAATATAAATTAATACACGAGTTTCTAGAAAGAATTTTCAGTTTAAATTGTATTAAGAGAAGCAGTGTAGGTTGTTTCCACAAAAAAAATTACCTTCATGAAATATCTATTCATGTATAACTGAGCACTTTATTACATGCAGCCTAGTGTTTTTGTTTGCTGGATTTTTTGTTGTTGGGGTTTTTTCCCCAGTTCCATATTTTTAGTGGAGACCGCATATTTTCAAAAGATAAGGGGATTTAATTATACCAGTGCATCTTTGTCCCACACAGAATCACCCCCGACTCAAAGTCTAAATATTATACATGACTGAAATACATTTTTAAATTTTTTTCTTAAATAACAATTATGGTTTAGTTCTGGTGAGTCCATTAAAAGAAGACACACCATCCCTGGTGTGGGCTAACCCAGCAGGTCTGTCAGCAAGGTACTGTCACCAACATGCCGGTGAGGTTATACGAAACAAAATCTCTCTTGGCTGCCTATTCAGAGCCTTGCTTTGACAGCACGGCTTCCCACCTGCAGGTTAACAGAGGTTTCCTCTAAGTCTCAAGTTCCAGGCAGAGATACTACATGAAAAGGGGTCAATACAGCATTCCCAGTATACAGACTTCTACCATCCATGGAGAAAAGCACAGTGAACACAAATAATATCACCACATATAGACAGCGTGCATGCAAAAATGAAGTATCAGGACATGGGAAGAAAGAAGCACATCAATAAATAAATCATGTTATACAACAGGGTTAGTGTATGAAAATAAGTAAAAACCAAGGGAATAATAAGACACCTTTCCAAATAACAAAAGAATACACAGAACTAACTTCCCCCAAAACAAAAGAAGTGGAAACTGGAGACAACCTGTGCGGCTACATGCGGAAATCAACACGACAGAACACAGACAGGTTAACAGAAAAAAAACCTCAAAGTTTTCTTAATCTAACATGAAAAGTTTTCTATAACTCTGTGCCAGATTAATATCCACTTGTACATGAAATAGAAGGCAGCAAGTAGAAATAAAGCAGCTGATGAAGAGCAAGATCCTTCCCATCCTAATGCAACTGAAATCAATGGAGAAGAGGAAGGGGAAAATAACCTGTACACTTAGAAGCACAGGGGTTCAGATCTGGCAGGTATTCCAAACACAACTCCAATTTTAGCAGACTTCAAAATTCATAATGCTTACTGTAGTTAAAAACTTAATCTTTGGGGGTGGGTGGTTCTTTTGCTAAAACAAAAAGGGTTCTCTTTCTTATTTTTAGGAATAAGGTTTTTAGCAAATATCTAAAAGTGTTACAAATCAAAACATTTTGCATTATCATACAGAACCAAGCTCACAGGATTGTCACTAAAACTGCAACAATTACTAAACCAAGTAATACATTCTTTTTTAAAACTATTAAGAAAAGTATAACCTAAAAGCCTCACCCATGTCACTTTTATTAGTGGCCGATCCAGAAGCACTAAGCTGAGCAAGATCCATATCCAACTAACTTTACCATATCTGGGCATCCATGGAAATACTGCTCTCCTGCTCTGTGCAAAATGGGAGGAACAGTGCGAGTTCCTCTGAACTGAATTAATTCTCTCTCCCTGCACCCCCTTATATCCCCCCCTCCCACCCCCCCTTGGTACACCAGCTTCTCCCCACCTCGTGTCCTCCCCCTCTGAAACAAGGCACAAAAGATGAGGCACCAGAGGAAAGATATACCAGTTCTACATGTGAAACAGCAGAAGACAGACAAATTATTAGAAACCAGTTTCCTATTCTGGAACCAGAGCCGTAAGCACAAACTCTTTCCTGTACTATATTATATCACAGCAGTTGTTCCTATTTCCCGTAATAAAACTGAGCTGAATAAATATAGCTGAAGTGATAAAGTCTATTAAAATGTGTTGACATCATACTTGATGAGTTAGAATATACTACCAAACACTAAAAATAGCTCAGAGCTTTGCAATGGAGGGGGCATGCAAGTGTTATGTTACAGTTATTGTATGCATTCTTTTGCCAAATATGGCACCTTGTCTATACCTTCCTCACATACAGAAAGGAGTTAAAGGTGCCATTCCATGCACTGAAGGAAGAGAAATTAAAATGTCTCTAAAACGCTGGACCTTTTAACAAACTAACAGTTATTATTAATGTGTATTAAAAAGCTGCAAGAGAAGAGTGAGCCTGCAAGTCCAAACAATTTTACATTATTAGGTACTTGAGAAATATTAACCTGTACACTTGGTTGCAATTCTGACCTTGGCATTGTAAGGTAAGGATGACTGCTCCTTGACAAGTCCTTTTTAATTAGCTCCTTTAATTTAACTTGCTTTATACATTAGAGAAAAGAGTTAGAGAGGCACAGATATATTTTACTTGGAAAAGACACATTTAGGAGGTTAATACTTATTTTAAAGTTATGAGGGTATTAAGAATGAAAACAGTCAAATTAGTCAAATTTTCACTTTAAAACTCAAAATTACACCAAACATTATTTCTGTGCAGCACTATAATAAAACCAAAATCCTGTTTGGAATTCATGCAGGCACTAAAACTTGAAATGACTTTACAATTTTTTTTTTTAAATGCATATTCAAGTAAGAACTCAGTCAGTATCAAGACTAGCATTTCATGCACTCAATCTTCAAAATTGGTTTCCATTAAATCTTTTTAGCCTACAATGGTATTTGGAGTAGAGTTCAGCAAACAATTTCCCTCCCCTTTATTGAACTTCTCCTCAAATGCATATTCAACCAAAACTCAACCTGCTGGCTTAACAAAGAACATGCGCTGAGTGACAGAAAAAGCATGCTTCAAAAACAGTTAAATAATCCAGAAGTCTAACCTTTTAAAAGCTTTGTTTCTTCCTCTTTGGTTAGATGTCCTTCATCTATGATCTTGTCTGCCAAACAAAATAAGTGTTACTTTCCAAGCTCAAATTTTCCCTGCATGCATCTACATAGAGTACATTCCATGACCAAATTAAAAGCTGGTAATATTACTTCCTACTCGGGCTTGAACAAAAACTTTATTCTGGCACAGAATAATGAAACAGAGCACACAAGCCTACCGGAACTTTGTGATACAGTGCATAATTATTTCTCCTTATTAACTTACATAATGCTGCAGTTCACTAATGAGAATTTAGAAAAACTAATTCTATGTACTTAAAAAAAATCTAATTGGAAGCAACAAATAATTAACACGTTTCTCAAGTTTAGTTATCAAAAAAGGAATTCTAAGAGCTGGTTGCATGAAAAAGACATCCACACAACACAGCAGAAATCTAGAAATGCACCACAGTAAAAAAGCAATAGAGAAGTTCCCTCGACATCACAATTGCTTTTAATAGCACCTGTGAAAGGTACACAGAAACAGCCTTTCTTCATTTAAACCTTTCAAGAGAGCTGCACAAACCTCCAAAAAACTAGGAATGCATTACATTCAGGTTAATGAAAAATGGAGTTTTTATACAAAGTCTGCTTTAGGGAAGCCTACTCATGTATGTGAGGTGCACAAAAATCTTAGAAGTGGAATTTGAGACTAGATTGCTAACTTCAATCCTAACTCCCGCTAGGATATGAAGGTAAAGAAGAACACCAAGGGAAGAACAGGACTGGATTAATCAAAGACAATAAAAAAAACTATTGAATAATTAATTTCGTTTTGCAGGTGAGATTTCATTATTTCTAATTTCTTAAGAAGCAATGCCGACACAGAAGTATTTAGGGTCCCATCTTAGAGATCACATCCTCAATTTTTGTGCAGTAGGATTTTGCAGTTTAGTCCATGTTGAAAGCTGTTAGTCCCTGAAATATCAGGCTTGAAGCTGCCTCTGCCTCCCCTCCATGCTCTCCCTGTCAGATCCCTGATAACCAGGCAGGGAAGGCAGTTTGCTGGATACTCCATGTGCTGTCAACAGGTAACTGAGACACAGAGAAGGCTGAGTGAACAGCACAAACAGGAGAGTTCAGACTAAAGAAGCTGGATGACAGTAAATCCTCCTCAAATTTAAAAGAAATAATAATAATAATATAAAAATTTTTAAAAAATAAATTTAGTCAGCATTTCCAGCTGCAGGCATCTCTTAAGATTAACTCATCCCTCTACTCCTCTGATGGCATGTTGCTGTAACTATGACAATTTAAGGACAGATGCAGGACAAGATCTGGGAGGAGACATCTTTTACAACCCTAGATGGCAGACAAGCCTTCAGACAAAAAGCCCTGAAGTCTGAAGAAGGGTTTCCATGGCCAAAAGGCTGACCTGTCCTCTGCCCTCCCCCACACAGACAGATAAACCAGTCTAAAAGAGATGTTCCCACCACCTACTTTTATCTACAAATATTATCCTGCGTTAGTGGAACATTTTACTAATACTGCTTCAGAAACACACGAAGAAGACACTGGATTTTCAGGACTGGCTTTAGGTCTCAAGCAACTGTAGGAGATCACTCATCATCCAAGTTCAGAAGAGCCTCAAGTTCCTCAGAGATGGTGAGAATGACTGTGCCTAGACTGAAGAAAGCACTGTGGAGGGAATCAAGTTACTGGCAGCCACAAGTCAGGAGTTTGAGTGATATCATGAGTCCTCTTCCATTTTAAGATAAAATAAATCTAAACAAAGTCTTCAGATATGATTATTCCAGGACTCAGCTGTGGCTGGAAGAGGAGTGGAAGGGAAGGCAGCAAGGAAAAAGCTGAGGAATTCTTCTTGTAGATCTGAATAAAACAGCTGAAAGCAAATAAATTAGCTTTCAACTGCTTGATCTGAAGGGGTAACACCTTAACCATGCTAGACTGCTAGCTTAAAATAGGTTCTATAATCAGCTTACAGAGTTAAATTTAGCATTATGAATTGATGGATCTTTTAGCGTTCACAATTCAGTAACTGCTAAACCCCGAATAATTGTAATACAAAACAGAAACTACCCTTCTTGACATGTTTTCCAAACTGAAACTTTGGCAGAAATTCTTTACACTCTGTTTCCATGACTAAAAGAAACTGCAAACATGGTTTTTTTGGCTTTTTTTCATTTCCATGGTGGCTTATTGCTTTCTAGTGTCCATTTCTGATTTCACCATTTGTACAAAAGGTGTTTCCCTGGCACTGTTTCTTCAGCCAAGACCTCGAGAGGCAGCACACAAGTCTGTCTAGCCTGACCCAAAGCTAGCACAGCCAGTGTTTTGCACTTGGTGACTGACACCTCTCCTAACTTTCAGAACAAGTGAACATTGTCTTTGTTTCAAGAATTCTTCTGTTAATATATGGCATAAGCCAACAAAAAACCAGTTTATTCAGCATGCTGTTATTTAGATAATACACAGAAAATTGGATGTTGGTATCACTGAACTCCATAGAATCTTATTTGGCACTGTTACCACCACAGTCACTAAAAAATGGCAGAATCCAAACAACAAGAAAGAAAAGACAAAGAGATGTCTTCTTTAAAACATCTATTTCAAATCTCTGCATTTTTTTATTTTACTAGTTCAGAAAACTTCATAAACCTGATTTGTTTTAAAATCAATTTGTGTTTTCCCTGAATCAAGACATGCAATCTTGGCTATCAAAATATAAATTTGGGTGGGGATCCTAGCTTTAATTTCTGGCACAAAAGACCTTCAGCTTTCATGCTATCCAGTCCCTACTTAGCAGAAAGCAGAGAGGTACACATAACTAATGTTTTTACTGACACAATCTGCTGTGAAGTAGCCTTCAGTTAGTCTTTAAGATAATTAGTACCTCCTTTTTCAGCTTAAAGCCAGCTTTCCTTTAGGTTTTTAGGCATTTCCTACATTTTCAATTATAAGAACTCTATTTCAGATTTAGGTTGCTTATCACTGTGTGCAATAGATAAACTAAGATCTGTTAACACTACAATTATGATTTAAGTAACATGGCCCCTCTACATTCATATTTTGGCATCAAAACCATCTTTGAAGTAGGCCAGGCTTGAAAACCAATAAAAAACCTGTCTCTCAATGCATAGATTTCCAGCCATCTGAAAAAAGTGATACTAAATAGCTTTAACTTTACTTGACACCTGCAGGTCAAAGGAAAAGTTAAAAATAACTATTCAATCCATCCAAAAACTATTACTTAATAAATTTGCAAGAATCAGGTTGGTGAAAAGAAAGAAGTTGACTTGCATTTAATATCAAATGCAAAATCACAAAGTAAGGGAAAAAAGGAGGACAAAAATAAAGAAGGGTTAGACTGGAGTGAAAGACAGGAAACTAGCAGGGCAACAAATATCACTTTGGTCTGTAAATCATAACATTTTTGCTAATAGTGAATATCATGTAATGATCAAAAAGAAGCACCATGACTTCTGCTCTTGATATCACTGTATCACCGATTTTCACCAGTGGTTACTAAAAAGAAGCTATGGAATGAGCAACAAGTGAACTGGATGCAATGATCAGAAAGTAAGAGACTTCCCAGATCATTCAGAGCCAGATTTCGTAACACTCCACAGATGTTAAGAGATCAGGACACTTTGCTGGATGATATTGCGAGCGCATTGTGCTTAAAAAATAAAAAAAAATTACATAATATTTTTAAAAATCTACAGAAGCTAGATTTTACAAACCATATCCATAAAATTCCTGGGATTTTTATTATACCATTACTGCTTAAGTAATAAACCTGCTCCTCTCTCAGTACTTAAACCTCCGGGCAAAACCCCAACGTACTACCACAAAATGAACTATATATTCTTGCTCTGCACTGCCAATCTTTATGATAATGTTCTACACTATTTGCTGCATGCCTTAAAACTTGACTTCCTGACAACCTCTGGAACTGTAATCTTCCTCCCCAGGAGTCCCAGACCCTTGATGCTACACAGAGCAAAAACAGGAGTAGGACCGAAGGGTAGCATTTACATACAAAAGGAAAAGAATAGAATAGATCCTACAGTTTGCAGTTTTTAACCTCATGATATTATGAGGCCTGACTAAATATATTTGAATGTGGAAAAGGCAAACTTTCGGTCCAAGAAAAAATAAAAGGGTCAATGATTTGAAATTTTTCTTGATGTGAAAGTGAAAACTTAAGACTGGCATAAAAAAAGCAAAATACTGAACTCTTTTGAACTCATATTCATTCCTTTAAAACTGAAGCTGTTGAGGCCTTGCAGTGTCTTCCCTCTGTAGCTTTCAATGTCTTGAGAAAGGGTAGGCATAAATCCACTGATCTTTATTTTACTCTTATTAGTACTTCTTTTACATCTTAGAATATTTTATTAGATACTGTTGATCATTTTCCTTCTCAATAGTGACAGGACTGTGATACTAACCTGAGTTTTGCCAAAATAGGTTATGCTAACATCCAAACAATGAAAACAGGCAACCAACTTGTATTTGAACATCACACAATGTGCTCTTCATGTTCCAGACAAAAAAAATGTTTACTCAAGCATTTAATTTCATTTTTACATACTGAAAAAAGAAGATTTATAAAAGATCTTTGCAAAATTTAAAATTATTTTAAATTGCAGCCTGACAGAAGACAGCTACCAGTCACTAATTCTTTTAAATAAACATTTTTAAAATAAATAAAATTTAAATTTTCTTAGACAAACATTAGCAGTATCACGTCATTTGGTTTACGGCACTGCAATCTGGATCACAAGCCATAAAATCAAACAAGTCTGCTACACTTCCTCAGGAAAATTTGAGAGGAAAGAGACTCCAATGGACATTATGTCCAAAAATGAACCTCTCTTATTTCTGCTTCTAAATGCTTCTCTGCTCAATTTTAAGTACATGATTTCTATAAACTCTGAAGGAAAAAAAGAAGCAGATTTTCCTGAAGTTTAATAGCACTTTGCTTCTCTTCATTCTAATGATATTTTTCTTTCAGTTGGCAAAGAGTATTAACATCTCCAGTTCTTCCTTAATTAGAGATGTGCAGACAGCGCTGTTTCATTACTCATTTTCAAAAGCATTTGCTTTGAAAAACACATTTCACATTCCAGAATAACACATCTTTCTAAAGACTGGTATTGCAATTTTCTGTTTTTCTTATAACAGTCTCTTGGATTTCCACATACAAACTACGAACCTGTTCTCCCTTTACCTCTTTTGTTACAACTGATTTGGAGAACGTGTAAGGCCTTTAATTATCAGATAAATTATAGATATGTGAAAAGTCACATATCTGTCCTTCTGCTGCCTGTGATGTTTGCTTAAACTGACAGATTGCAACTTATTTTGTAACAGGTGAAAAATTCCACTCAGCTTTAAACACCACGTGGCAATATCACCACCCTTTTGTTGGTCAGGGCACAATAACAGATGAACTGAGAAGAAGAGACAATGTGACCATCACTTTGCAAGAGCAAAGATATCCTATTACTGCATCTACCAGACATCTGCTCAATACCACAATGTCACAATTCTATGCTTGGAAAATTTCTGCTGTTACAGAAATATTAAACAGTAGAGACAAATTCCGGTTTCATCCACCTTTTCTGTGTTTTCTGTTGTTTTTAAAGCAAATGTGAACACTCTTGTACTCACTCTGACATTCTATGAACTGATGAATAAAAGTGCAGTCCCCTCCACTCTTTGAAAGAAAGTGCTCTAGTAGAGAAAGAAACACTTCAGTTTACATCTTCTTATCATTTTCCAATTGAGGCAACAAAAAATTTGAAAGGCATATTAACGATATTTGTCAGTGTAGTCACAATGGACTTTTCAGTCAAATCTGAGTTAATATGCAAGCAGACAAGACATGACATGGAAATGATGTCTGAGTGATACTAAGAAATAGATTACTCTTTTGAACTGATCAGAAGAAAAGTACTTCCTTCAGCTGCATTTTCAAAAAAAAACCATGTTTTTAACCTATATTCTTCAGCATTTTTATGAGCTTTAAAAGGGTATTTTCAAAGTTTTTCAATAATCTTCATGTTGATTCTTCATATCTAACATACTCTATTTTAAAAGTATCACTGAATATATGGATACATGCCTATACTTTTTGAACAGTTCTGCAGTGGAGCTCCTAAAACTGGCCTCATTTCCCAGGTTTACTCAACTCCTTGTTCAGCTCCCAACTCTATCAGAATCCTGCACCTCTTCAAGGTGTAAACACTTCCTTTCTGGAGAGACTCAAAAATCCTTTGACCAAGAGTCCAGCAGTGGGAAAAGGCTGTCATTAGTACAAACCTGCAGAATGTGCTACATTCTAACCAAATTGTTCAATCATTAGCTCTGACATCAAAAGCTCAAGTGCAATACTAAGCTTTACTATATTTCAAGGTTCATCTGAAAAGTCTACTTTTTTTTTAACCCAGAAGGACAGAGCTTTTAAAAAACATCACCATGGCTGTAAATTTTATTTTCCATATTTAAGCTTCCTTTTTCTTTTCATTTTTACCTGGTTCTCTCACATCTTTTTTTATGTAACACATGGCTCACAAAATTTAAAGATGAAAGCCAGGTGTGGTGCAACACACTGAGAAAAATACCACTTTTTGAAACAACTTAGTTCTACACAACTTTTATCAGCGGCTTGCTGTACAAACAAGTTCCTCTTTTCTGCACCAGCTTTTCTGTATGTACAATGGGAAAAAATTAAACCATCATCCTCTAATACACTTTTTTAATTAAAAGCCTCTGGAGAGGCTATGAGTTCTTAGTTCCTCTACTCTGAATATAGCTCGACTGCTACAGCCACAGAAAAAAGTAGTGTAAAACCAGTATTCTTGTCATAGCCAGGTAGTGTGCCTGTGCACACACTTTGAGAGAAAGAGATACAAAAGGAATTTTTAAAAGCATACTAATTTTACATGGGTTTTACAGTTTTCCTCTTTCATTCCCTAAGTCGCTCTGTCTGCATTATAAACCCAAAATTCTTCCCTCTTCTAAAATAATGCAAAACTACATAGTGCAAAAAAAAAAAATTCAAACAAAAATCCCAAAAAAAGCCCAGCAGTAACTTCTTCCTGCTGCTTTAAAGAGAACAAAATCCAAAATCTGGCAGAGCAAATAATTGCCCATCTGTTGTACAAGGGCTACGTAAGGGACTGGAAGAAGCAAAAAGGCACAGACTGTCATGAAGAGAGCACAGGGCAGCAAGCTGTAAAATGCCAGAGAAATGGGGATGGGTTGGGTATGGCAGCGATGCAGAAAAATGTACAACCAACAGAATAATGAAAAACTACGCTAAAAAACAGAATAACGAAACGGCATGGTATGTGCATGACAAAAAAGGTGATATAAAGATACAGAAAGAGAACTTGAATGAGCATTTATATATTGTCTGTACTCAAAGAAAAATAACCCGGCAAATAGTTGCCTAAAAGGTCCAGGTTTAAGCACAAGTTCCACTGTAACTCATAGGATGGAGGAATCCATCTTGTCATGCCTCAATTCAGATGACACTGACTATTGTACAACCCAAAATAAGTCCAAAATGGATTGCTTCTGTCACCTCCGACCAAAAAAGTGAGTTTCAGTAATAAAATGATATTTGTTATAATCACATAATGATTTTTAAATGGGCAGTTTTAAAATTTGGACTTGTAAATTTGGACTTTAAAAATCTCACGTGACATTCCTACCAACAATTTTAAAACAAACAAAAAGCGTTTCTTTTTAAAAAAAAGTCAAATCTAGTATTAGGTTATAAATTATTCCTCTATAAAATAATCTACATTTGAAGTCAAAGCTCAACAGCGTCTACTAAATGTTTCAAATTAGCTCTAGTTTAAAAAAGAGAAAAGTAGATCTATTTCTTAACCATTCTATCAAATATTAAGCTATTACCAACCTAAAATTATCCATCAGCAAGATGGATCAATCTATATAAAAATAAAATCTCACGGCAGTGTAGCGAAGTGGGCACAAGCATTGAATGTCCTGCTTGGTAACCTCAGTATGCACCACAGCTAAGCACCTAAAATGCTGAGACACTCAGGGGCAGCCAGTACTTTTAGCTTTAGGGGAGGTTTTGGTGCAGTTCCTGTAGGTGTTTAACACATATCTCCTCCTGCTCGCAGTAAGGACCAGCCATGAAGTTATGTCATAATTAACTTTCAATTTTGCTATTGGTCTCCCTAGTTAAGAACCTCACAATTTACAAATATGCATATGGAGCTTTAAAATTCTGTTTCAAAAAGATATAAATACAGGAATCCTTGAACACTGTGAATATTGGTTAAAACCATGAGTTCTCTATATAGGTCCCTGAACCTTCAAACCAATGCTACCACCATTCCTCAGATTGTAGAAGCTAGCTACATCAAGGAAAAAATTTAAATTGACATAAGAGGACAAACATATCTCAGCCAATTAAACAATCTGGAATCATAACTGGATTTTTTTTTTTTTTGCCATATGTGATATTGGACAATTTCACTCAAAAAACTTTGTGTATGTTAAGACACATGAGCTAAAATATTTGACTCTAACTGGCCTTTAAAAAACCCTATCACTCTGTTTAATCTGTATTAAGTCTTGCTTCACATAAAGATATTCCCGAGTTTTAAATAGTTAGTTTTCACTGTTTATAAATTTTATATACTCACATTTTTCATATTGAAGTTATAAAAAAATAGGTTCTGCTGACTTTATCTGGCATACCCAACTGTACTAGAAAAACACTGTATGTCTGTGTGTTGCAAGGGAAAATTAAAAGGAAAAACAATCAATGAGTTCTCCACTTTCTTGTGTCACAACCCTGACATCATCCAATCAGTAGACTCCTACTGATTCCAGTGACAGCCCATCACAAAAAAACAAAACAACCCAACAAAAAAAGACAGACTCCAAGTGGTTTTGTTATATTTTACAGAACTTTCTAAAAACACTGTGATTGGAAGTATAAGGGGAAAAAAAAAAAAGCTGGTCAGGAGTGGACAAATTCATTTGCAAAGAGAAAAAATTCCAAGCAAAACTTTAGAGAACATTTTGAATTTGTTCATTTTCACATATCAACCGTAAGACAAAAGGTAGCCTTCCGATACACTACCTTTCTCTGTGCTCCCATTAATTTTAGGTATGAAGTCGTCAACTTGTATGCCTAGGATTAAGAAAGGGCATTATTTTTGGAACCAAGATTTGGGTTTTGTTTCTTTACAAACACAGCATTTTGAAATGGCTTTTCATACCACCTCCTCACAAGTACCTAATCAGACAAACAAGGCAAAGTTTGAGGTGCTTCCTACTACAGATCATGTTGCTGTTTGTTCAAACGTCTAAGAGGTTATTAACTCCAAAGAATTACTGCCTATTACATACATATACATGTGTTTATATATATAAAAAAGTATTTTAAATCTAACAGCTTGAGGGCCCCTCCAAGCCTCGGGCCCCAGGCCAGAGGGAAAACCCGCAGCAGCAGCACCCTCTGCCGGCCCTGCCCCGACACGGACCCACCAGTCCAGGAGAGCTCCCTACTGGGATAACTGGGAATCAGATTTCTTCTGCCAGACACCGAGACGACAAGATTATCGTAACACAAGTAACGGAACAGCAAACCCGGAAACCAGCTTGAAACGAGAAATTCATCACACCTACCTAAGCTGTTGTGTTCTTTAAGAGTTTTCTCTTGAAGGTGCTCTAACCGTACTGTAAACAGAAGTCCAAGAAAAAGGTATTTCACAGATTAAAAGAAAAAGCAAATAATCAAAGTTTCTTCCCTGCTATTGACTAACCTTGTAAAGCAGTTAGTCGCTCATTGGTGAAGTCATTATCAGCCTGCAAAGCTTCTATTTTTGCTTGAAGCTCTTGCTCTCTTTCTTCCATTTCATCGATTTTATGCTGCAATTCCTTTTTCTCAGCCAGTCCTTTTTGTTGGATTTCTTCTTGTCTTCCTTCTGCTACCTGCTCAAAAAGATCATTAAAATCCCCCCAAAAATCAAAATTAACATGTACAAGAATAGATCTTCTTGATTTTTATGGAACTAAATGTACATAAGTAACTTTCTTTGCTAATCAGAAAAAGAAAACAAAAAAAAAGGCAAGATCTATTACCTTTATACAAATTTCACTTCAAGTAGACTGAGAAAAATCTCAAAATATCTTAACTAAATTTTTGACTGAAGAACATTAATTTTACAGGAACAGTAAAGGGCCCTAGAACTAAGAAACGCCCTCCAG
This sequence comes from Sinosuthora webbiana, assembly GCA_013397395.1. NCBI lineage: Eukaryota > Metazoa > Chordata > Aves > Passeriformes > Sylviidae > Sinosuthora > Sinosuthora webbiana. The sequence continues at coordinate 178,613 of VXBN01006996.1, forward strand.
CACCTCAATTCCACCAAAACCCAAGAGCCCCTCTGAACTGAACGTACACTGCACAGACCACCTTGATTGAAAGCAACATCTTTTTTCTTACTGGATCTCAAGAACCTAAGTTTTAAACAGTCTCCTCCCTCAAAACAAGGTAATAAGTTTCAGTTTTGATCCTTCTGGGTGTACTCATCATCACCAGTGATCAACCTGTTACTGGGAAACCAACTGCCTTAAGACCAGCAATTGAACATATTAGTTTGGAAAGTAAGATTTCTCTGAGGTACTGAACTAGGAACATAGGTTCCAATTCCAGTATTTACCCAAGATAAATGCAACAACTGTGTCAGGTTCCAGAGATAACACCATTACCTTCCTCCTCCACAACTCTTACTTATCTAGATTGGAGACTCTTGGAGAACAGGCTTTATCATAAAGTGATTATTCTGTTCTCCAGCATAAAGTACCTTAAATATTCATACACTTAGATATTTAGTTTAATATCAAACTTGATAGCAAGATGGAAGACGAGCAATATTATTACAATGTGGTGGACTAGTCATGTTTGCTGTAACTGCATGAGGAGGCAACAGGAAATGCAAATTTATTTCTAATCCTAGATTTTATTCCTCTTACCCTTCAGATGTTTAACTTGAAAGCTATTAATCCAAATAAAAGCAGCTGAATATAAAATTTTATACTACACATCATTTTACAGCATAATCTATTTCAGCCCCAGAAATACTGTTAACTTTCAAAGTGAATGAAGAGGGAACCTTTTTAGGAAGTTACTTAACTGTTGACAGTTACAATTACATTAAAACAGAACTTAGAGAACATGTAGATCATATGCATCATTCTGTTGTTAACTGTTGTTTAACAAGTTTCTTAACTTTTGTTTGCTGCATTAAAAATTAAACTGTACTTATTAGTTCCATTTATTACAGTTCTATCCTAAGTCAGATGAAATTCTGTCATTACCTTTAGCTTGTCAGAAAGATCTTTAATTTCATTTACAGCTCCATTGTACTTATTAGCTAATTCCCTTAATTCTTCCTGAGTCCGCTCATTCATTTCTTTCAGGTGTGTACATTCATCTTCTGTATTACTTAAACTCCGCTGTAAGACACAATTATTATGCAATAAATAAGAACACGAGACAGACAATAAACTACCAAACACTGCAGATGATCTAAAAAATATATATTTTTTCCAAGCACTATATATGCACAGGATGCCAACTAGTTTTATGAGACTTCTTGACCAAGGGAATATAGCAAATAATGCTAAAGGAAAAGAAAATAAAGGAAAAGAGAATAATGTGAGATGTTACAGGGGCTGAAATCTTACTTCAAAAGACTGTAATGCATGTATGTTATTTTCCCTGTATATGTCCCCCACACAGTAACTTCTGTAAGACAGCATCATGAATTTTGAAAGCCAGGAGAAAAGGGAAGAGCTGGAAGAATAGTTTCTCATTAAGGGTTTAAAAATCTTAGTGCTTCAAGTGTCAGAGTACAACACACACTGACATATTACAGCAACAAAGCAGGGATCTCAACAGCAGCAGTTACAGCTATTTCAGCACTTCCAGAAGACCAGAAATGAAACTTCAGTACCTCCACTTCAGACAATTTTCTGACCACTTCAATTTTCTCCTGAAGGACCCGCCTCAGGGACTCTTTGGCTGTTGTCTCATAGTTGTGTTTGTCTTCCTGTAATGCTATAAGCTCTTTTCGTATACTGTCTTCTGTTTGATTCTGTACATACAAAATAATTCAAGAATAGAATAATTACTGTTATGCTCATTAAATAAATTAGATTTAGATTAGATTGTGATAAAGCCTGTTCTATTAAAAATGTTTCGCAATCTGCGATAGATGAGAAAATGTTACGTACAAATCAGTGATGAAAGATTCTTGACATGACTGGGTATAAATAAGTTTTTTTGAAGTGTACGTATAGCAGCACACATGGAGTGGTCAGTTTTGATCCCAGGAAAATTATGGAGCTTTTTTTGGGCACTGCTAAGACAATGTCAAGCCTAGGAGACATAGAACTGGACAAGCCAGGTCCCAGAGGAAAGACCTTAAACAAGACCTGCTTAAAAAGTTCTTACAATGTAGATAGTTGAGAGGAAATAGAAATAAAATAAAAATTAAAATCCAAGGCAGGCACAGGTGGCCTAAACAACAATCAGGGCAGCACATACTTGTAACTCTGAATACCAGACAGGACATGGGCACTGAAAAGAACAGCCACTTACTGAGATGCCTTGAAATACAGAGCAGATGTACAGTCTTTGTGCTACTCAGATTATCTAAGTTGCATAGGCTCATTTTGGAAAGTTTATGTTCCAAATGCTTTCCTACAACTAGCTACTTTCAAAACACTTGAAAAGAGCTGCCTTTCAGCATTCCTAATATTTGACTTTAAGTGAACTACTTACCTTTGAACAAGCCTGTAATTGATTTCCCATAACCTCTAGTCTTGATAGCAGCCTGTCTTCATCTATTAAAGCCTAGAAGAAAAGAAGTATCACCTTAGAATTATCACATGCTTAATATAGTGCCAGTAGAGTTCTGCTTTAAAGATCTGAATTTTGTTGGAGTACTTACTGCTAATAGCTATTTCAAAAGTACACAATCACAAAATTTATTAAACATTGTCTTTTGCACAGTTTTAGAGAACCACCATAAAAAGTTTTTATTATTTCTGCTGCTTTTTCCCCCTCATTAACAGCTGAAATTTATATGGCAGTGCATAGTTCAGTCCATAAGGAAAGGATGCTTGCAGATACCTGCCAACTAGTATCTGAAGCCTCTTGTGTGACAGCAAGTAGTCGCTGAAGGGTTGCCAGCTTCTGTTCCAACATTTGTTCCCGATGTAAGGCTTCCTGTGAAGAGAGCAGGGCACCAGTCAGTTCAGCTAGAACAACCCAGGAAATCAGAAGTAACAGAAGAGATCCCAATCAATACAACAAAAAAAGGAAATGTGAGTAGCAAACACAACTTATTCAAAACCATAATAAGCCCATTCCATTTTATCCATCCACAAACTTATTTGGATAGTTTAATTAGAAAATGCTATCCTATAACCTGAGGTTCCTAAACCCTTAATTTTTCATGCTATGTTGCACATGCTGAGGACATACTCTTATTCTTCCCAGGACTTAAAGACACTTTGTCTTGTCAATAATTTGAGTAACAAAACTGCAGACACCAAGAGACAGCTTGGCACTTTCCATGCAATGAGCTGGTCATCCTCAAATGAGGTCACAAAAGAGAAATGCCAAGCAAGAACTACTATTTTTGTTTGATTTTTGGTTTATGACAGGAAGATAGAAGAGTGTCTTTGTTAACTCCAGGATATGGAGAATGAACAGACTGATGAGTGAATATGTATTTGGCTTCCAAAGAAAGAGCATCTGCATGAACTCCTTCCTGCTATGTCAGCAAATACATATAAAGATAGTATTTAACTCAAAAGCCTTGATGTGAACAAATAAAAATCAGCATTATCAAACAAAGCCAGGCAAAATAAATCAGTAGAACTTATACACAGTTAAACCCGGACAGAATTTACCAGCAAAAAAGCTTTCTTTTTTCCCCAGAAAGCCGATTTTATCATCCTTCCTAGAGTTTAGTTTTATCTATCAGCACACAGTTTAACGTGCTGTCACTTCGCAGTGTAGCTCTTTTGAGACATGACATCTTGGGAAAAGCACATCTATTAATCTGACACAGAAGCAGGCACAGAAACATGCCAGTGAGGGAGATGAGCTGCCAGCACTGTCCCTTCCTTTGTAGTTTCCAATAGATACAAGCCCTGGGATAAGATGCATGTTTTGAACAAAAATATTCAGCTAAACTAAATGCCCTTAAAAGAAAACTTACTTGTAGATACTGTGAAAGCTGAAACAATTCCTGAGAATACATACTGGGAGTGTTAGCAGCAACCTGAAAAAGAAGACAAGTAAGAATCAGAATGGTTTGGATTTTTCATTAAACACAAATAATCCAAAATTCACTTAAATCTAATAAAAAAGGTAAACTTCATATTATCTAATAATAGCATTTTGCTTAATTTCTTGTTCTGTTACTATTTATGCTTTTTTTAATCACAGAACTTCCCAACTTGGGACTCGGGCCCCACTGTGTTTTCCTGCACAGGTTCTTGAACCACCCAACACACCAATGAGTTTAAAGCTTTTGGTACAGTTGAGACCAAACTGACAAAAAAGAAACAAGGGGCACAAAAGTGACGCCATTCAACCCAAGGACAAACACAAATCGTGGGCTTCCAACTCAATGTCATCACACATGTTACGATTGCACATTTCCTGCTAACCTATGAGTTATCATCATCTCCCTTTATAAGTATCTATTTCAGAATTAAGGAATACCCATTTATCTTTGAGAAATAACAAACTGTTCTTCACTTGGCGAGAAAGGGGGGGTTGTTCTTTGGGTTTATTTCAGCAAATCTATTTATTTACTAATTCTTGTAGGCTTCCTACGCTGAAGTAGTTTTTAACTGTTTTCCCACAGTTACACCTGCAGTCCTTCCTCAGGATTTCTACCCTTGCCCTGGATTCAAGCCAAACATTGTTTTGAAATCTCAGCTTAAACACAGTCTACAAATTCCTCAGGCTGCTAGTTACACAAATAGGTTTTCACAGTTTCTTGAAATTTTGTTCTTTGTGCGTAAAACTCTGATTAGAACCTATTTAAGTTAATCCTTCTTTTTAGAGACTAGAGGAATAATCAACTCCTGATCATTTTACTCAAGGAAGTATCTATTAAAAGCTTTTCTACAAGTCCCCCAAGTTAGTAAAACAGAGTTCAAGAATTACACTTAACAACACTGACTCCATGACTCTACAGTGAGCATCTCTGGCTATACAAGAGAGGCAGAGACATTTGGTCTCAGCCTTCCTTGGGAACACAACAGTGCTCTCCAGATTGTGCAGTGCAGCTTCTCCTCCATAAAAAACATGATACAAAGAAAACACACCTCATCCAAACATCAAATCATGAGCTACTCTTGGGTCCCACAGAACATCAGGTATTAAATTATGCAAGACCTGTTAGTCTGTCAATCTGTACCTGGAAATTAACCACCTTGACATCCAAGGTTTTGTTCCAAAGCCATGTTTCAGGTGCCACAATGTAAAAAGGCAACTTACCTTCAAATATACATTGTAACACTGCATTACTTCTCTACCTTAAATGTAACTCAAAATATTAAACTAGGTAAAAACAGTCAGTGGAAAACATATCAAAATGTTACTGGACAGACTTCACTATTTCTTCATCTTTATAACAAGTCTGAAATAGCATGTGTCTGAATAAGGTATAAACCAGCAAATTACTGAGTTACCTTGTCAACAGGACTTGGTAATGGAGCATGGATAACACTAAAAAATAAAAAAAGAAGCAGACACAAAATGCATAAATGTTCTACTTGGACATCTTCATCAAAACTAAAAATATAACACCATACATTTCTACTATTTCTTATTTATACATGAAATTATATGGAAAATCTTCTATAGTAATTTACTTTTACTTATCACCTCACAAGCAAGTAAAGACACCCTAAAACTTCATGCAAGTATTTCTGGATACTAATGATAAAAAGATGTTTAAATTAGCAATAAACCCCACAAAATTCTTGATAATGAAAGTGACTAAAATTATGCCATTTGTGATTAGCACTCAGTGCAAACAAAATGTTAAAGTTTTTGGTTTCTACTGCTCTCGGAAGACTTCTCAAAAATAGGCATATAAACAGAACATGCTGTCAATACTCATCTGAGTTCCCACTAGCTTCGTTTTAGTCAAATTCAAAACAGCCAAAATAATAACNTCCACAAGCTTCACTTTAGTCAAGGCTATGTGCATTCAAAACAGCCAAAATAATAACCACAAATAAAGAAAGAGGGCAGGAGAATTTGCTTATTTGCTGTCTTTTTCTTTATATTCTTCCGTTTCTAGTACCCATTTCAGCACAGTAAACCACAGCCAGAACAGCCCAACTACATGAGAATTTTCTTCTTCTTTTAGAGAACTTCTTTATTCTTCTTAGTTGTCTTAATTACTAAAAACAACAAGAAAATGAGGGGTTTTTTTCTCACATAACTCCTGCAAAAGAACCATGCACTCAGTTACTTGCTTTGCAGGATCACAGGAAAAGAAACTGCTCCCATTATGATTTTAAACATAATATCCATCAAATCCTCATCGTACAGTAGTTGAATTTGGGTACATGGAATACATATTCTTACTCTGATCGGAATCGAGCTTCCATTCCATCTGGAAGGAACAGTTTGATTGTGGAGACTATACATCCATGGGTAACTGAAAAGAAACAAATACTAAGTCATCATCATCCACTACTACTTAATTTTACGTTCAGTGCTTAATGTTATAGTAACCAAGCAAAGTGCCTTAAGAAACCTTGAGACAAGGAAAAGAGGAGGAGGCATGAACACCTTCAAGCACCAGTGCCTGGGTCTGCCTTCTCAAACCTCCTCTGGACACACGAAACGTCATCACTACAAACTTGAAGAGATTATACTGTGTACTCAGTCCTGGCTGTGGAGCAGTTCCAGTTCCAACTTTTCCAAGTGCAGCAATACCTGAAACTTGTCTTTACTATAGTAAGTTTAAAAAGTGAAAGTTTTGATCATAAAATGAGTGAAGAGGAATGCATCTTACCTGCACCAGGTAATGGGAATGCAGAGGTATAAACAAAACAGTGAGCTGCCTTTTTGACAAGATTCTGACAAGCATATCCAGGGACTTAAAAGGTAACATGCCCAATTTGTGTCACCAACACTTACTTCAAGATGTGGAACTTGCCAAGTGATTATTATTTACAAACAAGGATGGAAAAGGAAATGCAGAGGAAGTGTGTAGGAAGCACTGAGAAGTACATTCTTTTGAACACCATAAGCAGCATTCAATACAACACATTTCTATTTTGGGGTGCTTGTAGTGCACATCTACTGCACAGCCCCAGACAAGTGGCCTTTCATTCAGAAGAGGACTTGCTCCTTGAGGACTAAATTCAAGATTCTTTCAACTCGAGAAAGATCCTAAGGAATAAGAAGAGGAAATGCAATACTTGATTCTTACATCAAGTTCAAACTTTCTACACAACTTTATAAAATGTTACTGATACCATGTTCAATGCCTTTGTGAACAGTCACAATATGTGCGAGTCTTAGTTGGTTTTTTTTCCCCTGTATGGTTCTACGAATTGGGAAGTAAAAATTATTTCCAGATACATGGAAAGATAGCTAAGATAGCTGTACATTGTTCCCAAAACACTACCACAAGTGAAATACAAATGAGTGTGTGGCCACCCATCAGGTACCACCACACCTCCAGCACCCACTAACATACAAATAGCTGCTCTCCTTTCTTGGTTATTAATACCTGTAAAACAGTTAATCTGGCTTTGAAAAAAAGGGCAATGGGCGTTTTAGGACACTGGTAATACTCCAGGGAAATGAGACAGGTTTTTAAGGAAGCTACCTCAATAGAATCTAAAAATACAGAAGAAATGATCCAATGACGACAAGCTGGTTTTAACCTTTATTTAGCTAATGCTTTGGAGATGTATTTTCCTGGCTAGAGCATCTTGTTTTTTCAAGCTGACCTGGCAAAATATTAAATTTACATGTCAGGGCAGAGCAGATTAAACTGCAGTGTTTGGGGTCTTTATTTATAATGGAATAAATCCAGTTTACAAAAGCATTTTAAAAATACATTAGCAATATTAGCTGTACCCTGGCAGAATTCTTTCTTTAAGAGGAAATCAGTGATTTTAATAAGAAAACATTAGGATACCTAACATTAAATACCAACAGACAGCTTTGCCTTTGGGTCACATATCAGGTAGGTCTGCTGTAAAATTACATAATTCTGAAGTTTTTCTGTCAACAGCTAGACTGACAAAAATGTCCTCAAATCCGCAGGAGCTTTATTTGTCTCAAATTAAGGTATAACAGGCATCTAGTAAAAGGTCTCAAATAGACAGTGACTGGAAAAATGTACCAAGCATTTTCACAAACTTACAAAATTAAATTAGTAAGAAAGGAAACAATATCCAAACTCTGCAGTCTGATCTTTAGCTATCAGTTCATTGCAACTGGAGAAATAAGGAGAAAGCCTGAGGTAAAGCAACACAGAAAACACAAATACAGTACTGACTGCACGGAACAGCAGCAATGGTTTAAATTCAGGTCTATAACAAGAAAAGGCAGTAAAGCAATCCCTGGTTTCCCAATAGAGCTGAGGCAGCCGCTGTCCCTATATCTTACCCCCCTCTCCATCCCACTCACCTCCGGGCGCTCCGCGGGGCCACCGCTCCGACCCTGGCGGCGGCACAGCCGCCATTGCGCAGCGCGGCCGCCAGGGGGCGCCCCAGCGCCACCCACCGCGGCCCCC
>VXBN01006996.1:187079-223975 GCA_013397395.1 Sinosuthora webbiana
TGGGTCAAACAGCCGCCCCACAGACACCGCTCCTTCCACAGCCACCGCTCCTTCCACAGCCACCGCTCCCGCTTTGGGTCAAACAGCCGCCCCACAGACACCGCTCCTTCCACAGCCACCGCTCCCTCCATGGGTCAAACAGCCCCCCCACAGACACCGCTCCTTCCACAGCCACCGCTCTCCCCTTGGGTCAAACAGCCGCCCCACAGACACCGCTCCTTCCACAGCCACCGCTCCTTCCACAGACACCGCTCCCTCTTTGGGTCAAACAGCCGCCCCACAGCCACCGCTCCCTCCATGGCGTGAAACAGCTGCCTCACATCCATAGCTCTCTCCACGGCGTAAAACTCCGCTCCTGCTCCATTTGCTATGCCACACTTCAGTCATGAGCTTGCTGGTCCCCTCCAAAACACGGAGCTGCCCCACACTTCACAGCTCCAAAACCCCTGAGACAGGTTCTGCTGCACTAGAGCACAATGCGAACACAGAAACCATTTCTGTTTGTCTCAATTTTTGCTTCCTAGAGAGACAATTCGCCAATGATGCTCTCATTTTTGTTTTCACTCATTGATGTGGTACCCAGCCCTGAGGAGCCCCCCACACCCCTCGGGGGTCTGTGCACTGTCCTGCAGCAGACACTGGGCTCCCCACTTGCATGACCTCCCTCACACACCCCAGGACAGAACAGATATATGAGGGCTCCAAACCTGACTAGAAAGAAGTGCACAAACTGTGTATGAACTAAATCATGCTGGTATTATTTGACCTTGTTTTGCAATGCTGCTGCTCCTTTCCATGGAGGTAAGTAGCACCAGTTAACTTGGAATGCTCTGGCACCAAGTGGGAAATTTAGAAAGTGCTAAAAGAATATAAGCCACACTAACACAGAGAAAAGTACAACGAGATGTTAATAAGTACTGTATTAAGGCAGGGGTAATGGCCAGGCCCCCGTACTTATCAGTTATACAGCAAGTGGACAAATAAGGAAGCAGGAGGGACGCAAACACTTCTCCAGGACCTGTTACTAACTCCGGCTCAGCAGCAGGAAACTGAGGAATTGGTGGTCATACCTGATAACCTGAAAAATCACATACTGAACATGCCACTATTTTAATGAATCAAATCCAGATCACATTTGCAAGGAAATTACTTACTAAAACACAGCCTGAACAATAAATGTATTCTAGCAATACTGGCAGAATTCAGAATTTACATGGGCAACTAGACTCACTCTGTCCTGTCATTACCTTATAATTACACACAGCAGATTGCTGAAATGTCTTGTGCAAGTAAGGCATTATGTAAATACCACAGGGCAAAGTGCTTTTAAAGGGAATCACCAATTTAAAAAACTACTTTCCTGTCTGTTTCTTGACTAGATTAGATTAACAGTAACATCTAAGATTACTGAAATAAACTGGTGAAAACCCCATGTTTATATGCATTCCAACTGCATTCACAGGTAAACACCCTGTGATGATACAATCTTCACTCTCTGCTTGGGGGAGCAGAAAGGGAGGAAAGCAACCTTGTATCCTCTTCCTCAATAGGGAGCTCAACACATTCATGAGTAACATGATCACAGCCTCCATGTTCAAAGCCAGAGAAAAGGACAAGGAAGGCTGCATAATCTGATCCCTCATTACACAAAAGCCAGGTCACCTGCATTTGTGTAATGTATTGTGCTTTGTAAAACTAACATAAAACCACAGCAAATAACTACTACTGGCAAAAATTCATGGCAAGAATTTGCTTACTATGAACTTTCCACAAGCATTTCCATGAACTAACTGCAATGTGATGAAAAACCAAGTCAAGCCAAATTTTTCTTCCAACTAAATCTTATAATAAAAATTGTTTTAGTCTAAATACACTTGAAGAAATTCAGCTTCTCGTAGCAAGGACAGCATCTCATCCAATTAATAGCTCCAAGTTCATCAGATGCAGTGCATTCCTTTGACTTCTTCCATGTATACTGCTAGTATTCATAAACGTTTGCAATCACTTCACAAGGGAACATTTTAAATAACTCCCAGGCAGTTTCAGCTAGGCACCTGGAGGTGAATCTTTGCAACTATAATCAATTATTATCATTTTTGAGAAGAGTAAAACAACGTGATGAGACCTTCACTACAATGAATCACCCAAAAATCCTACAGCTCTAAAAGCTCTCCATGACAAAATACCACCACCACCACCATTACTTAACAATGTTTTCTTTAAAGACATTCATTAACCTTCCTCTGATACTTCAGATCTGGGAATTACAACCTGGTCAGGCTAAAGACAAAATTCATGAGTAACAGAGCAGGTGCCATCTTTAGGTTTTGTTTACTTAATGCACTTTAAGAAATTCTCCTGTTGTACTATAGTTTGGTTTGTTGGGCTTTGGCAGGGGGTTGATTTGAGAGAGGTTTGCTTTGATGGACTTTTCATTTATTTGCTTGTTTGAAAGAACTTTATCAGCCTTCCAATTCAATTCCATTCTTCTCTGATAAACTTCTCTTTAAGGATAAGCTCTATGAAGGTCTTATTCAGTAAAGAAGTAAAGGGGTGATGGCAATTGACATTTTATTGCCAAATCTGTGTGTTACTGAGTAGGTAGGAATCTACAGAACATGGCCAGAAGTTCAACACTTAGAGAAAGTGGCAGAACCATTAGGGAATTTTCAAAAGTCTTGACAAAACTGATCACAATCTTAAAATCCCCATATAGACCAGTCTCCAGATAGATAAAGAAATGGTTCCTGAAATACTATGTATTTTCAAAAGAAAGGAGATTATTTATTTAATTAATTAACACAGATACAGAGCTATAGCCATAATACAAGATCTCCTGAGCATGCATATTGGCAAGAAGACAGTAAGAAAAACAAACCAAACAAAAATGCCATCACCTCATTTGTCAGCTAGCAACTTTTCTCTATTTTAATTTTTAAGTACTTGCAGAAATCAAAATCAGTAGCTGTCACATAAAGAAACAGTGGGTATCTGTTAAAGATACAAATTTAGAATTTGTATCTTTACAGAATAAGATACAAAGAATTAAGTTAGCCTGTTTCAAACCTACACTGACTACTGGATCAAGAAATTTCAGGTTCGTACTTCTGCCACATTATCAGCTGAAACCTTAGGGTTCAAAGGGCTTGAAAGAAAGGTCATTACAATTATAATAATAAAATCCAAACACAAAAAGCCCAATACAGTACTACACACACATGCTTGTGTTGCACTTTTAAAACTGCTGCTGTCAATTTAATTGAGGCAATAGATGAACATGTGGCCCCAGCTGAGCCTCCTTTTCCAGACCTATGCTTCCCCTGCACATAGCAGCACCTACACAGCCAGGGAAGAAAGTAGGCCATGGAAACAACCCAGTAAAGTCCATCTGGGGGCGTGGGGGTAGGAATAGAGTCTGTGTTTTCAGCAGACAAGTTTCTTGATCAAGGCACCACATGGGCACAGGGCTCACTGCCAGCACAAAGGAGAGAAGAAGTAAGAAAAAACCAAACAAAACTATTTTCTTACAACAGGAATGCCATTTAGTTTTAAAGACTGGATTGCAGTAAGATGTTCTAAACAAATACACTTGAAAAGAAACCAAAGAATGATCCACAGCCTTACCTTTCCGTGTGTTCTCTGTCACATCTACACCAAACTGAATGACGTCACCTGACATAATTTCACATGGTGGGCTTTCCTCAGATCCTCTGCTCAGTCTCTGACTATTAATAAAGGTACCATTACTACTTTTAGTGTCTTGAAGATAGAACTGAAAAAAAAACAAACAAAAAGAACAGTAAAATATCTGTGAAAAATAAGAAATACAAGCGGAAGTAAAATTTTATTTACATACAATTTATTTCTAGAAGGTAACAAATGTATCAAACTCTAAACACCCTCATCAGGATGCAACACTGATTATTAAGTAGTATTTGTATTTGATTTTGAGTTGATGTATGATTGAATTCTAGGACATACACTATGCAAATAATAGCTATAAAGCGTGCCTTGAATGCTGCCTGCAGTACAGGATCACGTGTCATTAGCAACAACGCCTTTTGCCACATGCATATAACAATTCATATTTAAGTTGGTCAACACACAAAAATCCTAACTGCTCGTACATTTAAGGTGACAGTATTGCATGACAAACATGCTGCAGGGAAGGCTAGTACTGAAGGCACAAGGAAAACCTCTGGAAGGAGATAGAATTCAGGAACTGCAATAAAAGACCATGGTGGAACTTAAAGAAAACCAACAGGATGCTTTTACTTCTCAGCAATACTAGTTCACATCATTAACTTAATTTCAAGTACTTTTGTAAATACCCATCTGCAGAGTTAATTAAATGTTAATAGCAACTTATTGAATCTGAAACTGTTTTTACGACACAAGACTTGTAGTCAAAATTGCTGCATCTGAGAAGAGGTTACAAATGAATCACCCAGCAGAAGACCAGAGTGACTGGCTACAACCTGAGCAGTGAGAGCACAAAGAGGGGACCAGAATGTTACTGACAGCCAGGTGTAGCTACTGGAATGAGTCAATCTCACTACCCTAAGATAACAATAGCTACTACAGGAACCTGCTGGAATGGTGGAAATTGCTGGCTTCCTGCACTCATAAACAATACCTCGAAGTCCCAAAGCAGGCATAAGGTTGGGGGAAAAGATGTTGTGTTCAGACAAATGAATGTCTTTTTTCTTAAAAAAGCAAGTGACCTTTCTTTTTCTTTTTCGGCATTCCATGCAAAAATTTCCATGCTTTTAATTGCCTCTATTATTGCATGCCTAAAAAAAACCATGATACATAGCTCAAAACCACAGTGTAAAGAGGAAAAATGGGTTTCAAATGGAGCACAGCACCAGGGTCCCTCAGATATTGTACTGGAAAATGACACCGAGTATATGACATGGATCTAATATGGCATAACACAGGGGCCCTAAGCCCAGAGCTGGAATTCAACTGCATCCAGCACACAGGACTCAGAAATCAAGGGGAATGCCAGCACAGGAAAGCTCAGGTAGGTGTTTGAAATGAAATGCAGTATCTGAAAAGAATGAAAAGCAGTATGGGAAAGACTTCCCTCCCTTCAACAGACAAGCCTTAGATCTTCAATTGAAGGAAAAGAAAACAGTAATCAGTCATAAGCTGGTAAAGATGAAGGTAAACATAAATTATGGATAGATCAAGAGATTGACTGCATTCACTGTACTAATAATCAAACCCACTCTACTCTAAATAATACTCTCTGTATTACGAAATACTACCTATTACCATAATAGTATATAATGCAGCTTTTACAAGTTACATGCCTAGAAGCCAATCCAATTAATTATCTTGTTAATAGTCTGCAAGTACCGAACCTTCTCATGGTTCAGTGCAGAGGTAATTATTTCTCGCTTCCTGTTTGTTTTGAATTAGCTTTCTTCTTCATTTGAAAATTCTTTTGTTACGAAAAAGTGAGTCACAGGCAAGGAGAAACAAACATGTCTCTGCTTATTTGCTCTTCCCCACCCTTTACTTCTTCGTGCATATCTGCCTTTTATCCCTCCCAACACTTTGATTAATCATTGCCCCTTGTAACCACGTTTTTGCAGAATCTGCAAATGGGACTCAGACAAGACAGCACAAGAAAATACAGGACAGTGACCGCAGGAAAAGAAGTGCAACAGAGCATCAGCCATACAAAACTTAGAAAATACCAGGAGACACAAAATTCAAACTGCAAAAGGATATTTATAAACAAATGTCCACAGAAAATACATATTACATTTAATATTATGTAACTGATGTCCGCTTAAGTGTATTAGTACTGAATAGTATTACATAAATTTTAGAGAAGTGATGATCTTTAAGTCTTTTTGTCCTGTTTGTACATATTCTTCTTCCTGCATCTAGTAAAGATGCAATACCAGCCACATGTTAATAGCCGATATCTAAGGAAGGGAAAACACACTGCATTTAAATCTTGCTATAAAGGATTCAGTTATTTTTAATGTAGCCATTCCTCAGGAACCCACTGAGCCAGTCCCTTTCAGGTAGCAAATTCAAATGTTACTTCCATGCTAGTTTTCACTAGTTCAAATGATCTTTCTCAAAGGTCAATCTCTCCATCCCTTACACATAATTTCTAAAGCTATCTTCAGGAAATAAAATGAAGTGCGAGCCCTTACACAAATGCGTCTCTACATTAACTGGTAATTGTGGCAGTTTTTAATGTACTATTTAATTATGCGGTACTACAGAGGGTTCTCTGATTCCCAAACCAACACCTTTTACGCAGCAGCTGTGTAATACAGCACCTTCTGTGAATCCAGCACCACTTGTCCTTCCTGCTCCCAGTGCAGCCCCAGCTTAGGCAGCAGTGCCAGCTCACAGAGCAGCAATGAACCCTGCCCTTCCCAGCTCTCACTGCCAAGCTGTGCCACCACCTTGTCACTTGGAGTGGCCCAGCCACTTGTTTAGTCACTGCAAACCAGTTTTGAGCTGATGCAAGGTACACGAGGAGGTGCTTTAAATCAGTGCTGCCAGAAAAAATGGCTGCATATACTGGCCTAATTATACTTGCTTTTATGATTCACTCTCCAGAGCAAAGTCCCAGCCCTTTTGTACCTCTCATTAACAACAAGTCCAATGCAGAGCAGAGATAGCAGCTAATGCACATTTCAAACAACTCAGCTTTTGAGGACTGTTAAAGTATTACCACATCCTTAATTCAAGGGATAGCTGTATATATTGTTCCAGCGCTGGTTTCCCCTCCTTTTTTAAAAAATACAAGGTAACACACAAAGTATTCAAGAAACTTATGCCCCATTACAGTAACTGCTCAGACAAAAAAAAAAAAAAAAAAAAAAAAAAAAATCCTAGCCTCTGTATTTCTTCTTTAGTAATTTATTGCCTATATTCCTTCCCAACTACACACCATTAGTAAGATCAGGATCAGTTAACTGCAGACACCTCACCAAGCTGAAATGATGAAAATTTGTGAAAATTTTATTCTAAAATAAAACTTGCAGTTCATCAGTACACACAAACTTCTCCAGCACAGTCCATCTCCCTTAGAAACTGTATTATGGAAGTTTCAAAAAACTACAGATTTTTGTTTCCCTGTTTTGCAAGGAATTATATACTTATTTCACAGATTCAGTATTTGTAATACTTCAGGTTACTGTTCAGTTTTGCCAATGGAACAAATGTACCTCCTCTGCTCTGACCTATGGCGCACAAAAATCTCATTCTTTCTTCTAGGTCAATGACTCAGAAGAGCACCAACAACCTGCTAAATCAGTTCACGTGTTATTTTCATGCAGTTAGATACCACAATGATTTTCCCCCATAACAAATTCCTAGTATTTTCTGACTAGAGAAATAGAAGATTCTTCTGTAGTGATCCCAAACCATAATACATCAAAATTAAGCACAAAAAATATGTTAATTCTAACTGATATCAGAAAGTTGCAAATTGCTATGCTCCACGAGGACAGATTTTAACCTAACTTACAAAATATAGGTAAACTGGTTTCTTCAAAGTAATAAAACCCACTAGCAATAACAAACCCATTCTGTTTAATGATCACAATTGTAACATCTTCCAGGAAGCAGGCTGAAGAGAACTCCTTAATTAGACTGACAAGTGAGAAAGCCATGAAGTGTTTTCTTTCCCAAGCCATATGCAGGCTTGATACAGGATGAGACACTTCTGAAGGATCTCAGAGAAGACAAGATATGGTCTCAGAGATGTATAGAAAATCTTGAAAAGAAAGTAAAGACTTCTTCAGTGACTTGATTACCTGGATTTAATTACAGCAGAACTACAGGAGCAAACAACTGACCAGCTTTTTAATACTTCTAATATTCGTTATTACTATATACAGCCATCCTTTGCCATTTTAAGAGCACATTACTGCTACTGCATCTAACCCAGCTTGAAACTGCAGTTCAGGGCAATTATTGTGAGAACTACAGTGAGGAGAATTGCTGGAAAACTGAGGCAGTTTGTACACAGAGATGTGAGATTCAGTATGTGAAGAGGAACAACTTCTACATCAAAAAATGCAGGAAGAAGGAACCATCACATATAATTAAACCTATTTCAGCCTCATTCAATAGCCGAATTAATAAGTAAATAAGTACCAAAATGTAGGCTATTGTCTTTTATGCAAAGTCAAAAATTAATATATTTTATTTATTAAATAAATTTTCACTGCCTAAACAACTAATGAAGAAAAAGAAGCCCAATTTCAGAATCTCCTAGTTTACCATTCCTTTTCTCACCTCTTGTTTCCTTTGTGAAAGAAGTGCACACAACTCCCATGGACTTCAGGGTCCTATTATACATTTGTGCCCTTAGCTTCAACCAGAAAGATTTAAATTATTTTGTCAAATTATGAACTATAATCAGTAAGGAGATGGCAGCTTCATTTTTGCCATGGTTACTGCCATAAAGGGGCAGCAAGGCTGTTAGCCAGAGCAGTTAAACCATAAAATACTGCAGTGAACGATGAAAGGTTCTTCCCCTACTCACACTAACTAATCATTGAACAATTAATGCAGACATTATAAATGCAATCCCCTGAGTACTAAAGTTAATACTCAAAAGCAGCAAGTAAATAGGGATCTAGAAATTGGAATACTTGCCCTGGAGTAATACTTCACTAAGCAGTAATGCAACAGAGTTCATTTACTGAGAATTCTACCAGGGTCAAGACAACATCGCCAACATTTGCCACACCGGCTAGTAATGTTTTTCTCTCATATTACTACAAGATTATTTTATCTTATTTGAAGTCTTAACACTGACAATTTTCTCATTTTTGCAGCAGCACTCTGCTAGCAGAGTACACTGTGCAAACCATACTGAATTCCAGGTCAGTCTTTTGGCTGTAAGACAGAGAAGTTCAAATGCTAAATTATCTCCAGACTCCATTGATTGAGTTCCTCATTCTGGTCTGCTTAGACAGATCCTGAATTCCTATCCTATCACTTGCCTAACTCCACCCGCCTGTCAAGGAAGTAGAAGTATTTGTCTCCATAAGCAAGCTAATTCACAGGGTGGGGTACATCAAGCAAAATTGCTTCTCTATTTAGTTTTCTGTTTCTTAAACACATAGATCTAATAGCTCTTTGCTTACTAAATTCCTGCTCCTTCAACTCAGACAAAAAACTACTGCATTAACTTTTGAGTTCTTATGAAAACTCTTTTTTAAAATTATTCTAACTACCCCAGGCAGGCACCCACTACGAAACTAAAAACAACCAGCTGTGAAGAAAGGGATTTTCCAGTCAGATTGAACAGAGTGAAGGAGTGGCAGTTGGTTTTTCAGGGACTCTAAGTATTGGGTTTCACAAGTGAAGCAAAACTTGCTAGTAGTTTTCAGTAACTTGTCTAAAAAATAAAAAGCTGTATCACTTTTTCTATCCAGCAATAATAATAAAAAAAAAGGATAAAAATTTAACATTCTTTGCTATAGCAATGGACAAAAAAAGTTGAGGCTGTTTTTACCTCAGAGTGTAAGCCTAATGTAAATCCAGCTACACGGATGAGAAAAGGTTAAAATCTTCAGCTATCCCCAGGAATCCAAGGCTATCCTTCCGAACTTGCCAGTAGTTCAAAGGGGTAGAGGGGAAAGGACAGCAGGGAATATGCTCTTCTGCTGACCAAGTTGTTCCTGTCTCTGTTTACACCTTGATGTTTTGTTGTCCGTACTGCCAGGACAACCCTGCTGGTTGCTCATACCTACTGTCAAGCAAAATAAACTGTGCCAGTAAAAGCAGCTTTATGCCAGCATAACTGAGCGTGGGTATAAACATAGTTTGGCCTTTCTAGACACATTACTTGAGGTGCTATAAAATATTAATCCCTGTGTTCCTCCTTGCTATGTCCTGGTTGTTCAAGTGCTTTGAAGTTCCCTATAGCCCATGTCACTCAGCTTAACTCTTGTGTGAGGGGTCAGCAGACTTTGCCTGAAAAGGACACAGGTAGTGTGACAGGGAAGGTAAGACGGATGGATTCATGGGGAGGAAGAGGAAGCACCTTAGGCAGGCAGAAAGGTAATGCCCAGCACTGAGAGGCACCAAGAGATTAACTGTGCATAAAACGTGTGTTTGGCTACAACCCTGAGTTGCTCCAGTGCCTTCCTCAGTAGCAAAACATCACCTTTCCCAAGAGAACAACGCAAACATGTTCAAGTTGTACCCACGAACATTTCAGCACAGACTTTTTTTGACATACGACTTTGCAATGATTTTAACTGCTGACTTCTACAGATACACCTATCAGAACTTTAAATTCTGGCATATTAAAATCATTTACAAAAAAGAAAAACATGAAGAAGTATGTTTGCAGACTTAATGCCACCTTCTAAATATTGTGCCCATTTAAGCATCACATTTACTTTCTAAATCACTATTCAAACCACAGGCTGGCTAGTAGTTGCAACTCAGCTTACTCGTCTGAATGTGTAAAGCTCAGGACTCAGGGTTACTATTAGTCAATAGCTCTACACTATTCTTCAAGTAGTTACAGATAATCTACTTTACATCCAAAAATTGAGAAAGAGGCTATCAGACATTTATTTTACAATGGTTTTTGATTTGTATCTCATCCAAAAACTGAGAAAGAGGCTATCGGACATTTATTTTACAATGATTTTTGATTTGTATCTCATCCAAAAACTGAGAAAGAGGCTATCGGACATTTATTTTACAATGATTTTTGATTTGTATCTCATCCAAAAACTGAGAAAGAGGCTATCGGACATTTATTTTACAATGATTTTTGATTTGTATTGTATTTTGATTTGTAAAGTGGTCTTTATTAACAGAAAGGCTACTAAAAATATTAAGCAGTTCTTTCTAATTATTCAGTTGTACAACTAGCTACATGAAGCTTAAAAATATGCTATTTAAATGGTTTGAGCTATTTATATCAAGTATCATTCTCAAGCAATATTGTTGCATTTTTCCAAGTAATTCATACTTAAGAGAACGACAGAAGATGGCTAAAGTTTAAGTGCAGGGCTTCAAACTATATTACAATCCAAGTTCTCTAGTTTAAAAAAAAAA
Organism: Sinosuthora webbiana; assembly: GCA_013397395.1. Classification (NCBI taxonomy): domain Eukaryota; kingdom Metazoa; phylum Chordata; class Aves; order Passeriformes; family Sylviidae; genus Sinosuthora; species Sinosuthora webbiana. The sequence continues at coordinate 198,150 of VXBN01006996.1, forward strand.
AGCAAAAACCCACACTCACAATTCAAAATTTGTGCATGTATATGAAAATGAGGAGAAAAATCACTACTGCTTGTGTCCAAAAGTTTGTGTGATTATGCCCTGCTGCCCTCAACTTTAACCCATAGACCCCTACACCTTTCACAACCACTGCACCATTCCAGATTGGTTTCTTCAACTCACCCGTGATAATGGACAAAAGGAATGAGGCAGCTGGACCAGGATGGTGGTGGGTTGTCTCCCCCTTAGCAATCACAGAAAGCAGCAAAGTTGGCCTGATGGCAGGGACAGCTGAAAACCCAGTGCAGTTACAGAACTCCTGTCACTTTCAGTTTGCTTAACTTGGTTGGGATGTAATGATGACCTGAGCTAAAAATGAGCAAACTCCAGGAGCTGGTTCCTAAGCCACATGCTCACACCTCCCACAGCAGCAGCATCAGTCAGGAACAGAATGGCAGAGAGCACTGCATTTACAGGGTCTACTACCTGACTTCTGTCAACTGTAGTATGTCAGAATCAGTACATAAATTACATAAGTACTGGTAAGTACAGTTCACAACCAGAATGTGAAGTTCTCTGTATTAGGAGACAACTGTCTCAAGCTGAATTAAGAAAATGAAGGAAACCATGACCTACATAATCCTTGCTTTCATGAAATACATGCTTTTCCATAAAATGTAGTTCTGGGTTCCTCAGTCCAGGAGAGACACGAAGCCCCTGGAGAAGGTCCAGCAGAGGTTACAAAGATGATGAAGGGACTGGAGCACGTCTCTTACAAGGACAGGCTGAGGGAGCTGGGGATGTTCCACCTCGAGAAGGGACCTCACCAATGTCTACCAGTATCTGCTGGGAGGTGTCAGAGGATAGAGCTGGGCTCTAATCTGTGGTACCAAGCAATGGGACATGAGGCAATGGGCAGAAACTGATGCCCAGGAAGTTCTGCCTAAATATGAGGAAGAACTTCTTCACTCTGCAGTACTGCACACTGGAACAGATTGCCAGAGAGTCTGTGGAGTCTCCATCACTGGAGATATTCCCAAACCACCTGGACACAATCCCATGCCACATGCTCTCTGATGACCCTGCTTGATCAGGGGGACTGGACCAGATGATCCACTGTGGCCCCTTCCAATCTGAACCATTCTGACATTCTGTGAAAATGTAAGGAAGTAAACAAACTGCGTTACAATCCCTGAATCTCTCAACATCAGTCAGTGCAGAACTGTATGAACAGCACTAACTCACTTGCAGATGGCTTTTATTTACTTTAGTTTTGAAAGGAACTATCAATGCTCCGAACACCTAAAACAAGAAAATATCTGGAAAAAAACCCAGCGGAGTTATGGTGATAGGAGTTTACACAGGGAAAAGATCCTTCATATAGGATCATAAATATATCATATATACTAATAGTGAAGTAACAGATTAAACTGGAAACAAAGCTTTTACTCTACCATTGTGCACTATGACTGTGCACAACCAATGTGAATGGAAACATTATCACCAAGGACGGCTCCCCTTGCCAACCTATTTGCCTTCACCCTCCTTCAGCAGAACCGGTAGCATTCAAGTAACACACAAACTATTTTCTAGAAACAAACATTTCAAGCCTAACTTGACAGTTGTGAAATCAACACCTCCCAGCAATCACATTCCATAATGGAAAAATGTCATACAACACCGAGTCACAGAAGAACAAGTCCTGCACACTCCTTAAAAAGTCCTGGACACTCCCCTCCTCAAAATTCTGTAGTAAGTACACTCTGGTAGAAGATTCATGATGCAGGATATGAGCAGAAGCAATCCCAGGCATGATACAAAATATTCATTGGTCTTCTAAATAAAATTTTCTGCAGGAAACACAAGGTGTGGAATGATGAAGTGACTGCAAAAGGTAGAAGTTGCTCATGTACCTGAGTGCCAATCTATCCCTAGATTATTCAAATAATCCAAAAAGGCATTCACTGTCAAAAGGAGAAGAATGACAAGATAGATACTCACCAAAAATCTCAAGATTAAATGTTTTACCACAAAATGCGACGCTACCGTACAAAAATAGATCCCTCTCTACACATCAGTGTCACTAGTTTTGATGCAAGAGGCTATTTTTAAAAAGATGTAGAGAAGAGTTCTAATTTACAAGTAATTTGGTTTATATATAGCCGACTGACTTGCTGCAGTGAGACATCTGTCACTATAGTTACTAATTACTTATCTTTAGAATGTCTCTTTTACTTAACTTTTGTCCTCACAGTTCACAAAAATTTCTGAGTATCAGCCTTCTGCTACAGGTGCTGGATGGTTTCAGGATAACAAGAATAATCTTATATTTATTCTCTTCTCCGCAGAATGCAAGTCTGTCCCTTCACGTACATTGTGCTTTAAAACTTTTGTACATGAATCACAAAAAAGGTGAAGGATATTAACACTTTCAGAAAAGATGCAACTCCATTCTGAATATAGGCAAAGCACAAAGGTTTCCCACAGAAAAACCACCCAGCTCCCTACTACTTATATACAATATGCTTGAGGAAATTGAATTTTTAGCCTACATGAAAGTTCTCAAGTACTATTTTAATTCCATCCTGAAAATGCTGAGAGAATTTTAAGGTACCATTGCTTTAACTGCAAAGCTGAAACACATTATCAATAAAGTACAATCAACAGAAAGCTTCCCAGGAAATGATTACTCACACATCATCCCAAGATACTCAAATTGGCTCATTAGAATACTAAAACAATATAAAGAAGACTTATTTTGTCTTACTGCTGTCATAGATGACACTATTTTACATAACATCCAGACACTTTGAAAGAACTTTTCCTGCTCCATATTAAAACGCTGACTTGTGCAATGTACTCATAAAACCAGTAAAAAGTAGATAAAAATAGGTTTCTAGAAGGAAATTGTACTTCTTCCAAAGAAGTTTTCTGCTTTATTTCATCAAAGAGACTCAGCCTCTTGTTACACAAGACATTTGTACAGCTACATATCCTGTATCACTGTGACACTAGTGATTACTTTGTATAATTTATCTCAACTTCTATCATTACATCAAATATGGACCCTGGGGAAAACATACGGTTAAGGTGACTTCCTGAGGTTTCACTTAATGCTGCTGTGTTCTTTATATTAATCAGTTACAGAAATATCCTGCAACTTAATGCAGCTTTAAAATAAAGAAATAAAACACCCTAATAGGTCATTATCCAGAAATCCAGGCTTCTTCAGGCTAATTACTTTTAAGTGTAAAATACTGCTGAAATACTCAACTATCCTGAGGCCCTTATAGGAATACTTTCCTACAAAACTAGACTGAAAGCTAAACACTATTATTTACTCTAATAAATGTAATTAAAGTTTGGCAACATGGCACACTCAAGCTTCACAATAAGTAAAGTTAACCTGCTTGCAACATGTACAAACTCCCAAAGACTGTATTTGTAGGACACATATCCAGATAAAATAAATAAGCTCTGCAAAGAGCAAGTTCTCATACACAACCTTAATTTCTTTTCGAATACATGTTTCATACATGTTTCTAAAGATTTTGTAATGTATTATTGCAATTTACTCTTACCTTTAGGAGGCAAAAGCACCCATAAATATTCTGCACTAGTAAAAACCACGGAGACTATACAGAAAACAAAAAAATTTATTCTTAAAATCACAATCAAAAATTCCTGGTTAACATTTGGTGGCCAGCCAAATGAAGCACAAGACTAAAATAAAGTATGGTTTTGTCTCTGACTACTGCAGTGAAAAGTATGACATGAAGAGAGAGGTTTGTCATGCTTGGACAGAGCTTTTCCCTCATTTAAAAGCAGAGGTAATGCATAAATCTCTCCTAGTCTTTAAATTTTAACTGACCTTATCAGAACCTTGCATAAACAAAAACTAAAATCAAATTTATGTAGCACCTACTAAAGAAACCAAATGAACTGTTTCTATGGCAAAACATTGATGAATAACCAGAAATGACAGAAAAAGAGGAAAACAAATGAAAGACAAATTTTTTTTAAAAGCAATCTTGAAATACTATCAGCATCTGTCAGTAAATTACTCAGAATGAGAAATCCAACACCAACATTATCCATTGTTTCTGCTTCTTCAAAATCCTGGAGCCAACAAGGTAACTAAACAAGTAGCGAAAATTAATTGAAAGGGAAATTTTCCTTAAGAAAATCGCACTACTGAACTTCTATCAGCAAACAATTACATTTTCATTTGCAAGCAAATTGGAGAAAAACCGCAACAGAAGCCAAGATTACCAGACACCCCGCCAGGAGAGAGGAATTACTTATACGAAAACAAAAGGTTATGAGGGAGCTCGTTAGTTTATCAGGAAACTCCAACTCCCAACATTTCAAGGCAGGTGCAGAACTGCAAAAGCTTCTTAATTGTCTTGCTATTCACTGCTGAGTTGCTAAATTAGTTAATCATTACATCAAAGCTCCTCTACTCCTGGCACAGAAGTCTCTCTTCTCACATGCTGACGTTTCTACTGCTTAAAGAGCGTAAAGGGAGTTGTTGAAACTATTTCAAACTATTTCTCGTTTCTACTCCTTCCACACAAAGGAAGGTGTAGACGACACACAAGGCACTGTGTTTACTTACTATCATTAGTTCCATACTGCTGCTGGTTTATGGCAGAGAAAACTCCCAGCGATGACACATTCATATAAAGAAAAAAAATCCACATCAGATTTCACAGATACCTCCAAATGCAATGCAGCAGTGGCTTGGTATTATCTCTATAAACAAAAAGACCTCTCAAAATATCCTGAAAAATTTAGGAAAGTTTCTCCCTTCCTTTTATTAAGGGGCATATTCCATCTGAAAGAACTTGTCTAATATCACTACAGTATTTTTATTTTTTTTTAACAAACATCTGCAGCAGGCCTAGTTAATTCACCTCTCCTTTGCACAAAGCAATGTTCTCTTGCTTTCTGCCATCACCTGCTGCTGAACTATCAACTCACAGAGCACGAGTCTCACAAGGAAAATAATGTTCAGCACATCACTTAACTACAGCTAAAACGCCCATACTGAGGGTAAACTTAAAGCTACTGTGATATAAACTCAAAGCAGCCAATAAAGATGCAGAAGTACAAGTCCTAACTGAAGGGAACTGCCTTAGTACAAATGACACTGCACTAATTTTAATCATGTCAAACAAGATATTTTTGTAAGAGTTCCAAACCACAAATATTACCCAAATAGAGTGTAGTGAGAGTTCACTAAACAGTTCCTCATACTGGAAACAACAGGTCACCAGAGCAATATGCGCCTCCTTGCTTTTCTGAAGGCTTCTCTGCATCAAGGACAGATGAAAACTTAAAAAAAAAAAAATTACTAAACTTATTTTCATTCTGTGTTTTGAACTTCAGCATTCCATGCAGAGAGCAAATGCAATTAACTGGAAACCAAACACCAAAAGAGAAGGGTGCGGCTCTATCCAAAGATGGAAAATTAATTTTCCAGCACAGAGGAGAAATCTGACAATTGGGAGTTTAATATTTGTACTCAAGGTACTGCCAAGCCATACCTCCAAGAAAGTGAGAGTAAAAATACCCTGGGAGGATCCTGTATTTATTTGCAATGCATTCCTGGATCAGGACTTTCAAAGCAAGTAGTAATTAAATACTGGTATTCCTGAACAAAGGCTGATTTCTTCTGGTGCTCCTTTGAGATCAACACTTTCACAATAAAGAAAAAGACGATTTATTTTAAACTTAAGAAAACCACATACAGAGATGGGTCAGCCAGCAATGGGAGAGAAGGTATGAGCTGATTTTTGATAGGCAATCTTACAGAATATTGATCAGTCCTTTCTTCAGCTGTGTCCTACTGGCTTCAAAACAAGGGGCAACCTTCTCACAGGTTCACGTCAGAACCAGCCCAGCAGAAGAATGGGCAGAGGGCAGATAAGGAATTCGAGGATTGGGATCAATTACAGTACCAAACATGGTGACTCATGATTCACACATCTTAGTCAGGGGCAAAAATCACATACAAGGTACATTGGATTTACAGATTAGACAGGTTGTTAATATGGCAAAACTCACCAAGGTACAGCTTTCTACACAGACAGAAGTATTTTGCTGGCTTTTTTCCTAGCTATTTTCCATCGGGGCATCGAGGATGTTACACTGGTAACACCTGTGCCCATGAATGTGATTCTTCCAACAAGCTAAAAATAAAAAACAACCAATAACCCAAACCTCTTAATCTCTTTGTCAACAGAAATGCACCCAGAACACATCAGTCAGTGCCTGTGACCAATCTGCCAGCGGGCATCCATGAGCAGGGGAACTGCAAAGTACTGATGGCAATCCCACACCCTTTCAGCTGAAAGGCCTGAGGGAGTGGTCGTCCACACCTCTAAAAAGTCATTATCAAGCCTTACAAGTTTTTTGTACTAAATGTGCCACATTTCCCTCTAGAACACAGACGAAAATTTTCAAAGTACAAGAAGAGCATCTTTCTAGCATCAGAGGTTCTAGATTGTCAGCCTAAGAAGAAATAACTTCCCCCGATGATTTGATTCTTTAAACCACCACCAAAAATTTTTCCAAATCCCTTCCCTAAGCACCGAAATGCCTTTTCCGTTCACTATTTAAAGTTGAGTTGCAGCCACTAGAGGGCAAGGCCACGATACAAAACACACTGCCCGGGCTGGGTAATGCAAAACCAATGCCACAAAAAGCAGAGCAGAAACTACAGCTGAAGACTGTTTATATTATGAAGATTTGGTTGTTCAAGCTTTTTTTTAACACTGAATTTTCCATTAATTATAGGAATATACCCACATATTCTGTGGATTGTCTGAAATATTAATTCCAACTTTACAGTCTAAAGCCCCCCCAGGCAAGCTCCTTTTACACCTCAACATCCACACTAAGAATTCTTGTACTTCTCAAATTTTAAAATTAGGTTTCTCAACTTCAGTGCTCTTGATACTGAAAGCACTGGATGCAACATACTAGAATTCTATCCAGAATAGGCAAGCATAGGTAAAAAACCAGAATGCTGTCAAAGGCTTTTCCCAGGAAATATAGAAATTTAACCTCCTAATCAATGGTAAAAAGTATCTAGCTAGAAATTGGCTATATGCTGCAGAAGAACCGGAATTAACATGCAGATTTTTTCTGTGTCTAATCAGCATTTTTAAAAATTGCTGTTCTGAGAACAGTTAGGCTTTTTCTGTACAAAGATAGCCCTTTGTTGAAATGTATTCTTGACATTTAATACATTAAATCCTGCCACAATTCATTATCTATGCTCTTAGAAGAAGAGAAAACACGGTCCAGAAACTAAAGCAAACCAGGAGAATGAGTCATTTACTAAAAGAAAAAAAACCCAGCTGACAGAAGGACATACACTAGAAGCTCAAACCAAAAACATTTAAAGAATTATTTCAAAATCTATAGTCCAAACAGAACATGGAAGAAAGCTCAGCAAGCTTGTCATTAAAAATGATGACACTTAATAACAGTGGCAATGCACTGGTACTGTGCATGAAATCAGTCCCATCTATGCTGGCCCACCTACCCCATGGAAAAAAAGCATCTGTAGTGTGTATCACCAAAACAGATGAGCCCTCAAATTAAGTTCACATAACATTCAAATTGCACTCCCAGTACAAACACAGCCTTCCCACAAAAAACATGTTTGCTGTTAAGTAATAAGCTTTGACATACCAAGGTTTGTCATCCAAGCTTAAATTTAATACAGCTGTAGACAAGATTACACTTTGATTAAAGGAAAATCAGCAAGACTTTTACACTACCTATAATCAGTCTAGTATTAGTACAAAGTTTTAATAAACTTTAATTAGAATTAGATGCTATCCAAAGCTTGTTTCAAAGGAAAATAGGTTGTGCCACTGGGAATTGGCAGCATTAAGAGCAACATGGTTAAACACAAGTTTAAGAGAAACATGTGTGTCCCTAGTTCATCTTCAAAATTTTTTGGAAAAAGATTTTCTTCTGCAGCCAAGTAGTATGCTCAGGTCTTAAGCAAATACTAGGCATATCAAACACAATACATCATGGAGGTTGGTAGAATGTTTCACTGGATTATTACAGCTCTGCACTATTTCATAAAAGAAAAAAAATTAAAAATCCCAAACAAATCTGTGACACTTTTGTTAGATGAATTTTCAAGTGTTTACCAGAAAAGACACTTCACAAGTTTTCCCAGCCAGCCTTCAAACAATTAAGATGTTATTGTTATCATAGAAACAGAACAAGAAATTTGTATATAGATCAGTAACAGCTGTCCTGATTGCTTACACACAAATTCATGTGAATATCCACCGAAGTTACAAAACCTAAGAGATACAGGAAACAAGCAAAGGGCAAGGCCCCCTCACATGAAAGTACTTTTCCACAGTGCTCTGGTTAGGAGGCAGGAATTAGTCTGTCTACCACAGATTTAGAAAGAAGTAAGCTAGTCCTTCTACTTGATCTTAAAATTACCTCCTGCCTCTGTTGGCACCTGACAGCAGCTCCTTGGGGCTGAGGCAGCAGCTGTACTTTAGACATTGTGAAATGACAGACTGCAGCAGGAAAGTACCGCACACACACCTCAGGCCTTTACAGATCTCTTGGCTTCACTGCAGAGCACTTGCCTTCACTGCCCTCAGAATCCCCCACGTAGGTTTCCAGGGAAGCGTCAGGACTCAGCTCTCTGCTTTCTTCTCTCTGTATTTCAAATAGTTTTCATCCCACCAAGTTCCCCCACTGACACCAGGTCCATGCTGGGAGCAGTAACATTTCACAGCAATTATGGGAACACGCCCTGTGCAGTGCAGAGCTGCTGTGCTCTCCCCAGCACCCGCTTCAAGAGCTGCACCACAGGACACCTCCAGCTTCCTCCCTGTTTATACGTTCTGGTTTCTTTTGGAATAGACAAAACACTCACAGATAGGTGGTAGAACTGAGTGTAGACCAGTCCCCTCCCAGCACACAACAGCAAGATGTGAAAAGCATACAAGGGACTGGAAAAACATCACAGAATATCCTGTACTCTTTCAACCTTCAACAAGGTACCTTAAAAACAAAGGAGTGCTACACTTCTGAGCCTAAAGTATATTATTTAATTCTTAACAAGCTCTCATGGGACAAACAAAGTGCATTTTTAGTACATTTATTTCAGGGCTTGCTTCTCTGTCTCTTAAAATTAGTTCAAGTCAGATAAAATAACAAAGGTGCCTCATTTACCTTGTTACATTATACTTTTCCCACTTAATTCAAAACTGGACAACTTGAGCAGCTTATCTACCTCCTGACTACACAAATAGGATTGACTTGCCAACTTCCAGACTCAGCAGCTGAGTGTCTCCAGACTTCTAAACCATCCACTCATCCAGTGCCAAGCAGAACCAATGCGAAGCATCTCACACTATCATCAACCACCACCCAGCAGCTTTCTGCCACCTGTTTCTCAACCTCAGTGTTTCTTAACAGGCACATCAGGAACGCTCATGTTTTCTTCACTTCCCTCTGAAAGGGTTAGCTTGAAAACTTAAATACCAGAAGCAGCAAACTAGTAAACAAAATTGTGCAAACCACATCATTAGCTCAGAGTAACAAAACAGAGAAAAATCCCAAGAGAACTCGCACAGCTATTAGTCTAAAAGCAAAAAAAGGTAGGCATTTACAACCAACTGAAGTTAAATTCCTAACTATGCTATGGATACCTAAATATTTTGAATAAACTAATTTTCAAATAAAAATTCTTAAAATTTCAGAATGTCCTTGTGGATTTTATCAGTCACTCATATATATAAGAATCAATGTGCAAATTATTAATCCATTTTTTGCTTATAACTTGAAGAGAAAATTAATAATCATTTACAGAAAGTAAGTCACTTGACAGTAATATTCCACAATAAATTACAAGAGACGTATTCTTGCAGTGGACTTTTTGGTAGAATGCAAAACATTTACTTCTCTGCCAGTTAGACAAGAATAACTACAAAACTTCACACAGGATCAGCGGACACCTTTCAGTCTCTAATCCCTCTCTTTCTAAGAGTTTTACCAGCTGTGTGTAACTGACAAAGACTTTGGTCAGTGACCCAGAAAGAAGGGTGTCTATGGTGCGTCAATGAATCCCCTGGAACCTCAATATCACTTGAGCTGCAGTAAGTTACTGCTTGTCTTCTCTCAGATTTATGTGCTGCGTAATTTTAACTAAAAATTCAATGCATATTAGGATTAAGTCCCTAAGCCATGAAAATAAATAAAAAACCCACGAGAAGTCACAAAGTCACTTTGTTCAACCAAATAATAAATTTAATAAAGAAAAAACCAATTACCATTAATTTTAAAAGAAAACTACTAGAGCTTTTACATTCTGCAGATACGAAGTTATCATGGCCACTTCAAGGATAAAAACATTCATGTCTACTCAGTACCAACTAAAAGGCAAACTGAATAAGTAGATTTCTTCATGAAGCAACATATTCAAAACTACATTAAGTATGAAACAAACTATTCTAGCTGTGACAGAAGCACACAAATGACAAGTATTTCTATGCTGCTATTTCAACGAAAAGCAAAACCACCTAGTGAACTCTAATAGGGAATGATCTCATTAGCAAGTCAATTAAAAACAGGTGAAATGCTCAACAAGAAGACTCAAATAGGGCAGACAGCACATTCCTCGCTAAGAACAGTCTTACATAAAGAGTTGAAACTATTTTTCCTAAAACCTTTCATGGAAGATGACCCATCTTTCAACTACATGACTAGTTCAATAAAAAAAAAAATATTTTTCTGCTGTGGAAATACTTCACTACAAAAAATAGCTCCTTAAAACTGCCATTCCTCCTGCACTGCTCGTACAATGGCTCTTTTCAAAATGCTAAGAATATTTTAACAGAACCTGAGAAATTAAGCTGAGAGAGGTAAACCTTTAAAAAAATTAAATACTCAAACAGCATAACACAGAAAATTGCCAATAAAAAGCTTTGTTACCTGAAATGGTAATTGTAACATTTAAGATCATTTTTCAACAGCGCAGAACTCTGCTCTTTGGGCACCCGTACCTAGTGGTACAAGCAAATTTAAAAAGGAGAAGTAGCAATACATGTTTCCTGTTGGTTTTTCTTTTTTTTAAAAAAGGGCAACTTGCAATCTAGAGTGTGCAATTGTGACTTCAATTGCTCTTCAGTTTCAATATTCCCTTCTGCATCACGTGATCCACTTGTAACACTGATCCCCTTGTCTCTATCCCATCCTTACACAATTTCCCATACAAACTCCCTGGTATCTTCAGTGCTCAGTGCTCCTCTCACCTTGAAGTTCATCCCCAGCACAGCCTCAGTGCTGGTGTGAAGTTCACCCCAACAGTTCTCCAAACTGACTGTACAGGTGTGCTTCCTGTCCTCACAGCATCTGAGCACCTCAAGGCCACCTTCCACAGCTGCCAGGCTAAACCAGAGAAAGTGACCTGACAACTGGTTCCTTGTATTTAGGAAGAATGAGGAGTAGAAAAGTTTCCTCCAGCCTTTCATTGCATTTCTCTTTGCCCTGATTTTCCTCTCTCCAGTCCCTAAATTGACTTGTGCCTGGCTGCTCTATCACATACATACTCAAAGCCACTTGGACATGAGAGGAGGGCAAGGTGCATGAAGCTGGAATTTTACCACTCTTGTTTGCACTTTGCAAAAAGGGACAATAGCAAGAGGAAGGCAGCAGTTGGGATTACTTATAGACTCCAGTGGGGAAGCATTGTGAAAACCAGGTAAATCTTAAGAATCTGCAATTCTTTTCATCCCATAGACTGGAAAAAAAGAGAGCACCAACAATACAGAGGACAGACAAGGGAGCTGAAGTCTAAGCTGAGTTGTTTTAAGGGTGGCCCAAGTGTGAGAATCAACACAAGAAGGATAGCACTAATGACGGGCCAGTTGTGCAGAAGGGCTCACCTGGCATTTGACAACTGGTTTAGAAATATTCTCTGCACCCATAACCTTTTCTGGATAGATTTGTTCTTATTTGTTCAGTTTTGTCAAACACCTTCCTAAGAATCGGTATTTTGTAGAACATTTTATTTTTTACCTTCTCAACTAGAAAAATTAAAGAGAAATTTAAATCCAACCTGAAGCATCACATTTTCTAATGGTAATATACATACATTAAAAATGAAAGGAAGTTACTACTCAGCAATTGACAAAAACACAACGCAGAGAAGAACGCCCTGCTACAGAGGCTTTAGGCCTAAAGAGTATCAGCTAATTGAAACAAGGAACACCCTACTCTGATGTTGGGGTTCATTGTGTCCATTTCACTGTTCCTGTTCAATTAGATTACTGTCCTAATGGTGGCTCTAAGCATCATGCTCTAAGTAAGTGTTACCATCAACATTTTCAGACACATGTAGGTTCAGTGGCTTTGGATTCTCTAAAATACATTTTCCCTGCACAATGTAAGCTGACAGTATTTTGTTCTTTGCTATTTGCTTTAGTTGTTCTGTCAAAGGTACTAAAAAGCACAGAGGAACACAAATCGATAGTGAAAGAAGTACCTTTTGAATTGGAACTAAATCCTGTAAAAGAGTAGAACTGAAACTGAAAAGCAAGAGTTCTCTCTGAATTGCAGCTCTGAGTTTTGCAGAAAATAACAAACTCTGAATTCCACCACAGTTTTCAAAACGAAATTTCTCATTAGCATTGTGGCAAGATGCAACACATGCAGCCTTTCTGCTATGGGACATCCAAGCAGAAAAAAAACCTGTTAACACCTTTATACAGAACTGTCATCCGTGTCTATTCTCCAGAACCTAATGCTCTAATACTTGAAAAAAACTTAACAACTCAAGCTATTTAAATGATAATGTTCTCAAAACTTGTAACTTTGGCTTCATACACTGCTAGCATGTTAAACAAGTATGTAAATTATCATCATCCAGACACTTAAATAATAATACCCTTACTATGCCTCAAGTGTAGGCAGGTATTTAAGTGTTTTACACTGTAAACAAGCCACATTTAACTGAATTTACCACTTGTGATTATATAAAATAAATATACAAGACATTCCTCTCATCATAATCCTTTTTCAAGCAAGGTCACAGAGCTCTTTCCAAAGGCTTGTTTATCAAAGGAGATAAACTTTCTCCTCCCTTTTTTAAGATGGCAGCAAACAACGCTCATACTTCAAAGGCTGCATTCAAAAGGCAAGTATAGCTCACACTCTCTCAAATGCTCAGAAATAAAATGCATGAGGGAAATAAGGAGCTCCCCTCCACCACCCTAAGTCTGCACAGCATATGGATAAAGCAAAAGAACCCTGCTAAGATGGCCCTCAGACCTGCTCATGGACACAACTGATAAAGTGCACTCCTGACAGCTGTTTGACCAAATGTAGTGTACCTAACATCTATCTGATTTTGTAGTCATTTATTGCTGGTGTGCTTTTCTTCCACTAAAATGGGACATTTCATCAAGAATTATTAATTATTACTGACAGAAATTCTTCTGCTTTGCAATATAATAATAATAACTACTACTATTACTACTATGCTAGTACTTAATGAGCACAATAAAGTTAAAAAATACCAAGAAAGGAACAATGATGGGTAAAAATCCCAAACCCAACCAACTGGAAGATGCCCCATCCCTGGAACTGTTGAAGGCCCCATTGGATGTCACTCTGAGCAACCCAGTCGAGTGGCAGGTGTCCCTGCCCAAGGGTGTTACAATTAGAGGATCCTTAAGGCCCCTTCCAACCCAAACCATCCCGTGATTCTCTGATCAGAAGCAGGTTGGTACTGTCCATTCACTGTATCATCTCCAGTCTTCTGGAAAGAAAACCCCAGAGCAGGACTTATATGGGTCAATAATAACAAAAAAGACTGAACTGGCCCATTTTTCATATTTGACTCAGTACACTCACTAAAGCCCTTTTTCATGTCCTAGCAATTATACTGTCACTGCTAATATTAAAATAAAGTTGGCCCCTTCCTATGCTCAAAAATAATTTTCTTGTGACTTTTTTACCACATTATTTGTAAATTCAAGCAGAACTTTCCAAAAGTCACAACTGCTTTTCAGATAGAAGAGACTGTACCTAGAAAGCTGATTTGCCTCTTTCTTTTTTTATGCTTGCACTATCTCACCCATTAAATTAAAATATTAAACATGTTATATATTAAATGTAACCACTTTTGAAATAAAAATCCATCTTGACTGTGTCTGTAAACACAATTAAACTTCAAGGTTAAAACATTTTCTGTCCATATATGATCACAAATTCACATTTTAAAATCCAGCCACTACAACTGTCCCATGCAAAAGAATACTTGGGACATCTCAGCAAGAGTGTAGAGGTGAAGAAGAATACCTCTTCCAAATGTCTACAAGTATAACTAAGTACTTATTATCTCTGAAATCCTTCTATTGTCTGCAAAGTTCTGGTCTGGACAAGCCAGAATAGCCTCCACTGAGCTTTGCTCAACTGTATAATAACTGTCTGAAGCAATATGGAAAGCAGAATGGTTTAAAATACTTTCTATATCTGAGGCATAACATCAGCAAGCAGATCCAGTCACTGAAATAATGTTACAAGATTACAGGTACCCTAACATTAGACTCAAAACTACATCTTCAGTAAAGTCTTTAAAGGATATTACAAAGCAATTATTTACAAAACAGCAATTATAAAAGAAGATGCATGTAGCGAGTTTAAACCATAACACACATCAAAGAGAGTACACGTTACAGATCTCAAAATGAAGAGTAGTCATGAAGATCCTTTAATATTAGTTTATAAAACTCAGATCGTCATCTAAAATTCATCCAGCAACACTTACCCTGGGAAGGCTTAACATTAAGCTGCGTGGGAAAGGAAGGAAGGAAAATGAACACACTTACATTTGATAACCAGGGGAGACCAAAAAAAACCCAAAACCACCTCTTACCTGTACATCTGCATGCAAAATTGTTCAACTGCAGGCACATTTACACTGACCTGTGAAGCAGGCAAAATCCCCAAAAAGGGTGACCTAAGGAGCCCCCAAGAATGTAACCTGGATGTCCCAGGGTGGCTCAGAGAAAGGACAACTGTCTTGGTGCAGTGTTTTGCCAACCTAACCCTTCCCAAGCCCATTTCTGGAACATGGGGTCAGGGAAGGTCAATCTGCAGCTAAAATGTAGATCTGCACTAAATTGATCAGGAAGCAATATGCTGCTAGAGGACGGATGTACAGATATGTGCTGATCTCTGTCAGTGAGGCAGCTCCTGCACAGACACTCAAAATCAACACACGCATTTGGAAAGGAAGGTTGTCCTTGTGTGTTGATGTAACGCATTTGTTCAAGTACAAAAACCTCAAGAAACATTTTCTTCTCTGTTTACGTGGAAGTTAGAAGTTACCTAAACACAGCACACATACTTTGAACTTTCTAATTCAGAGTCATCCATAAATGTAACCAAAGATCAGAATGATGTCATGGGTAAAGAGCACTCAAATAGACTTAGAACATCCACATGCCTTTATGTGTTATAGGTAACATATTATTAATATAAATAGCAGCTTATCACTTCTTCTCTTAATCACGTAGAAAGGGCTCTGTTCACAGACCAAATCACTGGATTTCACTGTCACTGACAATATTTATATACCTATCAAAGCTCTGCTTAAGCAGTACAGCCTGCAGCTTTACCTAACATTGAATAGCTACAGAGATTGCAAAAATAAATATACCCTTTCCATGACAATTTGTATTCCTGGCTTTCTCTTACAAGTGCTGGAATATGCAATCTATGAAAAGTCCTCAAAGAGGAAGTCAGAAAAAAAAATCTCCTATGAGTTCTTAAAAACGGAAGCAGTTGTTGGCAGCTATAAGTGAAAGTGTGGTACTATTTCTACCCTTATGGAATTAGGAGTGGAACTAGGAACATTCTTACATCATTCATTTAGTGCTTCTTCTCCAGAAATTCTTTTAAAATTTACCTGACACATTTTGGTGGCAATTTTAAGTTAGACTATAAAAGAAGTACTGCAGGTAAGCACAGTATTGAATTCTAACTATACATACACACACTGGAAGTTAGAAACATAACTTAAGACAACAGCAACACAGGATAATCTACCAGCTAATAAGCCTGACACTGACCTTGGAAGCCTATTTCCTGCTAGGGATTAGTTCTGTACACAAAATCCTCTAGCAAGTCCACCAGCAACCTCAACTCCTTACACCTGCTGTGGACCAGCAGATTGGACTGGACAATCTCCTGAGGTACACACCAACTTAAGTTATCCTCTGCCAGTTCATCCATGTCATAGAACTTGCTACCCTTGTATCCAGTATTGTAACTCCCCTCAAAGTGGATAACTCTTAATGACACCCTAACTGCTAAATGACCTACAGTTCTGGAATTCATAGAAACAAAAAAACTTCATCAAACTTACTCTTTGTCCCCTAAAAGTATGTGTTAATATTGACATAACCTTAAAAATCCTCTTGCATCCAGCAAGAGGAATCCCTGTAATAATAAGAAAACAACAAGGAGTTACCTACAGAGATCACAGACCTACAAAAATAACTTGGCTGCAGAATGGATTCTTTCACCATCAGATATAAAAACCAAAGCTTATTTTTTTAATAACAGAGTTCAGAACATGAAGAATTAAAAATAATTCATTATGCCTCCTGAAAGTCTTCAGATTCTTCAAGGACCTGGAAACAGTAGGTACAAGTGCAAAACCCAGCAATGCCAGAATAAACCCACAAGTTTATTATTAGTACAGAAACTGATTTGCAATTCTATTGCCCTGAAGTTCTGGCATAACTATCACAGCTAACAATGAAAAAAAAAGGTAGAATGGCAGTTAATTGTGCCACGAGTTACAGGGAAAGGTCACCAGGATATTAAAAGGCAAAAAGGTAGGCGGGTTAAATGCCCAGCTTTGCAGAACCGAGAGATCTGGCTTCTAACCTATATAATTAAGCATTACACTTCAAGAAAACCAAAAAAAAAAAAAAAAAACAAAACCATAAAGCAAGGTATAATCAAACTCTGCTGGGGTGGGGTTAAACAAGCAAAAAAACCCACTTAGAGAACACAGATACTACGGCAAAGACTAAGTTTTAGACAAATCAAGGTTTAAACTTCATTTCGCTGAACTTCCAAAAAAGGAACAACTTTGGAAAAGTTCCATTTAAGAGCAAAAACTTCCCTATCAGATAATACTAATGACATATGCAGATAGCAGCAGCCAGTACCAAATGTCTTCTAAAGAACTTGCTGTACGAATATCTATCTAGCCCATTCTGGAGCTTTTCATCCTGGATTTGGAACATAGCACTTCTATTTTTTCCTTTAAAAAGGGTATTACTCAATACATGGTTACAAACATCCATAACTTTTCTATCTTAAGCTCTTTATTTTATTTTTCTGGAAGAAATACTACAAGTGTAATTATGAGAATATGCAGCACTAATAACTTAATTCTTAGGTTTCTATTCAATACTCTCTTAACACAAGAGCAAAAGGTCACCCATTCTTACATAGTTTTTATACATACATGAGACATGGTATGCTTTCATTGTATTGAAGACTTTCTGTAATAAATATTTTCAACACATTTGAATTATGTGAAAACTAAAACTAAACAAGATATTCCTACTGGGGAAAAACTTACTTTAATAGTAGCACAACACTGTCAGTATTTTTTGTATTTAGCTACAAGTTCTCCTATTTTACACTATTAGGACATTTGCAAATTGAGCCCATCTCACTGGCAATTCTTCAGTCTTTCCAATGGTTGGATAATGTTATTTTATAATCTAAAAGTTCTGTGAATAGCATCTATTTCCCTTGACTACACAGCACAGTTGAACTATCAATACTGTCATGTTCCTTAGTTCTGCAAAGATCTTATAAATTCCTCATGCCCTAAACCACCTTTGACTAAGCCCTGTACTTTTTATGTTTATTTTTCACAAAAAAAAAAAAAAAAAAAAAAAAAAGGTCAAACTCCTGCTAGCTTTTTCTGTGTTTTTCCACTCAACTAGTGTCACTACAGGATTTTGGACTTTCTATTATAAGCCTGCTGGAAGTTCATCATTTATTTATACTTTCTCAAGACTGAAATAAAGTCTAAGGCATTGCTCAACCACACACAAGTCTGGTGTAACACAACAGGAAAATTGTATCCAATTAATTGTCTGGCTCCAGCACAATGATTTTGGTTTTCAAGGAGGAAACTGTTCTGGGCTTCTGGCAGAGAGAGATGTCTTCTTGCAAGATGGTACAGTTCAATCCATCTCTCTGCCTCATGTTCCCACTCCTAGAGCAGACTGAAAAAACACTTGCCTATAATCAACAAAAATGTGACAATGCTGAGCCTTCTTCCAACAATTCTGCCGCAAGCAGAAATGTTTCTGGAAAGACAGAAAAGTTGGGAACATTAATGCATGGTCACAGCAAGATCTAGCAAAATTCAGAGCTCTTGGATAATCCAAACTCTCAGCAAGTGAGAAAAATTAACAGGAAGCAAGTATTGACGTGATTCAAAAGAAAATCCAGAGACAACAAATAGTCGTATAATTTAGCAGCAACAGACTGTAAAATTGCTAGCTACAGGGATGGAGACAGCATTCTTCCTTCCTTTTCACTGTCCTGGTTCCACAAACACTAATCATTTTCACTTCATATTATCTATTAAAAGAAATTACAAAATCCCAAAAGCAACAGAACAGCTGAGTATGTATCGACACATTTTGCAGAATTCTAGCTAGATCAGACTCAAATCAACACAACCAAAGCAGCACAGTGACACAGACACTCCTCACCCACATGGCCCTCTACATCATACATAAATTCAATTACTTCCATTAGATAAGTAAGCAAATGAAGCCATCAGATTTATTAAGAAAAATGAGAAGATAAAACTAAATCAAAGTATTTCTCCAGTGCCATGTAAATCCACCTGCAAACAATCACTGGATTGCCCAACTAACATATAAAAAAGTAAAAATTAAGAACAACTTTATATAACCAAAGTGTAGGGAAGCAAGGTTTTGCATTTATAAGCCTGGGACCAGGAGCAAACTGAAACCATTCCATAAGAGATCGAAGGAAAACACATTTACTGGCCTTCATTCTGGCTAAGTAACCTGATTCATTTGAGGATTGTAAAAATTCATTGCAAATACAAAAGGGATTTTTGTTTGTTTTTAAAGCCTAATCAATGTGTTGGTGTTCCTGGCTCAGGATAGATGCATTATGACTGCAGTGGATCAGTTCCAAGAATTACAGTATTAACTCTGCAGCAGTGGCTCTAGATGGTATCTCTGCAGGGAAATCCTTGTCAGCACTGACTTACCTCTTCTATAAATGGCTGCCTGCACTCCTACACTGGCTCCCAAAACCATGGTGCTCAAGTTGGTCGAAAGCAAGAGCTCCCCAGCCCATACTATTCCCATGATCATATCAGGATAAAATGGGATGGTTCATTCAGGGTGAAAAGCACTTACATAAAAATATTAACAGGTGTATGTAAGGGCTTCCTGACATCACCCTCTTAACCAGAAGCACCTAAGCACTGGAGTTTCACCTTAGTGCATTACAGCAAATCCCAGGTCAGTCCCCCAGGGCACTTGGAACAAATATTCCATGTTTGGAAGATAATGTCTCCACTGCAGACTGTAAGCATACAGCAACATCAAGAGTACTGAAAAATAAAACATCTGTTCATCTCTCAGACAACAATCCTAACAGAAAGCTTAAAAGACATAATAGAGGAAAAAACAAATAACAGACATGGTATCTATCAAAATAAGTGCTACTGATACATGGGAAACTAAACATCCTCTACAGAGATCAACACTCAATAGGCCAGAGTATCACACAGGATTCTCTACTCCAAGCAGCAGGAAAAAAACCTCCCAGCAAAACCCTGCAGTTCCAAATACCACTTTTCATATCCCACTTAGTTTTTTAAGATAAATTTACTGAAATAATTCTGAACAAACATGACGTCCAAAGAAAACGTTCTGTACTTTCCTGAATCGTGCCAAGTTCTTGATATCCACAAAACATTTTACGTAAAGTTAAGTGAGTAACATATTTCCTCTTTACAAATCTTGTTTGCTTTCCATCATACCAACTCAGTTTTATCCCCGGTACAATACAGCAAAAAAAGACTATCTAATCTCAGCTCCTGTTTGTCAATGTATTTCTTGCATTAGTGGTCCAAAATTAGATGCAGGATGCTAGACAGGGGCTAATAAGCCGCAAGGGATTCTTCCTCTCCAAGGGCAGCCCCCGCGTTTGTCCCGAGGCTCAGCACGGCAGGTCCCTGCCGTGAGCAGACCAGCTCACCTCCACCCAACAACGCTCCAGGCTGGGTGTCATCCCAGACACCACAGAGGAAACTTCTCCGTGTCCCTCACATCACGTTACAGTGGCTGCACCTTTGGGCTGCCTGTTTTGAGTTGGTGCAGCCTGGCATGACTGACTGGGTCTGGGCTTCCCTGTTGGCTTTTCCGTTGGTTCTTTTGGGATTTGGGTTTTGAGGGCTTTTATTGGGGCGGGGTGGGGGGAGAGGGAATCTGGTTTGTGTTTGCTTTTTTAAAGTGGGTGCTCCCTGCAGGAAGTCTTTTGTAGTATTTTTATCTCATATATTTTAAGTCTAGAAGCTATAATGCACAGCTTTAATGAATTTCATTTACTATTCCAGGGACTATGGATTTCAATATACTAGTTAGTATTTCCATCACCAAGATATGAATGTGCTCAATTCAATTCATATCCACTTTGAATTAAATTAAAACAACAGCATTAGCTACCATTAACACATCAAGTTGTGCCTGCATTTTTTTTTTTTTCAGTTATTAAAAATGACCAGTTCTTTGGCATGCTTTTAATCTAAGAAAATACTTTATTTTTCACAGTTTCTCAGAGCCTTTGGTAAACTGTGACAATGAATCCCCTATAACAGGTACTTATAATAGCAACTCACAATGATCTCAGGCACTGAATAATTCCAGATTTTGAAAGTCTGGATATCTGTTGGAAGCTTCAGGTTCCTACTAAAAGTTTCTACAACATCTGTCAGAAGCATCTCAGCCTGGAAGTCACATACAAATTCTCAAAGGTCTTCCATTTACTTATTTTTAGAAATGGAAACAAAACCCACAAAACCAAGTTTAAGACTATTTCAGTTACACAATTTTTAAGAGCTTCTTCCCATATGCAAGGATTTGAGCTGAACCTATTTAGATTTTCTGAACTATAGCCCATTTTTTCTTTTGCTTTGATTCACGCTTTTTGGAACACTCCATGCTCAGCACATCTACATCCTACATATCTAGTGAGTCACTTTTTCAAGCACCTCTAAAAAAACCCAGATTCATTAACTTGTAATTCCTAAAAAAAAATAAATCAAAATGAATTCTAATTATAATAGTCTAACATTATCACTGCACGAAAAATCCACTAGTTAACTCGGAGTTATTACGCTGTACCTACAAACACAGGCAGGAAGAGTCATTGCACTGGTTGTCTATAAAATTATTACTATGCACAGAAAAAGTCCAGGTAATCTCCTTCCACCTTTATCATATACATATTTAGGCTTATATACTATGTTTAAAATATTTTAAAAAGCAAATCCAACTTTAAGTACCTTCTTTTAATTACTATGTATTGGTGATCTTGAAAACTCATTCCATTTTCATCCCTAATAATGCTGGTGTTACATAGACATTATCTCCCTGGGCAAGCAACTTTTTCCATGCATAATTAAAGTACCTTTATACAAAGTAAACATTCACATCTTTCAACTGTAAGTAACATGTAATCTTCAGCTTATTCTACTGGCCTACTTATTCAACGTATTTCAGCTTATACCTTCCTCTGCCTTAGGAAAAAAATCCACACTACTTTCCTTGGCATTGCTTACTGATGCTCCCCTCTTCAGGTTCTACCCCTATTTACAGATAATACTGACAAAATTGTTTACACACTATGTAGTAAACAGGATCACTCACATAATTCACTAAACAAAATAAAACTCCAAGCCCTCAGGGAGGGAAAAAAAAAAAAAAAAAAAAAAAGAAAAAGAGCATTAGAGTATAACTGAAAGGCAGCTCAAGCGGCAGCACAGAGACTGGGCTGCGTGACTGGTAATTCCTGAAATGGGTATTGCCAAAGTCCACAACCCATGCAACTCTAGTCCTAGATCATTCATGAACTATTTTGAAATATCTGAAGGTTTTTCTCATTACTAAATTAACATTTGAAGGCCTTTTATCTTTTGAAAAACACAGAACTGATAAATGTCCTATATATAAGCTTTCAAGAAATGTTTACAAATACTCTGACAGAGAATTTGTGCAGGTTTAAATATAGGTCATTGATAGGATAACGACAATTTCCTAAATGAGCTATGCTTATTAGCAGTTATGTAAACAATGATAATTGATGCTCCTGCTTGTAAATGTTCTGGCACAGTTTTATGTTTTTGTTTGTATTTTGAAAACACCACAGAATTTTTTAAAGCAGTTCCTGTGATTCAAGATCAAGCTTGTATTTGTCAGTACGTTCCACCTGCCATTTCACAACAGCATTTGATACCTATTCTCTCTCATGGTGCATTTCCCCCTCCCTGCCTACTGGCTCACCATTCACCATTCGGACACTCAACCAGATGAAAAGCCAGTCCCTACTGCCAACAAACAAGCACAGAATCTGAAATTGTTCCCACTGCTATACCCCTGCTTTAAACCTTTTACAACACCCCATCTACCATGCAGTAGGAGTGGATTCCAGGGCGTGATCCCGAGCCCATTCATTAGTTGTTGTTTGACTTGTTGTTTACCCTGCCTACAGACGCCACCTTGGAAATTTTCATCAAACTTCTGTCAAATCGGCACATGATATTATCCCAAGAACTATCAAATACAAACCTCTTATTTACTACTAAGTTGATGTTTTCAGACAGATAAATAAAACGAGTAAGCATATAAATTTTTTACCTATATTAGAGAAGGCAAAGCTAACTGAAGTTTAAAAGCAAACAAAAATCCCCATAGCTGATGGTTTTTGAAGGTTGTGTATCAGTTAGCAGACTTACTCAGTGCTTTGTCAAATAAAACATCTTGAATATGACAGACTATTTGTAACTATAATAGAGTATGTGAGGATCTTAAAATTTTTATAAGAAGACATAAGAAATGCTGATAAAAAGCTATATGCATAATACTTTCTAATTTAAAAACAGCACAATAAATTGGAACATTTTACTTTGTTGAGTCAAACAAGTAAGGTTAAACACCAGAGTTAAAGCATTTCAATCACTTAAGTTTTCTAGAATCCAAGAATGCACATCACATACACAATAGAGGCAAAGCAAGATGCTTAATGAAACCTTTAACACACACGTCAGTTTGCACAATTACCTGCAGGTAACTTGAAAGCCATGCCATAATCCAGCCTTAAGAAATTAAATGCCTGTCTTGTCCCATCATGTCCAAGTATTGCATAACATAGCATAGTTAACAAGGGAAGGTTTAAGAACTTTGACTGCGTTGTACTGCTCCTCATGCTGTGTCATACTACTGAAAAAATCTGCATGAATTACAGACCATATTATTCTTAAAATCCAGAGCTACACTGACTGCATTTCATAGAAGGACTTGGTGTGAAGCTAAAAACCAGCTGACTTAGAACATGTTAAGTTCTAGGGCACAGTATCAATATATTTGGAAAAAAAATACAGCGCTGAGCAACTGTAGTCTGCCCTTTGTTAATATTTTGCTGGATATTTAAAATTAACTTGACAGTCGTTAAGTAAAACAACTTTACTTGTCCCAGTTCAATCCCTAGTGGACAAAACATGCACTACAGGACTCCTCAATTTGGTTCAACAAGACAGCCAGACTTCTGAGAGGAACAGTTAAGAACACAGAATGTATTTTAAAACCATTTTCACTAACAATAAGACTATATCACGAATGCCACCCATTACACTCCTGTTGCCAGTAATAAACATTCTAGCAGAACCAAATAAAATACTCCACAAAATTTCAAAAGGGCAAGTAGGAAGAGTGCCAAACAAGCACAGTATATTTTTTAAATTTATTTTCCAGCGATCCTCACAATCAATTTTCATACCCAGATAAAACAATAATTTCTCTGCATTTGAAAGAAATACTCTTACACCACTCTATCAATACAGTGTGCTTCCACATTTGTATGACTCACCTCAAAATCACCTACTTCCAGTAATAAATAAGACACATGCAAGCCTTTCAGCACTCTTAACTGTTTTCAAATGTTAGTTTTATATACTTTTCATAATATCCAAGGTTTCTGCTTAGTAAGAAATTACCAACTTACCTGAAAAAGTTACCACTTTAAAACAAATCTTACTCCTGCCCTACGCAACCATATTCATTACAGCAAAACCAGAGCGATCCGCAATCCACAGGGACTCGTGAAAACAAACATGCAGTTTCAGTGTTTTTAAACAAACGCCTTACCTTGCCTGTCTTGTGATCAAACCAGACAAGTGCATGGTTCCTGGACAGCACCTTGCAGTCAAAGGTGGCATTGTTCTGGGCTGGGCGGCAGCGAGCCACGGAGCGGCCGATCTTGACAGGCTCGTCCAGGTAGACATGACGCTCCTGAAACGGGTGGGAGTTCGGCCGGCAAGTGAAGATGGCCAAGGCTGAAGGCATCGAGGACAGATTGCGGTTGCCACACCAACCAGAGATGAAGAGAGCCTCTTCTGATGCAGACTGTCCTCCACAATTTTAAAAACACCTCCACAGCAACTTTATATTAAAGCAGGAAAAATATTATCGTATGAGAGGCCTAACAACTCATTGTTTCAGTGTGTAAACTAATTCTGGCAATAATCCAGTGAAAAAGTCCCATTATGTCTTTTAATAATATCAGCAGTGGCCCAAAAAAAGTCTAAAACGTACAACTTTCAATCCATCCTTCTCTGGAAGAATATGAATAAGCATCTGATTCCTTCAGAGAGAAGCAAAGGCCGCGTGAAAGAAGGATATAATGTCTTAAATCCAAGTAGATGAGTCATACAAGTACTTTTGTTTGTAATCTCAACTGCCTTCTTTTCCACCCCCCTTTCGTAAACAACTCTGACCAAAAGTCTGACCAATGCAACATGGAAGCAAGGAAAGGTTTAGGGAAGGAGGATGAAAGAGAAAGATTAGCGTCCTCTCTCACACGGCACAGATCAGGAACTGGAGGGTGAATACAAAGCCCTCGCTCCACAACGGGGACCGACTGGTTCACCCAGCAATCCGCATTTCGCCATCTTCGTGTGTTAAACCCCAGCAGAATAGGTGGTCCTCGCTTTAGGATGTAGTGCGAGAGCTACACCGTTTTTCTCCCCTACACCAGATAAAGCTGAACTGCTCTACAGCTTCAGGGAGCCGCTCAGATAAGGAACTTGATAAGGCATGGAGAGGCTCCCAACTCTCCTCCCGGGGACAAACCAACGCGTGGGAAGGGTTCTCGGGGCCGGCCTGCGAGTCGCCCTGACAGGTCGCTCCCCGGCGGTGGCTCTGGCAGGCGGCGGGGTCGGTGCGCGTCCCTCGGCAGCGGCTCCGCAGGGGCGGCCAGCGGGGGCTGCCCCGGGAAGTCCCCGCCAGGAGCCCCCGGCGCGGCGGCGGCGGCTCCGCTCAGCACCTCCGCAGGTGGCTGCGCATGAGGCAGGCCCGCTGCGCACCCCCGCGCTCTCCGCCCGCCCAGCGCGGCTCCGCTGTCCCGGCGGCGGGAGAGGCCTGGCGGCCGGGCCCTGGCGCTGCCGCTCGGTCGCTCTGCCGCTCAGG
>VXBN01006996.1:224124-274936 GCA_013397395.1 Sinosuthora webbiana
GGTCCCGCGCATGCGCCTTGCGCGCGGTGAGGCTGCGGCACGGGCGGGCCCCGCCCCGCTCCGGGCGCGTGGGGAGGGGGCGCTGCCCCTCGGAACGGCGCGGCCGCGGCGGGGTAGCGCGGGGCTGAGGTGAGTGAGTGAGTGAGCGAGTGAGCAGGGGATCCGGGCCGCCGCTTCGCCCTCGCTGTTCTCAGCTCCGGGAGGGAGGCGGCGAGCGGGGCCCGTCGGTCCTTATAAATAAGGGGGAGAGGGGAATGGCCTGAAATTGTGTCAGGGGATGTTTAGTTTGAACTTTAGGCGTTTCACCCAGAGGGTGGTCGAGCGCTGGAGTAGGCTCCCCAGGGAAGTGGTCATGATCCCAAGACTGCCGGTTCACAAACCTTTTGGGCAACACCCTCAGGCACACGGTGGGATTCTCGGGACTCCCTGTGCAGGGCCAGGACTCGGTGATCTTACTCCAATTGAGAATACTCTGTGATTCTCTGAAAGCGAAGAGCTCAGAGGAGGAGCTGAGGTGACACCTTCTCAGCAGAGCTTGCATAAGAAACTGCAGGGGTCTCCTGAACATCCTCCTGCTTTCCCTGTGCTCGTCCGGTCGTTTTATGATCCCAGATTAAAAACCTGGGGAGCCTCAGTGTGGTTCGATGTGTCCTGGGGCAGGAGGAATGCTGGCCATGTTTGCCATATCTTGTTGCAGGTTGGCAGCTGGAGCAGTGGGAACTCTTGGAGCAGTGGCTGCAGGGACAGGACCGAGATGGGGTCACTGGTGCTGTGTCTTCCTTCAGTACGGCATGGAGCATCACCCAAGGTCGTATTTATGCCTGTTTTCTAGAAGCCAAGGAAAGGTCACTTGTCAAGGTCATATGGTAGGCTGGTGCTGAACGAGTCTCTCCAGTCCAAATACATTTTTAATTCCGTCATTCCCTGTAAAGCAAACAAGTGGAAATTGTTGATATAAGATAGATGTTGGGGTCGTGCCAGCACTATAATTACCTTGTGACAGGGTGTTAGGATTAGGGATATGGGAGATGGCAGAAAGAGCTGGGAGCTGTGGAGGACAGGAGTGGAGCTGGGCCAGGCACTTCAGGAGTGGATGGGCAGAAAAGCAGCGATCAAGGTACGGCAGTGCAGTGTGCGAGACAAAGCAGGACTGGTGCGTTCTTAGTTGTAGCACAGTAAAATCCTGGAGCTATCTTCATTTTTTTCCCTTTCTTTTTGACCACACTGTGATTTGGGGAAGTGAGATTGATTCATAACAGACTAGTTTCCTTCCAACAATTGAGTGAGAAAAAGACAGCAAAACCAGGCTGTAGCATCTGTGTTTGAAACAGAGAAATGAAATCCAAGATTAAAGACAAGTCTGATTTTGTGAAGACAAAAACAAACAACTGATCGGTGGAACCTTTAGAACTGTTTATCTGTAGTTTTAATCCTCCTGACAGGGAAAAAAAATATGTAGCACATCACTTCACGGCTTTCATCAGCTTATGAGATTGTACTAACTCTGATAAATATAATCACAATCTGCTTTTATTAATTTTTTTAATAAGTGGAAATTCAGTGTGGCTGTTGCTTACAGCAAACAAGGTGCCATAACTAATCAAAGGAGAAGGAAAGGTATAAAAAGAAGATGGAGAAAGTGAGAATAAATTTAGGTTCATTAGGAGTTACATTTGAGGGAATGAGTTGCAAAAGTAGAAATAATTGAGAGCGCTTTGCGAAGTGTAATAAGTGGGGACAAAGGGCACTACAGGTACCCTTTGGAATGAAAAGAATGTTTCTGAGAGCATTTTTTATGTTTTTGTGTGCATGATTAATGGAGAAAGGAGACTAAAAGTAAAATTAGAGATGAAAAAGATCCATTACCATCTATAGGGCCTACAAGAATCAGGTAAAACAATAAACTGAGTAGTGGATACCTTCTGCTGACATTTTAAGTATTTATAACAACATAATGATAATAAAATATAACTGTGTCATTTGAAGTGTAAGCCACTGGTATATTATGTTTTCCTGAGCCCTTCTTCATCCCCTGGAGAAATCCCACTCTGACAGTCTCATGGGGAAGCAATGGTATGTGCCAGCTGCCTTTCTAGTTCTCTTTGGCACTGTCACATGGCTCATGTAGCAACTAAGCTGTACCCACTGCTCATCGAGGGCATTAATTTGACCCACCCTTCTCTGCATGAGTGCCAGCTCTCCGTGGAGCTGCCTGGGTGTAGTTATCCCTCAGGCTTTTTAACTCCTATTTCAAATTGCCTGATGAGTTCACAAGTCATCGGGGGCAGAGTCATAGGCTAAGGTGAAAATACAGAAAGCAGTTGTATTCTGAAATGAAGATACAAATTGTGCGGGTATTTCATGAGGTGTCTGCTGCTTACCAGAAAATGTCCATCCCAGAATTGCAGAAAGCAACAGGTGCACGAGCAGTTCGGTGTGAAGTGCTCCGTCGCTGTGCTGTGCTCAGAGGAGGGGAAAGAGGAGGAGGAGGGAGGAAGCGTCAGCTCCTGCTTAGTTTCTTCAAACGCTGTCACACAGCTGAGCAGGCAGAGCACCTCGCAGCCATGTTAGGTAAGGGCAGCAGCTGTGTCCATCCTTTTTCTGGGCAGGAAGTCCATGGGAATGTTATGATGGCCATCATAGCTGAGGGCAGCAAGAGCCCGCCCCATAGCCATCTTGGATAAGGGAAAGGGAGCCGAGGGGACTGGCACTGTCACATTTGTCCCTTGAAGAGCTGGTGGCTGTTTCAGGGGGATGAAATGCAGCTGAGATATACTTCATGTGCATACCTAAAAAACAACTGGATTTTGCCTTGAGTGTGTTGAAGTCTTAATGACTTGATGAAAAATGAGATCTTTTTCTGAAGGAAGCCTATCGTGAATTCTGAGCTAACTGTAACCAACTCAGAAAGAAAAACAAGCAGCATTACAGGCAACCCAGTGCCAGATTTCTGACTACTGTGCAGTGATGATCTAAAAGGCTTCCAAAATAATTAATATATATCAGACTGAGTTTTCCATGCAGGGGTATGAACCAGTTGCTTAGATGCTGATTCCAGAGAAATTGCTAAATTTGAAATGACTGAGGCATGCTGTATAGCAAAAGTTCAGTTTCTAGTGTAAAAATAAAGATGCAAACTGATAATGAAAGCAGAATAAACAGGTAAGGAGAAAGCTGGAGATGCAGTTTTCTACTGAGTTCTCATCCCTGAAACTCATCCATCAACAATTTATCCAATCAGTTTTGTACTGATTTTTAGAAATATAACAAATTCCATGTGTAATTGCCATACCACGTTTAAAAATATGACAGTGTAAGAAGGCATTTACTGCTGCATAGAGCAGTGTGGAAATGTAAAGCAAAGTTTGAACTGTTACTTACATCCTTATGTATCTTTTGCAAAACAAACTTACCTCAGAAGTAGCTTCTAAAACATTCTGAACCAAGCTGTCAAAAAGTAAGGAACTGTTTTAGAGAAGTTTTCTCCAGTGTTAAAAGGTTGATTCTAATTATCACCCCAGATTTGATGAAAGGGACACACTTTATTTTAGTGCTGTTATTGTTCTTTAGTTTCATACTTATTTTCTGTTCATGATCTTTTAACTCTTTGACTGGTTATGTAAAGAACAGTTACATTATCTTTTAGCATTAATTTTGAAAGAATAAGCAACTCCACCAGTAAATCCTCTCTTGTGAGGTAGGTTCTCCTTTTATTCCATTTTCTTTCAGATCCTTCCCTGCTCCTTTTTCTGGTTTGCATTAAAAAAAAAAGATAGTTGTATCCAGTATACAAATGAGTGTCTTACTAACATAACATTTACATTAATGTAATATATGTAGTAAGCATATACTGAATGTAATAAATATGAATGTTTTATACAATGATTTAAAATATTTATTATGTGCTATATATCCTATATGTTTATATATAAGATGTACATTGCATCCTATGTTGATGATACATGTATTTGGTATATATATATATAAGTATAATGTAACATGCATACCATTAATACATGTTATGCTAATATGTAGCTAATTTTACATGTAGTGTTTTTTCATTTCAAATTCAATCAGGCAAGTTGAAGTATCTGACATTTTCACTGCTCTATCATTTTAGCAGAACATAGTCATCATGTGACCAGCTCTTATTTGCTTTTCTATTAATACATCAATTTAACAGTCAATATTAATATTGACTTTTTGAAATGTTTGATGTTTGTGGCTGTTTGAAAAACAGAAAAATGCTTTAAAAATAATTACGACTTGTTGTGTGTGTGTTTATTTGTTTTAAATTAATGTATTTATTAGACCAAATCTAATTTTCAAATACAAATAAAATGCGGCTTTAAACTGAAATGTGGAGGTGGGGGATGGAGGGGAAGGTGAGATGAGCAGATGATGTTTATGCAGTTCTCTGGTGTTGCACTGTGGATGTGAGCAATCTGCACAGTCACTCCCTGCTGGAGCTGATGGAAGCTGGCCAGCCAGCAGCCAACACAACGATTTGCTGCTACCTGATAGAAACCGTCCTGCTGAAAGACACAGCAAAGAGCCGCGGAGATCACAGCTGTAGGAGCAAGATAGAGAATGGTGGAAAGCCAGGCAGGCTCAAACAGAGAACAGCTGTGGATCTTTGGAGCCCAGCTGTCCCACACAGGCCTTTTCTCATTTTTATTCCAGCAACTGACATCCCAGGGCATGCTTTTTCTAGAAGCCTCTCTTGTCCAAACCCTTCCAGATATTAACGGATGGCTGTATTTCTGCAAAACAAGGCAGAGTTCCTGGAGATTTGTAAGGGCACATTCCATAGGCAGAGCTCTAGTTATTTATGAGTCTTTATTGCAAATTGTAGCAAAATGCTCTCAGTTAGTAGGTTCCCGACTCTGAAGTCTGTCTTTTGTCTTGCATTGATACTTCTTGAAGAAGAAAGCAGTCTCAGATGTTTCTAAATGTTACAATACATGCAGAAATATTTTTCTTTCTCAGCTGAAGATAATCACATTTTATCAAAACTAAAATGTATTTAAAATGGCTAAGTGAAAATCTTTCTGAAGCAGTGTTTCCCTAGTTATTGGGAATATCTCCAGTAGGTGAGAATCCTTTCTTCTGTACTTTTTTATCAGAGAATGCATGTCTATTCTCATAACTTTCTCCTACCAAAAGATCATTTGTTAAGCATCTAGTGGAATTAATTTACTGTTTAATAAAATGAGCAGAGCATATCACTCTAAGTACTTTATTTGTTGTATTTCACATGGATACACTTTTTATTCACATGAAAACTTAAAAATAGGGGCCAGCAAAAACTAGAAGGACATGCATGATGATAATAGCTAAAAATTTTGGTTTGCCCATGACAGCAAGAATATAAACAAGAGAAGGCTTTTAAGAAGCAGTGACATGGAATCTTTTCTTAAACCAAGTAATAAAAGCTTTTGGCCATTTGAGTTCTTAAATGGAAACACCAAATGAAATGCCATTGAGACTCACTGTGCTTAGTTGAGTTTGATAAAGCTTAGGCTTAGTTATGTCTTTTTGTGGAGAGTAATCTTTTACAGAATTCGGGAGTTAACTACTTGAAAAATATGTGAGTCTTGATGGTATCACTGTAAAATACCCGCAGGAGCTGGAGACAGCCAGCTCCTTCCCACAGAGCCCTGCTGGAGGCTGCACACTGCAGAACCCCATTCCTATCTCTGTATCTAGCAATCACTTTGCTGCTAATGGTTTCGGGTAACTGAAGGCCACTATATCTCAAATTATTACCATGGTAATTTTGTGTGTTGTAATTTTGTCTGAGTTGTATGTTTGTTCATCTTTTGTCTAGAAAATTACCCTAATGATCAAAGCATACTTTACTCTCTAGCAGTTTGCTTTTGATAAATAAACAAATGTTGTTAATGGGCCTTAAGGAAACAGTGCATCTAAGGAGTCATACATTTTAAGTATGTATAGATGTATTATCTTGGTTTTAATATTTGCAACTGCTTTTCTGGAGAAAAAAATGGTAGGTAGCAGCCCATCTACACCTACTGCTGCTGAAGCTGTTCAAGTAGCCTCAACCAAAATTCTAATGTGAAAAATTAAGAGGTCAGGAGTTTGGAAGGGTGCATGCATAACTTTTTTGTTAAATAAATGAGCTATTTAGCACTTTTAACTCTACAAAATGTTTCATAATGAAATATAAATAGCTGTTGGACCTTGCTAAAAGAATATCTTGAAAGCTCTTACATTATTAAAGAGCTTGGGCTTTGGCTAAGGCACTAAAAGAGGGTTTAAGAGATTTGGATGCTTTTTTAATTATCCCAATTTCCTATGAGGGTGAAGCTGTCTAGCCATCGGCCAGAGGGGTGTTTCCATGTCCCTCCCGTGCCGTGCTCGGGGTGCACAGGACACGATGGGGACACCCCTGGTAATTACTCGGCGGCCACGTCGGCCCCAGCAGGTGCCGTCACTGACGTGTCCAAGAGGAAAAGAAAGCTGATTGATCCCTTGCCTGCAGAGTTATCCTGGCGGGCTCCCCGGACCCGGTGCGGTGTCTGCAGCCCCGGCAGAGGAGCCGCTTTCCCCGCCCGAGCAGCTCCGCCCGCCCGGTGCCCGTTCGGAGGGGCCGGGCCCACCCCAGCGCAGCCTTTGCCTGGCGGGCCGCGGGGAGGCGCTGCCTCCCTGCCGCCCCCCCCGCTCCCCGCAGGAATGGTTCGGCCTCCCCCGGCGCCCGCTTGGCCCCTCCCACTGCGAGCGGCTCCGGGGGGAGCGGGCGGGGCGACGCGAGTCACCTGACCCAGCGCGGCGGGGCCAGGGTCGGGGCCATGTCGCGGCGGGAGCGGGGCCCGGAGCCGGGGCCGGGCGGTGCCGAGGCGGCTGCGGAGGATGCAGAGCCTGCGGAGCCGGAGAGTCCTGACCAGTGCCTGTCGCTGCTGCCCTGGGACCGCTTCTCAGCCTGGCTGCACTGTGTGTGCGTGGTGGGCTTCGACCTGGAGCTGGGCCAGGCCGTGGAGGTACGTGCGGCGGGGGGCACCGCTCGCCCTGCGGCCTGCGGGCTGCCGCGGGGCCCCGCCGGAATCGGGCGCTTCCTCTGGTCCCGGTGTTGCACAGAGGTGGGGAAAGCTCGGCCGTGCTTGAGGAAACGTGGTTGTGCGGGGCCCCAGAGCGGCGAGCGGGGCAGCGTCCTGGGGAACGCGCTCGGCTGTCCCGGCTGAGGCTGGTGGTTTTCGGGCACCTCTCCTCATGGTGCTGCTTGTGCTGTCAGTGGGCGCTCTTAAATGGTTTGCATCACGTCCCGAGATTTGTATGAAGCGTGTCGTCGGCTTTCTTTGCATACAAATAGCGCTGATTTCTATGGCGTCTAGGTGTTAAAAAGTATGATAATAAGGAGAATGTGAGTGGTCTTCATAAATAACAGCGTTCTCCAGGTCGCCGAGGTGTGTGGATAGGTACTCCACGGCTTTGAAGCGTTTTCCTTCAGCACGAGCTGGATGCCGGCCCGTGACAGTGTCACAGCTACGGCTGCGACTCCCAGCTGTGCCCTGTGTGCAACAGGCGGGGACAGCTGTGGCACGGCAGTGCTCGGGGAGCTCACAGTGCTGGGAAATGGAGAGAATTAGCATTCGGACCACTTTCACATCCTGTTCCACCCTGTTCACCATGTGACTGTGCAGCAAACTATTGGCCTTTAGGCAAAGTGTCTTTTTCTTTCTCTTGCCTTAAAGGGGTGCCAGCATAAATGCATGGCAGACTGGCCTAAAATTCATCCAGTCCAACTATTACAATATGTAAAACACATAACTGTTGGCCACAGAGAAATGCAGATAAAACCTCAGCATACTGTGTTAATTATCTGAGTTCTCTTCCCTTGATGTTATAAGGTGGTGTTAACAACAAAGACAAGTGTTTCTGTATAATCTGTGACTTGGGCAGCTGTTGTGCTCAGTGGCTGAGGGAACCACAGCTTCTGTCCTGGCTGCAGACTTCTGAGCTGAC
This sequence comes from Sinosuthora webbiana, assembly GCA_013397395.1. Taxonomy (NCBI): domain Eukaryota; kingdom Metazoa; phylum Chordata; class Aves; order Passeriformes; family Sylviidae; genus Sinosuthora; species Sinosuthora webbiana. The sequence goes on from VXBN01006996.1 coordinate 232,108, forward strand.
AGTCATGTTAATTTAACTGGGTGCATAAAATGAGACTTAAAATGTCTTCAGAACTAAGGCCTGATTTTTTGTTTTTGTTTTTTTTTTCCAGTACGTAGCTGCAGGAAGACTAATTTGCTTTAGTTTATATAGGAATTCTGGGAAGAAACACCTGCTAGTGAGGAGAATGAGTATGAATTTAAGTGTGTATGCTAATCTTTTGACTAAATGTGGATAATTTCAGCATCATTCAGCTACTGAAAGAGTAACATTCAGTGTACAGCTGCTTAGCATAAGATAGCAAAGGAAAGTATTAAGAGTTGGAAAAGAGACGGTGATGGGTTCACTGCATGCAGAATGCAGGTGTTCTACTTGTATATGCTTTCAGCTTCAGTTGTGCTAATAATGCCTTACACAGCTTATCACATCATTTGATAGGAGGCTGAGAGGAAAAAATGCCCTGAAGATTTTATGGCTGGAGGACAGAAAGGTGCTTAGTCAGAGATCAGCCGTTGGGTGTATTTGTTGTTTTCTATAGAGTAGGATAGTGTTATCTCATCAGGACATAAATGTACGTACATTCAGTAGAACAAGATGAAATGAGATACTGGGATGTTGGCTGTGTGGTCAGAGGAGGACTCTGCACGAAGCCTCTGTTCCTGCGTTAACTTCTGCTCTTTGACTAGGTCCCATCTTTGGGAGTCCTGAAACATTCTTTGAAACATAATCCTGGAATTTATGTCAAATTTCCTCGGCTTATAAGCTAGCCACCCATTTCAGGAGGTTTGGAGTGGGTTGTGGGTTGTTTTGAGGACCGTTTTTTAGGTGAAATTTAGGTGTCTGAGGTTTGTCCTCTTTCCTGTATATTCTGTTCCCACTTGCTTGCATAATCACTGATTTCGTACATCCTCTTTTTTGAAATAATGGTGCTTTCACATCTTAGCTTGTCTTGCATTGTTTCTGATTTCTGTGTTGTAAAAACTGACTACATGATCTATTTTTTCTGTAAGTACAAAAAGCCATGACTTTGAATTTATTCCTTGAGCTTTCACGATTGTCATTAGGGACTAGTGTTCATCCTTCAACAGCTGGTAATAATATAGATCATGTTTCGTGGTTGAATTTTGGTTACTCCAGCCTAACTTTTGATTGCAACAGATACCAGACAATAATGTGCTTTAAATGTGATCATCTACTGCATTTTGCATGTACAAGGTAAATCTAAAAGATGTAATCTTGCTCTCCTTTGAGACCTTTTGCACCAAAAATCTCAAGTACTCTGAATGTACACTCTGAATATAACTCTTTAAATGAACATGTGTGGTCTCTAACTGGCATCTAAAATACCTTGTAAAGATGGGTGATCAAGAAAGCTTAAAACCATATCAAGAACTGAGACATAATATTAATAGCTTACAATTGAAAATGTCCTAAAGCTAGGAAGGTGTTTGAGGGTTGTATTGTTAAAATATTTGATGGAAACTTACTGCTTATACCCAGCTTATTTTCAAATAAAATAATACTGTTTTTTTTTCTTGTAGGTGATATATCCTCCACATTCCAAACTCACAGATAAAGAGGTAAGTCATAGTTGCTGTATATCATTTGGTTTTAGCTTAGGAAATATATAAATATAATATATCTCAGGAAATATAACAGCTCTCTTTTCTTTTCCCTACCTTTTAGAAAACCAATATTTGCTATTTGTCTTTTCCAGATTCTAATTCGGGTAAGTGCTTTCTTCACTCTGTAGTTGTCTGTTGTTGGACCAAACCATGTTAAAAAAGCATTTGTGAGGATGTATTCTGGGCTTTAGATCAAATACGTGTTTATACATCTTAATTAATATTGCAATACAGAAATGTTGCAGCTGAGGTTAAATATAAAACTGCAACTGTCTGCATTGCAGTAAGGTCTGAGGATTCCTCTCTGGTTTATGTAAGTGTGTAAGACCTTCCAGATGACATTTGTGCAGACGTTTCAGAATATTCGGCAACTAAAGAATGAACATCTTAATCTTGCTCTTTAAACAAAATAATAGTTTTGTCACTGTAGAGAGGAGAGTAGGCATGGAATTTAAAGGTTATAATAAAGCAGATGGACGTATATGGAGCCCTCTTCTCATAAAGGACTAAATGTATATTTTCTAAATTCATAACAGTGAAACTGACTTTTAAATTCAAAAGCATTTTGCAAAAAACAGTTGTGAAGGGAAAACCTCAGCTATCTTCTCTGTTCTTGCAGTCCCTGGAGCTGTGTGTGGTCCTGCTTATTAAATTATTCTTGGTTCTAAACTTCTGCTCTTCTGCTGCCAAAGAGAAACTGGGACATGTGGGTGATGGGTTGGACCACCTGCAAAAAGAAATGGCAGAAGTTCAGACTCTTCCTTTCACATTTATTTCTATACAAAAGCCAAAACCATGCAGGACCAGCACTGTGCCTGTAACTGCATTGACTCTGTGCTTTTGAATGCTCTGCAGTATGACAGCTCAGATGGGGGTGATGCAGCTGTGGGCTTTTAATGGGTGTGAGCTCTCTCTTATGTAATTTTACAAAGCATTATGGCTAGTTTTTCTCCTTTGTCTAAATGTCACTAAAATTAATATATTTTCTCTGTTCTTGCTATTCTGTATGTAAATAGAGGCACAGCTTCTTCCTGTTAGTGAAATATGAGTTAACTGTATCTTTTATTTACTCTCATTGTTAATGGTTATAAATATCTTCAGTCTTTAAAAGGTATCTTGAAGGTACAAAATCACGTGTTAGGAGCAAGGGTTGCTTTCTTAAAATTCTTAAGAAATTTTTAGATTTTTTTTTTGTGGTGTGTTTTCAAATAAGAGTGTAGTAAAGTTGTTTCTGGTAGAGTAGGAATATGTAAGGAGGTTTTGCTTTCAGCAGGGAAAAATTCCACTTTTTTGCTTATTATAATGTCCCTATTAAGATCTCTTTGTCCTTGATCATTCTTGGTAGGCTTAAGTTTCAAATGATGTAGAGGGAATAACCTGTGTAAAACCTACCTTCCAACAAGGCTGGAAGTGTATCCTATCTGTTAGGATTTATTTTTTCATCATAGGCCTTAACATAAAAAGAAAAGCTTTATGTAATACAACAGTGAAGGAAGTTACTGGCTTGCAGCTGAATTCAAGGTCAGTCCATCCCAGACTTTCATGGCTCAAAAGGTTAATTCAACTTTTTTGTCTTACTGCTACAAAGAGATATTATTCCAGTACTTGTGGCTGTGAATTTAGAGGAGAAAATTGATTTAATCAGCTACTAAATCACAACACTTGTGGTTTTAAGCTGAATTTTACAGTACAGTTATCTTTAAAATAATGCTTTTACTTTCTCTGTGTGGAAAAGAAAGTAAATGTCTATTCTTTTTTTTTGAAAAAAGGATAGACATTTTCCAATCTTTTCTGGAAGAGCTTGTTAAATAAGAAGACATCATGTTCTGAATATTATTTCAGCATGTTAATGATTAAGGGTAATTTAGGTCTTCCATGTGTAGGTTTTTATAATAGTTTGTGAGGGTTTTTTTTTCCTTTGGATGAAGGGAACACGCTTTGAAAAGTCAAATCAAATATTTAGTGCTGTGTTGTTGCCATGTGCTGTGTTTTTTCTTGTTGCATCTGTATTGCTGAGCACTAGCAGTTACCTGTTGGAATTGAAAGTTTACAGTTGGTTTTGTCTTGGTGCAGTGAGGGGTTCTGACTGCAGCTTCAAGGGTTCTGAGACTCAGCCCTGGATGCTCTGGGCATGTCAGTGTTAACTCTGCACATCTGACTGAGGGCTTGGGCTGTCTGTGCTTGCTGTAGTGGAATGTGTGGGACTGAAAGAGAAGATGAAATGGAACTTTAAGTCTGGTGAAACGGTTCCCTGGAGAATTAGTTACGTTTTTCTTTAAGAAATTAATTTTGATAGAAATGAAGGAAAGCTTCACTCCTCTGGGATATTACTGGGAAGTCATAGTCAATTTTACTCAGTTTTCAGCAATTAGCTTTGCAGCTTTCAAAATGATGAATCCTAGACCTGTCTGTGGAGTTACAGATCAGCATAATGCACTCCTACAGTGTGATTTCTGTATGAACTGTATGGAGTCAAAGAAAGAGGCAAAGTGCAGCCATGTAGCAGAGGAATGATGTGGCTGAAATGATCAAAACTATACAGGCATGCCAGTGAAATGAGTAATGCCAGTAGGAGAACAGCCATTTGACCTGTTTGAGGACATGATTGTCACTGAGGCAGTGACTTTTTTTTCCCTTGTTGCAGACAATATATTTACTGTTGCCAAAGATGCCAAATTTTTCACTTACATAAATGTTCACAAGAGCAATGCAAGATAAATGAACCAAAACTCAGATACCTCTTTGGCTGTAAGCAAGTGCTCATGTTAAACAAGGCTCAGACTCAGAATACTGTGTTTGTTGTTTATCTCTTCCCACATGTAGGTTGTCTTGGGGACACACAATTTTGTTTTAGATTCCGACGGTCTCCTGGAAGGAAGGTCTCTTTGTGTTGTTTTCTGGACCAATTGGACAGAGATCTACCAGTTTACTTAAAGGTTGGAAATGAGAAAAAATGAAGTGAAATTTCTTTTGGGTAATGTTAATTTGTGGGTCCTCACCTTTAAATATAACATTTGAAAAGAAAAATCTCTGAAGTGGATGTCCTGAAAGTGAAAACACATGTTTGTTGTAGCATGTTATAATAATAATAAGTTTCATTAGCTATTCTTTGTTTTATCAGTATGGATTTTGGATTACAAGGAATTAAATTGATGCTGAGATCTGTTTCATTATTGACTACAAACCTGTAGATCAAATTGTAAGAACCATTACTGTTGTGGAAATATGAAGTGCTTTATAACTTAATTTAAAAAATTCCAAGCAACTTGGGCTGTCTCAGTTTCCACCCTTTCACTTCTGAAGATGGACCAGTTACCTAAAAGAGGTAGTGGCCAAAAGTTGTTCTCATCACATCCATAGGGAATACTGAAGCCTCTGGGAGCCTGAGTCTCAAACTCAATTTAGTTCTGTTTATGTGGCAAATATTTGAGTTCCTGTTTGTAGGAAGGATGAAGCTGATGTCTTGTCTTTGAAATGTGAGAGCCTACTTCCTTAATATTCCAAGAACCTTTTGTAAAATTAAAACATTGAAAGACTAGGTTTTATCTCCAAGTCAGGGCTTTAAGGTTTTTAACTGCTAAAATCTTTCTAGTGCTACTTTCCAGAATTATAACAGTTGATTTATTCCTTAAGAAATTATTTCTATTTTTGGTTTCACAGTGTGTCAGGAGAATGTAGATACGAAAATAATAAAGCCAAAAAGCTGTTTCCCCATGCTGATGTTTTCTCTTTGATGTACTTACTAAAAAAGATAGTTCTAATAAACACAGTAATCCTTCTAGTTTATTATATCTAATCAACTTTGGAGCTTGCAGGGGCATAGGTTTTTAAACTGTATGTTGAATGCTTCAAAAAAGACATCAGTAACAGGTGGGGTGGTTGTATTGAATTCTTTCCTTTCTTTTGCAGAAAGATTCAGCATATTACTATGGCTATGTGTATTTCAGACAAGTTCGAGACAAATCATTAAAAAGAGGCTATTTTCAGAAGGTAATTGCAGTTCTTTTAGGAAAATATTAATTTGGAAATTAATTTCTTTTTAGTGACTGTAGAGGAAGAGGAAAACGGTGTTGCTCTATAACTAAATTAGTTGCTAATTTATAGTAAATTGGTCTAATTTTACATCAGCTATGCTATGTTCCAGCTCTGCTGTCAGAAGAGATAGTTTTGTGTCTGTGTTTAAAAACAAAAAGTTGGGAAGTTTTGGGAGTTGTTTGCAGCTTGCCTGTAGTCAGATGTGTGGTTGGCTCCCACGTGTGCAATGTGTGAGAAAAGTCCCACTTGGTGTTGTTTGAGGGTAACAGCTGCAGTAGAAACTGAGGTAAAGTGTTGACTTGCAATTCTGGTTTTTTATTCTTTATTCCAGTCGCTGGTCCTCATCAGCAAGCTGCCTTATGTCCATCTCTTTCGTACCATGCTTAAGCGAATAGCACCAGAATATTTTGAAAAAAGTGAAGCTTTCCTGGAAGCAGGTAGTGGTCCTATAATGTTGAGCTCTTACACTCTCACATGCTGCTGCTGCTGGAGAAATAACCAACACTGTTGTGTTCTAGTTTGTGTTTTTGTCTTCTTGCAGGGTAGAGGGTTGAAATTTTAGCAAACTGGCTTGACTTCTAGATCATTGAACAGAGCTAATTGAATTCTGGATCTTCCCTGGGAGAGTTGGAGGTTCCTCCTGAAACACATCTAAGGTTGAGTGTGTTTCAGAACCAGCTGTTGGGCACGTGGCAGCTGGAGCTGATGGCAGTCCTTAGTTTGCACTCTTCACTACCCAAGTTCTTCTGGGCAGTCTGACAAGTTTTGCTAAGCAACTGTACAAATGTCATCTTGCTTGAGGTTTGGGGGTTTTTTTTGTGTGTGATTGTTTGTTTTTGACTAAATGGAAAAAGTGACAGAGCAGCACTGGTAACAGGTGCCTCAGCCTTACTGCACAGCTGAAAGAGCTGGGGAAGGACAAATAGAAAAGTTATTTGCTCTTTGCCTGGAAGAGCTCTGCCTTGTGTACTGTGCCTGTCCCATACAACTTTCATGTTTTTTGTTTTCACTGAGCAAATTTGTGTAAACCATGAAAGAACTGCATTTTTCAATCCCCTGTTTTCTTGAGAGGTTATATTATGAGCAATATAAGCTCTACAGAAACTATGAGAATTATGTATTATATTCAAAATGGTTTACAAGAAAATGCTAGAAAACTTTCTAACTTTCACCAGCTTTTTCTTTAACTGCTGGTGTTTATTGGTTCTGCAGTAGCCAATATACATAAATGGAGGGTTCTTTTCAAATTTTTTTAGTATGTACTTCCGTGGTTTCTCAGATAACATTTCTTCAACTAATTGTAAGTCTTGTTGCTACAGAAAATGGAAGACCAGAGAACAGTGTTTTCTTGAAATGAAAGTCAGTATAGTTCTAGTGGAATAATACATAATGGCCAGAGGGCTGTAAAACTTGTTTAGTGTGATCAAGAGACAAGCAGAACTGCTGTGGACTATTTCACTAATTGAAAGTTGCAGCGTGCACAAAGGTGACTCTGTGATCATGGTTTATAACTTGCAGCAACTGTTGTATTTTTCTTTCAGTTTGTAGTGACATTGATCGTTGGCCACCACCAGTTGCAGGGAAAGTTCTGCAGTTGCCTATTATGGGTGTTATTATGAAGGTAAGGACTCCTGCCCTTGTCTTCTCTGAGAGTGTACACCTTTTATTGTACAGTTCCGCACTGCCTTGTGACTTGTTTTTGTTGTCCTATCCCTCCAAACAGGAGTAGATGTTAACAGCACTCAGACTGAAGGTCTGGAAGGTCTTGATTAGGTGCTTTGATTGGTGGGAGGAGGGGAGGATCTTTTATAGTGCTTAGGTTAATATTTAATTTTAGTAGCTACTAAAAAGTGATGTTTCAATACAACTACTAATTGCAGTGTCTGTATTATCCCTCTGGAATTTGCATTCTAGGAGAATTTAGTGCTAATTGTATTTGTCAAATCAAACATAAAGTAACACTTGAAAATACTGAGAGTTAAATTCCAGTCAAGCAAATTAAATATATTGAGGAAAATCATTCTCATTCCTGAAAGTTGACAGGTAAAAATTTTTTGTCCCACACACCAGAAATGACTCCTTGTGCTGTTTTTATTTTTGAATGGCAGTGAAATATGTCTGAAGAAAGCTATTAAAGAAGTTGTATCTAACACATAGGGAAGAACTGTAGAATTTAAACAGCAGTTAAGAACTGGGCCTCTTGTATTAATTTCATACTCCATATGAAATACAATTAAATGGATTTGATTAAATCAGAGGTTACAGCCAGAAGTACCTTCTCGGCAGATACTCTCAAGTTTATGGAAAGAGTGTGTGCATCACCAGGGAGAGGAAGAAGTTTCTGAAGCTATTCTAAAAGCAGAAATTTAATAAAATGGTGCTGAGTGATGAGGAGTGTCAGATATGTCTTGTTTGGGTATTGCCTGCATTTATCTCATCAGTAATTCCTACCCATGAGAACTGAAATTGTATTCCTAAACGGAGTAAAGCCATAATTTACTCCCCAGTGATATTGTCCCTGGGTTTTTACACTGCTTGAGCTGTTTTAAGTGCTGTGTATAAATGACATCCATTTGTGCATACCAGCTTCCAGTATGATTAAATTTGTAGTACTCAGGACTTACAGATGCAAATTCTGAGGCCAGAGAAGTATACTTATGTTCAGACTATTTGGATTCTGTCTCACTCACCAGAACATCTTGATGTTTTTAGGAGAGAATTTTTTCTAAAAGTAATTCTGTACCATCTTAAACCCCCAAGACCTTATTTCAGATCATTCTTTCCAACATTTTGAGGTATTTTTATTGAAATTACAGTAACAGTTTTGACTTACTTTACCAATAGTCTCATTTTAAACTGGAGTATTATTTTCATATTCTGTTTTTCAATTCTGTAGGTGGAAGTTCTGTAGAGCAAATAAGCATCATGCTGCAGTATATCCTCTCGAAGTATTGCAGATTGTCTCTAAGTCAGCATTTTAAGTGTCTGCTGGATTCAGTACAAGGGAAAATAAATCTTTCTTTTTCTTTCCAAGTTGCGGATTCCAACATATCGTGACAAGCCTGGAACAACACCGATAGTACAGAATATGCACCAGGTAGTGATTAGATACTGATATTATATATAGCCCCAGACAAAGCTAAAGATCTGCTTTCATTCTTTTAACTTGTTAGAAAAGATTGCTAGCAAATCATCATATACTATGATAATAATGAAATCCAGAATCTTTGAAACTTTGAATGGAGTAGTCCAGATTTGGATTCTTCATAGAAAGGATATTCTAACCCAGTTACCCTGAGCAGGGAGAGATGTCCAGGTCCTGGAAGAAGATAGTTGGTTGACAGAATTACTAACCTGAACATCCTTTTAATGTTTGGATAGTTTGGATTGTTTTGAGGATGAATCCAGAATTAAAAGTCTTTAGCCATAAAAGATGTTTATAAAACAAATCTGTATGTGTCTTCCTGTGCAGTTGTTTGAAACAGCTTCAGTATTTTATATATTTTCTGGACTGAAAGCTACATGCCTGTAAGTGGGGAGGTGTGTGTGTCTTGGGAGATGTCTTACTTATAGAACACAAAGGTAGTTGTGGAAATAATATACTGTACACTGCAGCAGTACATAAATAATTAGACTACATACTGTCTACTGTCTGTAAGCATTTAAGGGAAACCATTTCATTTAATACCTAGGTGTTCTGATGACTAAAAACCAAGCATTGCGATGTCTTTTAGGCAGATGCTCAGATCTCCATGGCTTTACCGACTGTTCATGAAGTAGATCTTTTCAGGTAGGAGTTTGGACTGCCTAATTCCTAGCTGTGAACTCCCACACGTTTTTTGATTTATGGCAGTTACTTAACACATCTCGTGGCTTGTAAGCTAACATTTATCAGTGTTGGCTTTAATATTCTTTTTCTGTAAAGTTTGTAAAACACAGTTTGGACAATATACAGGCTGACACTGCAATAAATAAGTTCATTAAATGTTCCATTTTACAAGAGTATTTTATGTTTTTCAAATTACTATTAAAATCCCACCACAAACTTCTTTTTTATGCCTTTATTAACCAGAAGAAATATGTATTTTGTGATGTCAAATGTATTAAAATACCTCGATGTGTTTTTAGGTGTTTTTGTCCGGTGTTCTTTCACATTCAGATGCTTTGGGAGCTGGTGCTGCTGGGAGAACCACTTGTTGTGATGGCACCATCACCAGCAGAGTCTTCAGAAACTGTGTTGGCCCTCGTTAGGTAAATGCAGTAGAGCTTTCTAACTATAACCAAGGGAGTCAATGTAAGATTCTAGCTGAGTGGACCTTCATTTGCTCTGTATGACAAAGCGTTACAAATTTTAGATCTGCTTGTGTCCTTCATGAAAGTTTGCACTGAATACATAAACCAGCTGATCCTTCTTGTACCTTGCAGCTGTATTTCCCCACTGAAGTACTGCAGTGATTTCAGGCCATACTTCACCATCCACGACAGTGAATTCAAAGAATACACAACTCGCACACAAGCCCCGTAAGTAAATCAAACTCTCTGGAAAAGATGTTGCTCAAAGCCACTTGCAACCATACATTTGTTTTAAAATACTGTTTAACTACTCTGGATTTCTGTCATTAGAGAATTAGGTTTAGACTTTTTTTTTTTTTTTTTTTGTAAGATTTATCTTGCAGACAGCAGTAATTAGCTGATTGAAGTTTTTTTTTCCAGTTAGATATGACTAAGAAGTTACAAAACAATGCCATAATTAAACTAGGCTTGAGTTTCATAGGATACTTCTCCACAGAATAAGTCAAACTGCAAGTGTGAAACCAGAAAAGTTCTTGCTTTTCCCTAAGGGTTTGTCTGTGCAGCACCAGCTCCAGAGTAGCTCCTTGGGAAATTCTGCTGTAATTGTTTTAATTTTTAATTAACTGCTAGACAAAGTGACTTGTAGAATTCAACATCCATACAGCTATTTTGTAAAGCTAAGTCGGTGTTCTGGTTGAGACAATTTAAAAATCAAATATCTCTTCACTAAATTTATTAGGTTATTAATGTAAGTAAGTCAGAAAGTAAGCTTATTTTTTAAGAGTATTAATGTCCAAAACCAGTGATGTTTGAAACTGCTTTAAGGAAATGTTTTTTCCCCCCTTTATTTTTTTTTAAATCCTGCTCTTATTTTGAGAGCATACACCTCCAGTATTTCCTAATATTTGTTATTTCAATGCAGCTTGATTTGGGAATGGAATGCATACGTTAGGTTCACTGATTTTTTTAATAGATAAATTTCTTCTAAAGTCAGAACAGGCAGAGGTTGTTGATTTGGATTTTTTGTTTGCTTTGTTGGCTTTTTAATTGAAGTTTTCCTCTCAACGGATGTATTGCCAGAGATAGAGCAGTGGGGAAACACATAAACATAGGCAATGTGTTTTAGATTGTGTTCCATGGGAATGATGATGCAGTATGTAATTTAGTTGCTAAGAAAACATTCCAGGAAGAATTTGGTTAAACTTTAGTAACCCATGTTTCAAAATTTCATCCACTCTTCTGTAGCAAAATAGAAAGGTTGGTCACTACATGGATTAGTATTTGAAATAGAGCTGAAATTGCCCTGACTTTCTTACGGAAAACAAAAAGTTGGAAAAATTGGAAATAGGTTTTTAAAACCATGGCTCCAAGAAGGTGAAGAATCCAAATGATGAGTCTAATAAAAGGATGATAACCTGTTTTTAAGATGGCAGTTTCAGTGGGACTTACTGTTATATTCCTTAGCTGATGTTTGACTCTAAAATGGATGGCGACCACTATATTGAAAAACATGTTCATATCTCACCATATCAGTGCTATAAATCCCAAATTTTGCAGGCCTATGCTGTAGCAGCAGCACTGTGCTCTTACTGCGTCTTGTTCCCTTTGTGCCCCTGTGCACCCCTCAAGCCAGATGCCAAGCACAGAGCAGACAGAAAAATCTGGCAGAGTGTGAGCTGGGGCACAGTGCTCTTAATGTGCTTGTGCTGCATCACTTGGTAACTGCTGCTTAAAGCAACTGGGATATTAAGTGTCTCATTTTCTTAATGACATGCACGTTCAAGTACTGAGAGTTTGTTATAATCAAACATTGAAAAGTAGCAATTTGTCTTTGAAATATGGGTCAGATTCCTGCTCATAAAAAACCCAAACATAAAACCAACACATCACAAACTCTCAATAACAGATAACGTGCTGTTCTCACCATTGCAAGGGGGCAGAATTTAGGGAAGTCTAAGCAGATGATGTCATTTTTATTCTTCACTGTTGTTTGTACTTTAAGATGCCTCTGTCTTATTTTCTGAGACATTGAAACTTTGATAAACATTTGTGCTCTTATTGCAATTTAAAATGTACCTCTTAAATACCAAAGGAAAATAATTTCAAGTTAAGAATTGAAGGTGACCTTTTGTATTTGTTAAGGTTTAAACATGGTCATTACTTTTCTAGGCCATCTGTCATTCTAGGGGTGACAAATCCCTTTTTTGCCAAAACACTTCAGCACTGGCCTCACATTATCCGAATTGGAGATATCAAACTTCCAGGTAAAACAGAAGTATTTTTTACAGTCCTGTGCAAAGGGATTTAACTGTGTGCTTATTTATTTACAAACATCTGTAATTATGTTCCATTTATTTAGTTTAATGCTAACTAAATTTTCATGCATGTAAATCTGTCAAGTGAAGTTAGAATCTTGACTGTTCTATGTCTTGTCTTTTTAAATCTAGTATCTTAAATGTAAAAGGTAAGTAATACTCACCAGTAATAATGCTCTACCTTTCACAGTCCTGATTTTGTATCTCTACCAATAAGGTATTAAAATGAGACATAATATGTGACTGATGTTAATTTTAGTGTGAGCAGAATGTAATAAATCAGTCACAGCCAGCACATAGACATAGGACATAGGACATGTGTGAAAGTGACATTGGAATGTTACAGTAAAATAAAAAATTGTTGACAATATTTTGATAATATATTTCTAATCTGGCAATATTCCAATAATTATTAATTGTTCAGTCTGGATGATTTCCTTACATGATTGAATAGAATTTTCATGTAATGTCTGGATAATACGTCAGTTGTCACCGCTCTAATTTTTGTATGAAATTCTTGAATGTAGCTGTTTGCTTCTGCAGGTTCACTATACTGTTCTGACAGTGGGAATGCATAAATATGCAATTGAGATAAAACACCATAAATTTAATTTTTGTACAAGTTAATTTTAACTTCTGAGTACACTGAATTAATTGTTCAATATAATTAGGCAAGGTTTTGCTTTCCTTTAAAATACCATGTCTGTCTATGGTCAGAATACCTGCAGTGGGTTTGGGTGGTGTGGGGAAGAGTTACTTCGCTGCTGTGTAGTTAATGCTTGGAAAGCAGAACCTTAATTAAACTGTAAAAAGCTATGTTAGCAGGTGGCCTTCAAATCTGATACATAGTTTCAAGTATGAAACTCTAGTTTTGATGTAGCTATGGGAAATGCTTAGTCAGGCAGTTCTAGAGATGTTTCTGTCTGACCTGTCATTAAAAATTTATATTTTATTTCTTTAGGGACAAAGAGGGGGTTCTGATTATTTTTGTTGGGTTTTTTTTTCTTTGTTTTCCCCCCACTCTTCAGTTCCAAGAGCAATTTAACTGTTACTGTTTCTAGAGTCGAGCATCCAAATAGATGTAGGAGGAAGGTTCTGCTGAGGCTGCAAGACTGGCAGGGTTTAGGGTCTCCTGGTTGGAGCAGGATAAATTGGGAAAACACAACAAAAGCCCTTAATATGGCCTATGACAAAGGGGACTTAAATTCATTTTCTTATAACACTTAATCCATGGGTACTATTTTATTTTCTTCTATACAGCTTTTAGTTATGCCAGGGTATAACTAAAAGATTTGTTCCCAAAAGCATTTACACTAAGGGGAACAAAGGAAAATGGAATAAAAATGTGAAATTAAGAAAATAATTATTCTCTGCTATATATCCAGATGTTAATTGGCTGCTTGTATTCAGAAGGTCATCCTTTGGCTGGTTTTGTTTGTGGGGTTGTTTTGGTTCACTTTTTACTTGTTTGGGTTTTTGTTGGTTTTCAGGTATTTGGGTTTTTTTTTCTTTTCAACAAGGAATGTTTATATGAAGTGAAAAGTCTATTTGCTGTTATTCATGTGTTTGCTGGGTGTTTCTGGATATATACTTAGATTCTTGTCAATGTTTCTAATGTTTCTTACAATATTAGATAGTCTTCAAGTAAGGTGGCTTTATGTGTTTTGGCAGGTGAAGTTCCAAAGCAGGTGAAAGTGAAAAAACTGAAGAACCTAAAAACTTTGGACTCCAAACCTGGTAATAACTTCAGAGTTAAATTGCCAGTGTTTTCATTTTAAAGGGCATACCTCGTTTCTCCTTTGGCTATATGCTGCTTTTTTTCTTTAGGTGTTTATACCTCTTACAAGCCATACTTGAACAAAGATGAAGAAATCGTTAAGCAGTTGCAAAAGGTAATGGTTTAGGTCACTTCTTAATGACAACTGGTTTGTGTGTTTTGTGTACTCTTGTACAGTGGTTTCATATAAGGCTGCACTTTATGTAATCAAAATGAAACTGGATTCTAGTTCCTTTGCCCCAGTTCATAACAAAATAGATGTTATGAATCCTCATTGTAGAAGGGCTGCTGCCTTGTTAGCAGCTTCTATAACCATATGAATGGTGGACCTCAATAAGTTAGTTTAATAATTTAGAGAATTAAAAGTATTTTATCTGTTCATCTGTTGAGGTTTTCCATCCTCTGCCACCCCAGCTCTGGTCTCTTTGGTCTAAAAGTCTCACACATGAGGTGTGTAAGAATCAGAGCTTCCAGATTTTAACTGATTTGCAAACACTTCTTTATAGAGACATTTCTTTCCTTGAGTTTCTTTACATGAAAATAAGATCAGTAATTGCAAAGACAAATATCTGTACAAAAGAACTTAATGCTATTGCTTTCCTTCCTCGGTTTGGGGTAGGAAGTTGTGTGTGTTGGCATATGGCAAATGAATACAGATTCATAATAAATGTTCATAAAAAGTAAACCCACCAGAACTACCTACATCCTTTGGAGTAACAGACTGACTGTGTTTTGTTGTTTTGGGTTTTTTTAAAGGGAGTGCAACAGAAACGTCCTACAGAAGCACAGAGTGTGATACTTCGGCGGTATTTCTTGGAATTGACAGAAAGTTTCATTATTCCATTAGTGAGTTCTTAGACTAATGGGGTTTTTACACGAAGTAATAAGGAGTGGTTTTTCTGGAGTTACCCTGAGTCCAGTAGCTCTCCAGTGTCCCCCTGAAATGAAGCCTGGGTCCAGCACTGGGCCCAGCTGGTGAGGCACAGCTGCCTCCTGCTGTCACACTGACACTTGGTGGTGGCCCCACTCCCTGTGCCTTGGACACCTTGAGGCTCTGGCCATGCCTGTGCCAAGCCTTGCTAGAGCAGAGATGGCCACAGCTCAGACAGTCTTCTGTGAGTTAGTTCTAACTCTAATGTTTGGGTAAGGGACTCAGAAAATCTCTTCCAAACACTTGATACCAAGTGTGGTTACTGTTTGGAATCACCCACGATACAAAGGTACCTGTGGACTGTTCCCAAAGAAAAGAGGGATTGTTTACCAGTGGCTTAAGTTCAGAATATAGATATTCTATGTGTGCATTTGCTTCCTGTCCTTCTTTGCCTCATATCCCTGAACTTCACTGGCTTAAAGTTCTGGAGTTGGGAAATACAGTCTGTATAAGATAAGCTCCTTCTTGTCTTCTCATGTGGTAAATACACACAACCCCACCCTGTACTAACACTGGGAAGAGAAAACGCTGTGGTCACAAGCAATAAGTAAACACACAACGTGGACTGTGTATCTTTAATACTGGTTATGCAAACAACCTTTCCTTTCCCCAGGAACGTTATGTGGCAAGCCTAATGCCTTTGCAGAAATGCATATCACCCTGGAAGGTAAGGAAGTATAATTTGAATAAGCTGGAAATTGGTAATTAGAGAAATGAAGGTCTGCTAATTTATTTTTTCCTTTCCATAGAGTCCACCACAGCTGAGGCAGTTTAGCCAAGATGACTTCATGAAGACATTGGAAAAAGCAGGACCACAGCTCACCTCAGGTTTAAAAGGAGATTGGATAGGACTTTACAGGTAATTTCTTTCATCAGCATAAAAAAATTACATAAATTAAAACAGATCAGTAATATTAATGCTGTTTTTTCCTGAAGAAACTTACAATCGGGATTGATTTGAATAAGGCTTTCTTTTAGAATATATGCTTTAAAAGAAATTGATAGTGTTAAGCATACTTTACTTGCTTAAATCTCTCTGCTAATGTTACAGGTTTCTGTAGATCAGTGTTGTTTGTGGTTTTATTTCTGATTGTAGCTTGATTCCTCCTTCCAATCAAACACAAAGATAAAAATCAGGGTATTTCAAACTGAGTCTTGATTTCTTTTATCCTAAAATTCCCTAATCTTTGTGTTTCAGACACATGTTCTTTACATTCTTTTCTTAAGCCTTGTCCTAATTAATAGAAGCACCTGATAATCTCTCCTTTAGAACATTACATCTTTTTGAAGTTATATAGAGGAAGAATTCTAATATCTTACTCAATCTCAAATATAATTACATTTGATGACATAAAAAAACACTGTTACCAAATTGTACTTAAAATATAAACTGTGTTTTTCTTTGGTGTTTTACCAGGCATTTTTTGAAATCACCAAACTTTGATGGTTGGTTTAGGAGCCGGCAGAAAGAAATGACACAGAAGTTAGAGGCCCTTCATTTAGAAGCACTCTGTAATGAGGTTAGAAAAATGTGTGCTTACGATTGTATTTATCATCTTGTAGTAAAAATACATTCTCCCACAAGTCAGTTTTACTCCTGTTTTCCTAGGTCGAGCATGAAATTGTTGACAGTTTTGTGAATCCTGATCTAGCAAAAGATGATTTTGTTAAACAAGTACAAGCTAAACTGACACAGCAAGAGAACAATGTGAAATACAAGTCACTTGTCATAACAACTGTCATCATTTGTAAAACCTACCTTTAGGTGGTACTTTTTGTTTTGTTGTGTATTTTAAATTAAAGTACACACACCCACCCCCCCAACAAAGCTTTTTCTTCTTACTTGGCAATATTATTTTATTCAGCTTCCATCCTTGGCATTCTTGACAAGATATTTTCAGTTACAATATAGTTTGAACTTTAAAGGTAAAAATTCAGCAAATTTGATATTCTAATTGGCAGCTAATTAGATGTATTTAGTAAATAAGCCTACAGCTGATCCATGGAAAGCTTAGAAGTGAAGTCTGTTAATATGTAACAAAATGCCACATAACTATTCTGATGTTTTAACATCCATTACTTAATTAAGAAGCCAAAGTGGGTATCAATATAATTTGAGTTGGAACAAGTGATAGAGAAAGGAATTGCAAGAGAAGATGTTGTACAGCCAGAGAGGGAATAGAAAGAAAAAAAAAAACAAAGTAAGGCAACACCACAGCTTTAAAACAAACAAACAGAATTGCTCTGGTTATTTGTCAAAAGCAATTTGTTTTTATCCCTTTTCAGTTCCCAAATGTAGCAAATCCAAACATATTATTCAAATAGAGCAGACCAAATAATTTTCAGATCAGTTATACAACTTAGATTCTATCCAACTGTATTTGACATTAACTTAATTAAAGAAAAGAAAATGTGTTACAAATTTATTACCAATTCTGCTCCTTTATTGTTTTTTTTTCTTTTGATCCACAAAAGAAATGTTTCTTTGTATGTGAACCAAATGTCTTTCATAGGTGAGTCGTAAGGGGGTAGGGGAGCAGAACTTCCATAAGAAAATTCACTTGATTGTATCTTACAAGTTATCAACTGTGATCTCCTTTGATGCCCTAGAAACAGTAAGCACTGCCCTGAACTACTTTAATACTGCATTGTGCTGGCAGTTCTGATTTGGTAATCATTCACTGCCATTTTGCATTGTAGATGCTCTTTCTCAAACTAAGCCTGTTTGGCAGGATTTTTTCCCCCTTTAATTTATTTGTATTGTGTTTGTGTGCAAGTTTGCTGTGACGTGAAGTACTGGGCAAACATGCAAATAAAGCAGATTTTGCAGTTGACAGTAAAGACAGTGCATGAGTGAAATGAGGTTGGCAAATGGCATAAGAGTAAGGAAAATACCCATTCTGAACATTAGGTATAGACCTCTTTCGAAAATTACATATGTAACCATAAATAATTCAATGCCTAACTTTTTCTATTTTAGAACTTGGTTTTCTGGTGTCAGAAACATACTGAGGTAGAAGCAGTGGATCTTGTCTTAAAGTTAAAAAATAAACTGGTAAGTAACTGAATTGTACATGACTTAGCTACGTAAAAGCATTATATAGTTGGTTTTGCAAGTACATGAATGAAAATATTCCTCATGATCTAAGTAGTTTAAAGAGTCAATCATTCATTCAGGCTTTAAAAACAAAACCAGTCAATTTCAGCCATGCCTGGAAAGTTATTTGGCTTCCCAATATCATCCAGCTATGCTGGAAGCATTGTATTGCTGGGGTTTTTTTAATTAGTTGGAACTCTGTGACTGATCTGAATCCCCAGGGAAGAAGAAAACCTAATTTTGTTGTTATTTCTGTAAGTCCAAATCAGTGTTGTTCTCACTGTTGTGTGGTTGCTGAGGAAACCTGCTGTTGTCCTAATTCCTACTCAGTCAGCAAATGAGGAATTAGTTTTCCAGATTTTCTAATACATTACTTTGATATTTCTTAAGGTAAACGTGCATTTTTAGTACAAATCATGTTTTTTCTGGTACCTTTGCAGTTGCAGGCTGACAGAGAACATCTTCCTGTGAAAACTGACACGCTGAAAAAGCTGCAGACACATATCAATGATATTATACTGGCACTGCCAGATGACTTACAGGACATCTTGCTCAAAACTGGCACAACATGATTTCTACTGGGCTTTTTGGTGCAGAAAACCAAAAGGCAAGTAGTCTCACAGAGGACAGTGGCTTACCAAGTTTGGAATGCAGCTCTAAACCAGTACATTAACACTACAAGTGGACTGTACTAATAGTATAGCCCACTATATCATTTTCACTGTTTTTTCCACTTCAATGCAACTAAAGGGATTCTTGTGTCTAATACTATTTGAAATAAGTGCTCTTAAAGAATAACAATCTGTGGGCATATGAAGCTGTGCCACAATAGGACTACAGTGCAGTGCTGGCATTGCAGAATGTTTTCCCATTGGTGCTGCTATACCCAGTCCTACTCAGGGCAATATTGATCCTGTACTGTCCTGTTGATTTAGTATCTGATTATTTTTCTTTGGTTTTTTTTTACTTTTAGTTTTTATTTAGTGGTAAGTCCAACCGTCATATTGGTGATTTGGCCAGAATGCCTTACAATTGAGGTATTTTACTGGTAAATCACGGCTTTTAAAACTGTTTCAGGAACAACTGAAATTATCTGTTCCATTCTTAACTTTCTCCATTTCTCCTTCTTACCATCTTTCCAAAAGGATACTGATTTAGCATCTTTAAAGAAGAGAAGGCAGCTGACAAAAAAATTCCTGAAGGGAAGTCTCTTCCACTCAATGTCAGTTATCAGGGTGCTCTTACATGCCTTAAAGTAATTATATACTAATTTGTGGTTTTAAACTGCTGACATCCAGGATTTCAACTGGATCACTCTTGTAAATTTAAGCATGCAGTATTCATCACAGGAAATAAACACTTTGGTGTTCTAATAGGGATTTCAAAATTGGTGATTTCAGTAGAGTAAGCTGATACACAATCTGGTTCAGTTGGAGATCATACCAGTCAGCTCCTGTTATAATTTTAAACTTCATTATTTTTGGCTTACCCAGTCAGGTGTTTGAGGTGGTGATGAGGCTGGAGGGAGAAAATGTTGGCTTCAGCTGAAAAAAGCCTCTGAACAGGTCAGACTGACAAAAAAAAAGATTGTAGCATGAAATTATTCTCAGTATGTGCATACAGCAGACATACATAAAGAGTAATTTCCTCTTGCATATTAAGCAACAAGAATGGGATGTTTTATCTTCTTGAACAAGTTTCAGTGGTAAATAAGAACTCAGCTGCTCCAGGTGCAGTGTTCTACTTTGACCAGTTTCAAGTAGAGTAAACATAATGCTTTAGTGTACATACAGCATATACTTTTATATGTCAAGTGGATTACAGTTATTAAAAAAAAAACCACTCTCCTTTTAAGTGCTTGGACAAAATTTTTAAAATCTTGTGACATAATCCTGCTATAAGAATATGCTTTTGTATAACAAATATTTCATACCATCTTTCTAAAAATGTCTTATTTAGATATAAAGTGTCACAACAGTATTTTTATGAAAATAATGTATTTTAATACTGTTTTGTTTTGTATACAATTACTACCAAAAGTTTAATGTATCTATTATGTTACTTAAACTATGCCACTTCAGCATTCATTGCTAACTTGCAATTTCTTTTTTTTTTTTTTTTTCACACCCTGATGAAAAGCATTTCTAATCCAGAAATTATTAAGTGGCCATTCACACCTTAAATTATCTTAACTATTTAACCTGGAGCACTGTGTCGCTTCTTGGAACCATGTAAACTGGTAACAACTATGATAACTAGCACAAGACTGCAAATACGTATTTTTTTAAACAAAAATAAAGAGTTTGATTTTTTATTTTTTTTTCTTTGAAAGTTATGTGACTTAGATGATGGGTGTGTTTGGTTTGCGTGGTTTTTCCCCTCTCCTGTGGAAGCAAAGCTGTTCAGCTTGCAAAGACTGCTGCTTGATGAAGCTGTGTCCCTGAGCTGGCCAGAAGTGTGATGGAGTGGTGGTGTAGTTTGATTTATGCATCATGGGTGGAATATGGCAGAGCTGCAGGATCCTCAGCAAAGTGAATGGCAGGGGCTGGATTCTAAAGCAAGTGTTTGCTGGACTGTACTCAAAGAAAAGTGACTCAAAGAACTGACACAGTGAAAAGTATCTATTAATGACCAAGATACACTAAGAATAGGCCAGCTTGGAGATCCAGAAAGTAACTATCCTCAAGCACAGGGAAGCTTACTTCCTAACCCCAAAAAAAAAGAATTGTGAATACTGAATGCTGTGAACAGAAGATAGGTAAGTATTGGAAACCCAGAACTCCTTAGGTTTACAGCTTCCTGACAGTTTTCATGGTTGATCAGGATCATATTAACAAACTAGATTTAAGGTATGATTTATTTATTTTACAAAAAGACAGTTTTCTGTCTTAATTTACACCAGGTTTTGGGTTCAGAAGAACACAATTTAGAATTAAAATAAGGTTTCCAACATGCTACCTACGAGCAGTTGTGGATGCCCCATCCCTGGAAGTGGTCAAGGTGGGTTTGTACAGGTCATTGAGTACGTAGTCTAGTGAAAGGTCCTTGTCCTTCCACGTGGCAAGGGACTGGAATGAGATGATCCAACCCTTCCAACCCAAATCAATTTTGATTCTATGAAAAGAACAGCCTCAATTGTCTGGCTTAGTAGCCGGACCTTAGAATCTAGTCCAGGACTATGGTAATAAAGATCATTAACGCTGCTTTTCTTTAGTAAAGGATAAGTAAATACCTTATCTTAATATAACGTTGACCTTAGCTTCGTTCAGTTGTACTCCCCTGTTAGGTCCCTGTGTCTGGTGCTCCCTTGGCTCGTAAACGGAGCGCAGCTTGGTGCCACTCGGGGCCTCTGGGGAGGGGCAGGGCAGGGTGACAGCGTGGCCCTGCTCTGTGACCCGGGTGCCTCACAATTGCTGTAGTAGCAGATATATATCCACAATTAATGATAGTATGGTAATACGTCACAGCGCTGCCTTTTATTGGTTGGTTTCGGTTTGGTTTTTAGAATTTGACGGGGGGGGAGGGGGGTGTTTGTGTGGTTTTGTTTGGGTTTTTTAAAATTAAATGTCCTTGTCGCTATTTGGGTGCATTTGAAGCCTCTGGGAGGATCGGTTTCCCCAGCTTCTCTCTCCCTGCTGGGAGTGGAACCTGTTGCCGGCGGCTGCGAGCGCAGCGTTACCGGGGCTGCCGCTGACCCCGCGGCCAGGGCGGGGCCCGCCCGCACCCGGCGTACCCCGCGTGACCCGGAAGCTGCGCCGTCCCGGCGGGCGCGTCCGCCTACATCCCCCGTCGTGCCCCGCGGCGGCGGCAAATGAGCGCGGGGCCCAGCGCGGCGCAGCGCATGCCGGGAGCCGTAGTCCCCGCCTCGCCGGGGCCGTGTGGCGAAGGGCGGTGCCGCGGCGGGGGGATGTGGCGAGCGTGACGTGATCGTGTCCGCGTTGGAACCGGGGCGGCCGCGGCGAGTGTGACGTGGCAGAGACCGAGCGAGGTCCCCGGTCACAGAGCACCCGCCGCCGCCGCCGGCCTCCCCTCGCGCGGAGGGATCCGTGCGCGCACACCGGCCGGGCCGCGCTCCCTCCCGCCCTCCTTCCCTCAGCGCTACCCCGCCGCCGCCCAGCGCCGCCGGAGCCGCCATGGGCCTCACCATCTCCTCGCTCTTCTCGCGCCTCTTCGGCAAGAAGCAGATGCGCATCCTTATGGGTGAGGGCCAGCGCGGAGCCCGGAGCGGCCGGGGCCGCGCAGCCGAGTCCCGCCGGCCCGGGGAGGGGAGGCCGCGGGTGGGCCGCGGGTCACGGCGGGGGAATCGCCCTGTCCCGGGCTGCGGGGCGCGGATACCGCGCTGTGCCCGTCCCATGGGCTGGGAGGGGGGCATCGGGAGAGCGGCGGGGAAGGGAGGGGGTGCGGATCGGCTGTATTCGCCCTTCCTTTTCTCCCGCTGTGTGCCTCTTCCCCTCCCTGCCTCGCCTGCCGCCCCCCGGTCCCGCCGGGCACGGCGAGGCCGAGCCCCGTTCCCGCACCTGGAACAAAGCTGGAATTGCGGCTGGGCAGGGCCGCTGTCCCCGGGCGAGGGGCCGAGCGAGCCCCGGCCCCGGCCGTGCCCTCCTGCCCCGGCACTGCGGCTCCGCCAGCAGGATGTGACAAAGGCTGGTGTGTGCAACACCAGGGGCGTACGAACTGCCGTATAATGGCCGATTTTAGGGAGCTGTAGGCAGCTGTAGTGTCTCTATCCTGGCTCTTGTGAAAAGGCGTTTCGGTATAGCCTCTGTGGGCATTAGTTTTGTGCCTCGTGTACAAACCGATAAAACCTCTAGGCAGCTCTTGCTTAATCTTAATGTCTCCCCCATAATGATTCATTTTTAATATCCATTTATTTTGAAATTATCTGTTCCCTTGATACGACCTGTGTAGGAGTTGAAGCCAGTGGCTCTTGAAGATTCTCACTTTCCCATTATAGTTCAAAAGGTCAGCACATACTGCGTTGGTATTTCCTCCTCCGCTTCGAGTTCTTCCTGCCTTCTTCCACCCATCTCTCCACCTCTGCAGGCTTTATGTACAAACAGTTCTTAGCCTCTAAATTTTTCTCAGATTCTGTTACCAAAGTGAATGGAATTTGGTTCGTGGCCATTGACTGAAGTAGCTTGTCCTAAGGAACTCTATAAAGAGCCCATTTGGATACAGGCGGCGAGGGGAGTGGGTTCTGAGGGTGAAACTTCCTGGCACACACCCATCCCTCATGCTCCCTGGATATGCACAGCAGACACAGTAGTGCAGCTTTTAAAAATTACAATCTTTCAGGTTCTCCATATATTTTTTGTTGGCAAAGTTCATTATTGCATAGCCAAGAATTTTCATTGTGTCTTACCTGTTTGAAATTAGAGACTTTCATCCGTTTCAAAATAATCCAAGTCATTTTATTCTTCAATACAACTTAGTACGTGTTTGGTTTCAAGGAGGTGATTTGCTTGTCTCCCCAACAGCCAGACTCTTCTTGTGACTCCTAATGAATGAAGTCAAGTCTCCAAGTGAGCTTGACTGTAGGATGTAGGATGAGACATTGTCTGTGGTATTTGTAGTTCTGTTACTTTTTGCAAAGTACTGAAAGCAGGAAGGTGATGTCATACAGATCTAAACTGCTTGCAGGGCTCTTCATTGGTAGGAAATCAGGTCGAATTGAGGTTAGAGATGGCTTTGGAAAGTGCACTTTCTAGCAGTTGCTTCAAATGAATTTATTTTTGTATTTCTTAAACATTTTTATTTTAGGGTCTTGTATTAAAATGCAGGGCTGGACCAGGGCACAGGACAGCCCTGTATTTGTTAGGTAGTCCAGGACAGTAGAACTTGGGATATGTTGTGGTGAGAGTGTGTTATAGGACATACACTGGGTGCTTAGAAGCAGAATGTTTGCACTGAATGTGACAGAATTTGTGTGTAACTGTAACACTAAAAATAATCTCTTCATAGTATATCAGCGCTTTGAGGAGAGATGTCTGAATGAATACTGGGATAGAATTAAAACTTTTCCTCAAGGTTATAATATTCAGTGTATTGAAAATGGGGCTGTACAAGGCCAAACATTTACATTTCCATATGTAGAACACCAATTGAGAAATAACTTTATGGGGTAGAGTACTTAGGGGGAAAATACTATGTGAGTTGATATCAACAGATAATTTGTAATTCTGACTTCCTTTTCCCAGTTTTCTTCTGTTTCTGAAGACTTTGAAGATAAATTAGAATTAATTTAGCTCCTAAAAACAGATTTTGTGTTATTGACTTCTGCAGAATTTGAGTATTTCTCATCAGGGGCCATTACCAACAGCACTCACTTATTTTTTATGTTCTCAAATTCCATTTATCATAATAAGTGGGCATTTAATGTTACACTGTTATTGAAACTTTGGGTTTTTTTTAAATACACCTGTATAAGTAAGTATTTTTCAAAAATATTAAGTTACTATTTGGAAGAAATGCATGAAAAGAAGATTCATGCCTTTTCTTTATAAATAGGCATAACATGAGGGAAAAGAAAGACCTGTGGGATAGGGCTGAATGTTTGAAAGTCAGATGAGGCAACTGGGGCATTAAGAGTAGAAATACTGAGTCCTAACCCTACATGTACCTGTCTGTGAAACTCTCCACTCATGGTTATTTTGTCCTTGAAAGAAAAGATACTGATTCACTGTGCACCTTCCAGTACCACAATTTAGTCTTCTGTGTCTTGGTGTAGTTGTGCAAGTGTTAACTGACACAGTAACTACTCAGGAGCTTCAAATACAAAGGTAATTATTAAATACATTGGGTGGGAAATGGCAGATTCTTTGGGAATTCTGCCACTCTAACAGACCATAATAATTTAGCTGGTTTTCATTTGGGTGGGTGTTGTTTCACACAACTGTTGGTTTGCATGCTGGTGGCTTTCTGTAGTTTTTGTGTAGTTTTGTGCTGTGCTAACAGAGGCAGCCCGATATTCTGCCCCCAGTGATCAGAGTAGGAAGTTGATCAGTGGAGGATGTGATGTGGTCAGGGATGATGTTCCTGGGGACAAGTGAACTAGAAGCTTGAGCTTTAGAAACACAACTGACAGGCTGTGAATAAAACACTCTTTAAGAGGAGTAAAGGGCTTAGAACTACAATGATTTTAGCAGCCCCTGAAAGCATTGTAGGTATTTTTTCTCCAGCTAGAGGAAGAGGATATTTGATTCAGTTTAAAGGTGAATGGTTGCAAGGTGAAAGGTGAATAGGTCTGTGCTTCCCATTTGTACATTATTGTAATCCTGATGCTTTGCAGTACAATTGCCTAACGTTGTACCCTTCATTGAGTCTCTTACACCTTGGTCTTGAGAATGGTCAGTCCGGCAGTAGAATCAGAGAAAATGTAGAATTGGAAATTTACTTTGTTTGGAGATTTAAGATGTGGCTTTTAATCTTGGTGGAGTTTATGACGTGGCAGTAGCTCATTTACTTGGGGCACATTTAGTGTTTCAGCTCAAATGTAAACGTGTTTATTCTTGGATTACTAAAAGCAATAGTTACACTTCCTACCAGCTCAAAAGATTAAATATGATTTAGTGCTCTGAAATTTTTTTAAAGGGTGGTAAATTGCGAATTGGAGTAAGAAATATGAATGGGGGTTATGCTTTTCATGACTTGCTCCTTTAGATTTTATGACATTTGCAGTTTGGCCAAAAGAGGCGGGTTTTGCAAATAGGGTCACGGGGATTTGCAGAAGGTCCTTCCCTCAGTTAAGCTTCTGCCTCAAGTGTGAAGGCAGAAGGAGAAAACACGTACCCATAACTCAGCCTGGCTCAGTGCAAAGTCCAACAGCTTAATCAAGAGTTGTGGCTAAGAGTGGATTTCAGCAAAGTCTGGCCTTTGTGCTTGCACAGGCACTGGAGCCTTCTGCCAGCACCACTGACATGCACAAGGACAGAGTGGGTAACTGGGGCACTGTTCTCATAATACAGCAAGTAGTTTAAAATTCTTGACTAGTTTCTAATTTCTTAACTCTGAGTCATTACTTCAAATGGATCTTGATACCCTGTGCACATTCTTTGGAATGAGATTAGCTTTTTTCTTTGTTTTATCAACTCAAATACACTCAAACAGTTGGTGTAGACAATGGCATCTTTCTTACATTGTTAATTGTAACAGATCTTGTTAGTGTTTGTTATATTGGTAATGGAGTAATTTTCTGGTGGGGAGCAATAAGAGAAGAGTTTTGAGTAGTAGTTGTAACTCTGATTGGTTCACTAAATTTCTTATTATTAATTTACTGGGAAAAAACCCTTTCATATCATGTACAGTCATTATATGTTCTTATGAAGATCTCTGCATCCTACAAGTGCTTACCTGAGGTTGAGCTGTGTGAAAATAGTGTTGGGCTTCAAGCGTGGTGCTGTTAAAAAGATTGATTTTCGGCATAAGTGGAGTATTTGAGGGTTCTGACATCTGCTTAGAGGGTTTTGTAAGGTGGTCTGACACTTAACTGGTGTGAGGAAAACTCTGGCATTTACAGGTTTCATGACTTCCAAGTTCTGGTGTAACTTCTGCTGCACCTTGACTTTTTTGTTCATGTTCGTGTGTGGTTCTGAAGAAAACCAACACTTAACAGCAAACTCAAACCCCTTAAGTTTCATTTTGAGCATTTTGAGAGTCAAGGAGCTTTGGTTTTGGTGGTAGATTCCTACCCCACCCCCTTTATTTTACGCTGTCATGATATTAAGAATTAAAACAACTTTTTTTTTTTTCAACATGCAATGACATTACCAAAGGAAGTGCCTTGGTGTGTTTAATCCTGTGCACACTATTAGAATATAGGAGAATTACAGGGTTTTTAAAATTAGTTTGCTGCAACAGCAGCAAGTTCGTGTCTTGAGAAAAAGGAGGTTTTTGAAGAGTTTGGTTTCATTCTGAATGAGCAGGTAATTATGAACCCTGTTTTTTTGGTTGTTTTTTTTTTTGCAGGTGTTTAGTAACAGTTGTATTATTAATAGGCAAGTCACCAAACCACTTAAAGCCTAATATATTGCAGTTGCAGAGTAGGAAGCGAACTCAGAATGCTTAAGAATGTGTGTTATCCTTATAAAATGGTATTTGGTTTCTTGGAGAAGTATTAATTAATCCTTTTGATGGGGATATTTTTGTTTGGGCAAAATGTTACTGACAAAAGACAGACATTTTGTGCTGTGGTGTTTAGTACCTGCTGTTTATGCCCCAGTTTGTGTGCTAGGTATTGGGTTCTAATTTAAAGAATTCCATTTTGAGTTACATTAATGTGTTCTAAAATACTTAATAATAAGCAGTTTCACAAACAGTTTTAGAGAACTACAGTGTATGCTTGCAGTGTTGGTGATATGTCTAAAAGAATGTCTTTTAGGCTTAATCTTATTTTATTTCTGAAGGATCCCATATTTACCACATGGCTTACACTGAAAAACAGCAAGCTTAAGTTCTGTTTTAGAAACAGAAGAGCAAATTTAAGTGCAGAAGGTCTGTAATGACCAGCAGTGACTAGAAGGAGACTCCTGATGGGAGCATCCTGGTGGATCTCACTGTATGGAAATGATATCCTGACACAGACCTACACCCCTTGTAGTGTATGTGGAGGGATGATGAGAGATTCCTGATGTGTGTGGTTTTGTCAGTGCTAAAGAAATGTTTTAGCAGAGGGAGGTGAGGCTGGAATAGGGGACAAGAAGTGTCTCTCATGTCTAGTGCCAGCTCCAGTTGGTCCATGTGAAGCTGAGCTGTGCAGGAGGATGTGGAAGTGAGGTCTTCCCCAGCTTAGTGAAGTAACAAACCTGGGATCAGCTAGAGACTGCCTGGTGCTTGTAGATTATTGCTAGGCTTTTAAAGTCTTCCTGATTTACACAGAAGAAACCTTCAGTGTGAATGATAAAGCTTATTTAACACAAATACTAAGGAAGATTACTAGAAACCTGTGAACCTGTGGGTTGTGAATGGAAGCATCTTCCTGAGCTTTTCTTCATGACCTGTTCTCTTTCAGTGCTGGGTGGAGGAGATGGGGAAAAACATACAGTAGTTTATCAGCAATGAGTTAAGAGTGTTTAAAAAGTTGTTCTCAGTAAAAAACCCCAGTATTCTGCATGTAAAATGGCATGTTTTTAAATTAGCAGGTTGTAGTTCAGTTTGTGAACTAAAGCAATTTTTCTTTCCTTCTAGTTGGTTTGGATGCTGCTGGTAAGACAACCATTCTTTATAAACTGAAACTAGGAGAAATTGTCACCACAATTCCCACTATTGGTAAGATCACCACTTCATTTATCTTTATTCTTGTTATTCTAAACCTGACAGGCCTCTGAAGTGTGCAGGGATTTGCTGTCTTTGCTGTTAGGATGAGAATCAAGACAAACATGAACTGTCTGGTACTGCCATAACACAACTGTGTCAGACCAAAGAGGCATCCAGAGCAGAATCCAGCTGCTGACTGTGGCCAGTAGCAATGCACAGGAGAACAGGAACCAGATGAGCAGCACCCCTTCCCCCAAACACCATGAGCCTCACAGTGTGTGGCTGAAAGATTTGCTCAGACACTTGGACTTGGATTGAAGTGATTCGTGTTTTTTCCCCCTTCAGTCAATTTTGTTCCTGATTTACCAGTTCAGTATTGATGAGCCATTTTATACATATTTGGGAGAATTGTATCTTAGGAAGTATCTATCTTTAACATGATTGGAATGATGTTTTAACACTAGAAGTAACTATTTCTAATTACTGAACTCCTTCATTTTTAGGTTTTAATGTGGAGACGGTAGAATATAAAAACATTTGTTTCACAGTTTGGGATGTTGGTGGTCAAGATAAAATTAGACCTCTTTGGAGGCATTATTTCCAAAACACACAGGTAAGAGTACTCAGATGGCAGTAGTTAAAAGACCTCTTTTGTAAAGCCTCATTGTGTTTTGTAGAGTACATATGAAAAGTTTTTTTTCTTTCAGAAAGGCTCTGCACTACTTCTTGCAACTTCTGAGGGTACCCAGATTTTATTCTAGTTGAAGCTGGTTTGTTCCCCTGAAGGTTTCAAGCCTACTTGTGAGTGTAGCCTCTCAAAGATCAAGTCCTTTAGGATCTCCCAGTGTTCTGTAATGTGCCAGAACAACTGGTTTGTTGTGAGGAACTCTTAAAATATTCAGCTTTTACTGTGCTAAATCAGTGGTTTTAGTAAGCTGAGCATCTAAAATATGGTAAAAGATCTTGTTACCAGTTGATTGAAAAGTGCCAGCTTCACACTGATGAGACTGCAGTCAGTTTTTGGGACATAAATGTGATACCTTTGGTTCACAAATAGTGAGATAAGTTGGTTATTAGTATCAGAACACTTCTGGAGTGAGTTTGTTTGGGTTTTTTTTGTGTTGAATATAGAATAGTTTCCATGGTACTTCTGTGCAGCATGATGCATATGATTGGTGCAGAAAAATACAGAGGTCTGGATTGATAAAGAGACCTTGCTCCACCATACTGTTGTGAATAGAGTAATACTTAACTGCAGCTCCTTATTACCACCCTGTCACTAAATCCTTCTAAAAGATACTTCTCTTTCCTTGAAGAGAATGATAAAAGCAAGGTTTTCAGATGGAAAGGTTAAGAGTAAATTGTGTAAGAAGAACACTTGAATAACAGAGATGCCATTAGAAGTACGGTTTGATACAAAATTTTTTAAACAAATTCAGGCATTACTTTAAGGGTGTGGGTTTTTTCCATTGAATATGAGATGGTGAAGCACTTGTGATTTTCAATACAGTGAGTGAAAGTGGGGGGGAAGAGGCAGTTTATGTAATTTCACTGGATTTTCTTCCCCTAACTTTCTTTTGAAGTTGAAACTTAGGTAGTTGTTCAGACACACGTCGTGCATTGTTTAAACAGATATTTCTGTTAAATTTGTCCCCTTTCTTAGGTAAGCAATCACAATATTCTGTATGTATGTTTTGGCAGTTTTAAAATAGTGCTGCACATTTACATTGTTTTTTTCCAAATCTCCTTAACTTTCTACAGGGCCTCATTTTTGTGGTAGACAGCAATGACAGAGAGAGAATCCAGGAAGCAGCAGAAGAGCTGCAGAAAATGGTAAATATCAATATCTTCT
Organism: Sinosuthora webbiana; assembly: GCA_013397395.1. Lineage (NCBI taxonomy): Eukaryota > Metazoa > Chordata > Aves > Passeriformes > Sylviidae > Sinosuthora > Sinosuthora webbiana. The sequence goes on from VXBN01006996.1 coordinate 262,263, forward strand.
GAAGTATCATTATTACACTGACTTGTCCTATTTTTGGATGTTCATCAGGTTCCCTAAGAGATTTCGGATTTTAAAGTTTCAGGGAGTCTGTACAGTGTGTATTGTATTCAGCTGGTGATTCTGGGTCACACAGTGCATCGAGTTGTAATTTCCACTCTCTAGAGAACTAATAATGAACCTTTCCACTCTCTATAGAGCTAATAAAGAACCTTTCATTCATGAAATGTTGATAGAAATGCAGCAGAAAAAGAATTTTGGAATAACAGATTGGTGCTAGAGAATATTTTGTCAGCAAGGTGCCCATAAATTTAAACTTCTTAAATTGAAAGGTGGCTTCCTTAATTGCAGGAGTTCTTTTGTTTACTAGTTAAATTTCATTCAATACTCAAATACAAAATTTCACTTCAGGAGCAAGAATGAAAATGTTTACAACCCTTAAATCAGTATTTAGATTTTTTTAGTGTTTGTTGAAGTAACTGATTTACTTGACTGAGTCAACTTGCTCACACACCTGTTTTTCCTGTTAGCTTCAGGAGGACGAGCTGCGGGATGCAGTGCTGCTTCTGTTTGCAAACAAACAGGATCTGCCAAACGCCATGGCAATCAGCGAAATGACAGACAAACTAGGCCTTCAGTCTCTGCGTAACAGAACTGTAAGTGCTAAACTTTCTCACTGCTCAACTCTTGTCTCTCTCTATTATAGATCATAAAGTTCCTCTAAGGGAAAAGGGTAGTTTTCACCTCTTTCTGTAGAAAGATGCACACACCTGCTGTTAAACTTTATAATGCTTAATTCAGGTTCTTGTTCAAAATAAGTGATTTAGAAGTATAGTCCAGTGTTACAGGTGTTTCGTTTCTCACCTTTTCTGAAAACATACAAACACTCCAGTCTGTCATTGAAATACAGACATCCAGCATTTTACAAAGTATGTGATGGGCTTGCCTGTTTTCTCAGTATTCTGGGAGAACAAATGCATTCTGCATTCCCACCTCCAGGAGGAAATTACATAGCTTCTGAAGCATTAGATTCCATCTGCTCAAGCTTCAGAGACACAGGTTTGCTTCACATTAACCATCCCACCTTTTGTGATCTGAGTGTCTGTGTTGACACACTAAGATCCTGACCCATAGGAGCTGTTTCAGAGGTCCATTCATGTTCACCTCCTGAAGAGCAGTCTTTCAGAGACAAGAAGTAGCTTTCAGCATGGAAACCAAATACAAGTTCTGTATTTGTTTCTTCATGCCTTAAACTATGTTGTAGCCTTTACTAGGCCAATGCTTGAGTTTCTGGATGATGCCTGAACCTCTTTACAGTACAAGTACTTCTCAAAATTTTTAAAAATACTGTTTGTTCAATCTTGACTCTATTTACGGCATAAAACTGTATTTAAAGAACACTGTTACAACACACAATTATAACAACGCTAAAGAATGTCACATACTTTGATAACTTAGCTTGCATTTTATCAGTATTTAAATTGAATTTTTGTGTTCTACATTAACAGTGGTATGTCCAGGCTACCTGTGCTACGCAAGGAACTGGTCTGTATGAGGGACTTGACTGGCTGTCAAATGAACTCTCAAAACGCTAATTCCAACTGGATTACTCTTTCACCAGGGACATGTTTGATATAAGTGGTCTAGGCTTGTTACAACAAAATTAGTTTGCATCTTGGTTATTACAGTATCTGGAACTGATATTTGGGCAGGATATTACAGCGTTTCAACTTGTTTCGTTGCCAATTATTGTTTACCGAGCTACATGTTGCAAAGGTAGCAATATGCTTGGGTAAAAATCTCCTTAACTTGGAAAAAGTGTATCTTCTGATTTTATTCCCCTTGTTAGCCTAAATGCCTGAATATAGTTATTGTGACATCTTTAAGATCTGTTTTGAATACTCTTTGAGCCCCAATAAATTAATGTTTTAAATTTTTTTCTCCCTGCTACTCTTAGTTTACTGATGCCCTTTTTCATTCCTCAGACAGTCTGCTGATTTAAAAATGTAGCATTCCATGTATTTATTTCTCTCCCTTGCCAAAAAGATTTCCTAAAACTGCTTGTTCCAAGCCAAGGAAATGCTCTAAAACACTATACAAATCTACTGCACTGAGGAACATTTTGTTAATCCTTGGGTTCTGTCAGCCCAACTTGCCTTTGTGTGAATTGGATTTGATGGGTAGAATAGTTCTGTGCTGGTTGCGAAGAGCTCATATTGAGGTTGTTTTTAATATTCAGCAGATTGTCTTCCTTTATATTGTATCTTTTTTTATGTTGCATGTTGCTTTTTGGTATCAGCCTGACTATTTTTGCCCAGTGTATAATAGTTCTGCTGAAGTTTTACTGTTTGTTGGTGAACATATCTTCATAGGGAAATTTTGGAAAATTCATCAAACTCAATGGATTAGTTTCTTCATAACCCACTTGGAATTATTCCTAATAAAATGATAAAATGTATAGTTCTGTGTATGCTCTTCTTGATTCCTGAAATAGTTGAATGCAAATTATCACTTACTCTTTCTCCATATACTGAGCTTTCCTGCAGCTTGAATATGAACACCAGTCTCAGATTCTCACTTGTTTGGAACTGTGTGGAGTGGGACATGGAAGGGAGGCAACCAAGTTGTATACAGTGCAGTAGAGTAGTTGTCATCGGGGCTTACATAATTCTGTAATGTCTTTTGAAGATGTAAATCTAAAATTGCTTTCAAGATGTCCAGATATGAAAATACTAACAGTTAAAAAATTGTAATAAAACAAATTTGAACTGCCTGAAAACCATGCATGTCTGTTTCATAGTTTTATCTACATGTCAAAATCTACATGGGTCCCAGCAGGAGAGTCACACATTCTTTTGGTGGCTGGCTGGGAAGGTAACCTGAGTGCTTTTACAGGGATACAGCAAATATTATAATAATGCTGATAATCACCCCTAGAAATTATCTCTATACAACTGCTACTCTCTGTTTTCATATTTCTGTCCCCTTATACCTTTGTACTTCAAAAGGCATAAATTAATACATGTTTTGAGGCTGCTACTTACGGGTAGTTTAGAATCTATTTTTCTGTTGCCTGTCTGCTGTATAGAAGCAAATATTGCTCAACCCTCCAACTGAAATATGCTGTCCTATCGATTGGATGCCTTTAGCACCCCAAAGCATGATTCTGTTGGCAGTTCCAGGCTAAGTGCTTCTCATTTTCCACCCGGTTCTGGTTACCCTTGCTACAAGAAATCCCAGCGACAAGGTCAGTAAACTAAAGCTAGTTTTGGTTCAGAACACCCTCCTGGGCAGCTTCTGCTCTAAGTGAGGTTTATGTTCTTAGGAGGTGCTCTTTCTGTGAGCACAGCTAAGCAGGGAACATTACAGGATTTTTGAATACAGTCCTTAAACGTCTTCAATGTGTAACAGAAACTCGGGAGACAGTGTAAGGTGAGAAGGGTTTTGCCTGCAACTTTAATGAATTGCTGATTACTTACTAACCAAAGCTGATATACCCATACATTTGATCAGTAGCTGTTGATGTGCACATTTCTAGCAATGCAGTTCCTTGAATTAAACCATAAAAGGTACACCTTGTTCAGAGGAGATGGCTTGTCCCTAATATAAGTTGGTTTTTGTAGTCCCAGTAGGTTAAAATAAACAATGCTTGTTACACAGTTAGAGGTAGTCTTTAAATGAAACAGTAATACTTAAATTAGGCCTATTACCATAAAGGAAACATTCTGCTTGGTAGAGAGTTAATTATTTAAATTACTAAGTATTCAGGTTTAGGTGAGCTCTGTTGAGCCACTATGCTTTTCAGTTGCAGCATGTGTATACAAAGTTCATATTTCAGAGTCATCATGTTTGGGTTTTTGTATCAGTAGGTGTAATTCTGCTCTAAAATGAATAATTTCTCAAAGTTAGAAAGTAACAAAGATCTTGAGCTTCATTTAAGAGTGATGGATGAGGGTTAAGGCTACAGCTTGCACTGAAATGCAAGAGAAAGTCAATGTTGTATATCAGTAACAATGTACAGTACAGCCCTGTTCTTCAGAGGATGATGAAATTCCATAAACTTCCAATTTTTTCATGTCTGGTAAGAGTTCAGGTACTAATATGGTTTGTCATTTCCCTATCAGAAGTCAAATACTTGAACTGAGTTGCTGCCCCCAAAGTTCAAAATCTTGGACAGGCATGAGACTGCTAAAAATGTGTTTCTTGTTCACTGTAGTGACAGGAAATCCTGACTTCCAGTAGCTGAAATTTCTCTTTGTATACATTAACTTCTGTATTCAAACAAATGGGTGAATTCTACTGCACTAGGGAGTTAGTCAAATAATATTTGTGTTCAGTAGGCTTTATTTCAGTGTGTCAGATGGCCAGCTTAACTATAGAGAGGAAAAAACTGAAGAATGAGTGGGTTTTCTTTTATTTGACCATGCTGACACAATTTACGTCTCAAATATTAGGTACATGTATGATTTTCATTTTTTTCATTGATTACAAGAATAGCCCAGGTTGTGTAAAACATTGGTTTGGGTTTGGCCAGTAATGAAAATTCAGAGCCCAGTTATTAGTCCCTTGTTATCCCAAAAAATCCTTCTATAAAGGTCTGGACAAAGGCAGACTGAATGCAATAGGATGAAACTCTGCACATCACCTTGTCCAAGTATGTCTTTCCTACCCTTGTCAAGAATGGGACTTAAGAAATTACATGCCACGTGCTGCCATTGGATTTATGAATAAAGCTGAGCTGCCAGAACTGAAACGTTTAAGGCCTTTCCTCTTACTGGGTAGGAGTCAGAAGACTTGAAACAATTTTCTTCCTGTGCCAAGAATATGGGAAACAAGGCAACTACACAATTAATTTGACATGTTGAAAGCTCTGATGCCTTAGCACACTGGATATTTTTCCCCTTGGTTTTTTCACACGGTTTTTCTCCTCCCTTTTCTTCATCCTCTCAATTATATTTGGCAGCCTTGCTTGCTTTATCATGATACATAGAGGTACTTTAATGCTTGAATGATACCTTTCAAAAATAGCAATGATACAAGAGATGTGCAAGAATTCAAGTACTGTCCCAGGAGGATAAGAGACCCCTTTGTCTGGAACAGATATGGTCAGGGGAAAGAATTACTGGAGTTCCAAGTTGTCAGACCACTCTGAAGGATCTGGCAGAACTTGGTTGATTTTGTATCAAATACACAGGTAAACATTTCACAATACCCAGAGCCTAAAAATGAGCCAAGTCCGCTGCCTTCAGGTCAGTATTTTGAGTGCCCTTAGTTCTGTAATGTTCTTGTGAGTGGTGAGTTTGTCCACAGCAAGAGCCAGTGAAAGAAGAGACAACAGCTAGGCAGGAGGCAGCACTCTCTCTCTCTTGTGTTTAATGAATCAGAGATAGAGAATTGAAGTAGAAGGCAAAGAGATTTTCCTTTTTCCTTAACAGGTGGTCTGGGAAAGTAGAGTAACAAAAACAAAGAAATCCCACACACGTTTTACAAAGATGCAAAGAAAATCCTACCTTTTTTGTTGTTGTTGTTGTGAAGAACATGGGGCTTTCCAGTTGCTAGATGAGGAATGAGTACAGGTGAATTTAGGTTTATGAAATAAAATGGAGACAAATTGAATGGGACTTGTACAAATGTGCGTTCTGGATGTGATTTAGAGAGGAAGAATTAATTGCTGGGCAAGGTCCAGAGGTGTAGGGGGAGCCAAAACGGGAGTTAAAATCAACATGTATGCAGTAGGAAGCACCATCTGTTACCTTGCAGGGATGTAAATACAGCTTGGGAGCATGGGGGCTCTGGGCCAAAGGTATACCCAAGGGTTATTTTACCCCAAAAAACTCCGGGTTTTTGAACTGTGCCCTTCCTAATCTAGATGCTAGTGCTGCATTCTCATTCCACACGTGACAGGTTCCTGACACGTTGCTGCTATTGCCAATCAGCCTCTGCTGCTGCAGTTTCCTAATTAAATGGAGGATACTGAGTCTGGAGATTCCCCAGCATCAGCTCATGGGGCTGAATTTCTCATAAACGTAGTGGAGGATTATCTGCCACCTGCAAGGGCCTGGTCCAGTGCCGTGTTTGTCCTCACCACTTGCTTCCTGCAGATTCCAGCTGCCCTGAGCACTCCCTCTCCCCGGTCTGCAGGGAGACAGAGGCAGCAGCCCAAGTGCCAGCACAGCAAGCGGGAGGCGGCTGCTGTTTCTCAAAAGGGAGGCAGAGCACCAGGCAAGTCTGTTTTCTGAGCAGCTCCATCTTCTGGTTCCAGGGACAAGTTACAGATTTTTAGTGTTTTAGATTTGGAAAAGACCCAGTGTAATGGAGCGGTACTTAAAAATGAGGAATGTTCTTTCGAGTTACAAGTGGAGCTCCGTTAGCCTGTGTAAGTAACACAGTCTCACTTCCAAACTTCACAATGTCAGTCTTACTGTTCTAAGTGACTGAGACATTTCTCTTGCCAGCCCACAAGCCTGCATTACTCAGTGGAGTTTGGGGTTTTTTCCCCTCACTGTTTTTCAGAACTGGCAAGTTGTAGGCCTCTATTTTTCTGACTCAGCTGTAATGCAGTCATTTTCAGTGTTTTCCCTGGTGCTGATACTGAATTTTTATCTTGAACAGATCTTCCAGTTAATTCTTCTGCCCTTTAAGAGGCTATATGCTTGCTAATGTTACATCTTCAGGTGTAAGTGTTCCCTCATTTACTAAATCAGTAAAATTTATTTGCCCAGATAGGGAGTTTACAGCTTTCATTCTGTTTTCAAGATTTTCTCCTCACACTTGTATCTTGAAATTATGAATCAACAATACTTTCATTATTAACTTTGCTATCTAGGAGAGTACAGATATCAACTCATGCAAGACTGAATGACACATTATATTTTAATTAGATTTACAAAAAAAACTGATCAAAGATCCACCCAAATTTTTTAGGGTCCAGTTTTTCAGGTGGAGTCCATCACTAGTGCTGTGATCTAACATCCTTCATTGCCACATTCCATTTTGTATCCAAAGGTGCGTAGCTACTATATGGCTTAGCTGAAGTGCTGACTTAACAAAACCAGAAATCTGAGGGTTTACATATAGCCTGGCAAAGCTGTTGGAATAAATGAGCACCATTTCACTGAGGTCTTGTGTTATGTTTTAGGGTGGATCTGTTGGAGCAGGTTAACGTCTTGCTTCAAGGTTTCATTACCTCTTTCCACCTCCAAGCCTGTATCTTGTTCTTTAGGCACAAATGGCTTTAAGATAACAAGTTCAGGACATAAAGATCCACTAAAATGACAATACTAGTAAGAGAACTAAAGGCCCTGTATTTTTAACAGGATCACGTCCCTGTTTTAGTTTGGTGTGGCTTGAGCAGGAAAAAGGAGACAATTCACAGGTGGAATTGAGCAGATCAGGTAGAGTTTGGGATAAGAGAGAAGGTTAACTGCCTATGTTCCGAAAAGAAGCTGTTTCAAAGGACATTTATATGAGCTCTTTTGCAACACAGGCTTCTACAGACTCAGAGGAGTGGAATTTGTCCATTTCCCTTTATCTGTGGGCAGAGTTGGTAATGAATACTGGACAGCTCATGAGATTTGTCTTCTCATATCATGCTGTTTCAGACGTTTGGAGATTTATGGGCCTGTATCTTTTTAGCCTTGTACGATCTCAGAAGGTGAACCTGTCCTGAGGGCTTTGCTACTGCAGCTACCAGCATCATGTTAGATGCCCAGACACTACAGCAGTACAACACTGTAATTGTATTAGAAATAACAGAAAAGAGCAGATATTTAAAAGCTTCTGCACACCACCACCCTTCACAGCATAGCAAGTACTATGGCAAGAGACAGCACCAACAACGCCCAGAAATATCCCACCTGAAAGTGACTTCCTGGTTTGAGTAGTGTTTCAACAGTTGAGTGAATCCCAGCTACAGAGCACCAGAATGCAGGGGAGGTGAGCAGGTGTGCAAGTAGAGACTACACAGCTTTTATCAACCCAGGCAGACTTGTTTTGTCAATGAAAAGACACCAGTAACTAGGGGAAAAAAACCAAACTAACAACAGTGACAGACAATTGATAAGGGGAGTTTTATTAGGTGAAACAGAAGATCTAGTGAATGGTTCCCAAATTCTTTTTGTTTCCTATGGACTAATGATGCAGGGCAAGCAGCTCGTTAAATGATTCAACCCACACCAACACATTCAGTGAAGGTATGGATAAAATACACTTCCCCTTTGCATCCTACAAAACAGGGCAAACTAGACAATTTCTAGAAAGAAAATTGCATGTAAAAACAATTAAAAATTCAGGCTTTCTTTGTATGCAACAGAGGAACAAAATAAAACAACCATTGTGATAAAGGTTTTCAAGTCGCTTGTGTTTCTTTGTGAATACTTAGGCACAGGTAACTAATGCACCACTGTTCTGTATCTCTCTCCACCTGAAAACAGATGATATTGACAAAAAGTTTCCTCCCATCCAAAGCTGGTTGTCCTAAACTCCAGTATCTTTTATTGCTGATGACTCATACCAGAAGAAGCATATGTTCAAAATAGATGCTGTTTCTTCATGTAGTCCACTTTCACAAGGTGTTGACATTATTCATGTTATGTGGGCAGACAAATTGTTTCCAAATCAATCAGCCTTGAATTTAACATGGTTGATTTTTGACAGAAAGTCTATTCAGAGGTAATTAAGAACATCTTTTCAGAAGTTGGTAGGTACAAGTACATGGTTCATGCAACTTACTAGGAAGTTGTGCCATAGTAATGGTAAGTGGACAATTTATGAATTTAAATTATCATTACATTAATTAAAGTGGAGTCAAGTAAATCCATTTGGGTTCTGTGTTTATTTCTGAATTAAGCAGGGTTCAATTTCTGCACTGTCTTACAAATCAGATTAAATTCCTATTTTTTTAACAAAATAATTCTTAATCCTTTAAAAACACCACTAAAAAGGCATATGATAATCCAGTTTTCAAAACCCTGTCTTCAATATATTTTTTTTTCCATTAATATATAAAAAGGGGAAAATTGTCATGCCAATATTCTGAACAGTGTGACAATATTCAGAAGAGCCATTAAACACATGAACTCTTCATTAATCATTTTGGCTTTCCTTTTGGTAGCATACAAGTCAGGGTCTAACCTCAGTTCCCCAGCAGTACATTAAATTAAATTCCTCGTTTGAAAACCTCCAAAAGCACCATGCCAGAGCTACTCTATTTCCACTTCAAGTCACATATCAGTGCTATATGATCAGAAGGATGTGAAACACTTGGCAAAGCCTGATGGGTTGTTATTTCTTCATGACTTGGCAATGGAATAACTTGTTCAACCTCTAGAGCATTTCTGTCAATGAAAATGTAGTCCAGACATCCATGAAACCCACCAACATAGTTTGTATAGGCAGGTTCTCCACAAGCACTTAGCAGTTTGAAAGGATGGCTTAGGGACATACTGCACCTTTCTTCCTCCCCATTTGAGATCCAGTCTTCGTGATCTTCAGCAATGCCACCACTGCTGATGAAATGGTAAGTTCCTGATGAGGGTGTGCTGTTAAAATCTCCACAGAATATGACTGGGATACTGGGATACAAGTCACAGGCTACGTGCTTGATGTGAGACATGGCTACAGCAATTTGGATCAGACGGATGTTCCCACCTAAGGACGTAAAAAAGTATTATTTCAAATAACGCAGAACAGCAGTAGAGGTGCTCACTGGGTTGCTCATTTAAGCATATGTAGCTCTGAAACCGCAATCCTGCATTTTAGAATAGTTGTCACGAATTAAGAAACCTTTAAAGTTTGTGACTGACAGTTTTTGAGTGACAATTTCAGCTTAAACTTGCCCATGAAAGAACTCCAAAGCTTTAACACCCATATACAGCAGTTTTCCATTTTATGGCAACCACCCTAATAATATTCCCAAAAAGGCACAGAACCAAAAGAAAACTAATTGAGAACAATCTCTCCTAACAGCTTCTGGAGCCAAATCTGGTTGCCCTCCTAACAGTACCCTGGGGGAGCTCCATGTTCACCAGGCCCGGGAAACCATAAGCTCACACAAAGCTCTCTCTATTTCAGGGTCTGCTTTTTGGGTGAATTGTGTGTAATGTGACTTCCCTGGCTTTCAGCTAGATTCTATTGACTTCCGGACACACTAGGAAAAAAAAAAAATAAATAGACCTAGGAGTCTGGCTTGATTTAGTCTAGATAAGAAGTAAGGCAGGAAACCCTCAGTTCCAGAAGAAAAGGCTATAGCTGCAAAAGAATGGTGGGAAATCTGTTCTCCCAAAGAAGGGCAAAAACCTTTCCAAAGCCAGTTATCCTACAAGCAGGAATGTGCCAAAATTACCTTTGGGGTGCCAGTATAGGTGGGTATTTGCTACACAAAGCTTCCTGGAAGAATCAGTTGTAGACTGAAGAACCGAAACCTTTAAGAGAAAAAGCAGTCTTTGTTAAGTCTTTAACAGAGAGGTTATATATTTTAAAATGCACTAGTCAGCTTATGCCTTTGTGGCAATCCAGTTCAAAGAATCTCATGCTTATAACCAATAAATTCAATTTAGGAGCTGTACTTTTCATTCATCTTCAATATAAAGTCTGGGTATCAGCCAAAATATTACCACTACATCATTTAACAAAAAAAAAATTCTTTTGTCTGTGTCTGGTTTGGCCATGTTTTTTCCTAAGATGTAGTTCGGGCTGTACCATTCTGAAATACTCTTATTTTGCATTCACTCTCTCCAACAGAACTGGAGCTAAATCTCTGTTTTTAGCAAGTAAATGTAGCATTCCGTAACTGTTAAATTAAACAAAAATTTGGTGGTGATTTCAGTTATCAAGGAAATTTTGTTAGTCCTACTCAGTTCATGAGCAGGAAACTTTTACCAGTGTTCCTGCAATTCCTGACACAGCCCAGTATCTTACACACTTGCACAACAGCTCCCTGGGCAGACCCTCTGGCATCAGGAAGCTCAGACACCTTTCCAACCTTATTTGTCTTCCTCCTGTCACTTGCTAGAGGCATTATAAAGCATACTCAACTAACTTTCTTAAAATTGATTTATGAGATCTAAGTTTTATAAAATATGTTCTAAAATATATATATGTATACAAGTAAGTAGTGAAAAACTGGCTGCCAATGCCACCAGCCAGGATTCACTATCTGGCCCAAAATCTTAACAGCTGTCTTCATTTTAAAGCAAAATACTACTGCCTTTTTTTACCGAATTTTGGTAAATCCATATATGAAGTGCAGAAAGATCTCAATGTTTTGTTCTTGTTCCTAAGTTGATCTTCTGCTCTATCCATTACCGCAGCTGACAGAGAACACAGTTCCATGTTTCAAACTCTTAATCCCTCACCTCCCTTCTGCTGCTTAAGGCTCAACAACACTGGCCCGGCTGCACCTGGAGACGGTGGGAGGAGAAGAAAGCGGAAAAAAAAAGGGGAAAGAGAAGAAGGCATGCCAAAGCTGGTACCTGCAGCACAGACGACCTCTGCAGTACCTTCTCCTGCACCAGGGGGTACTTGGCCAGCTGCTCACACAGCTCCTTGTGCAGCGGCTCTGAGAGCAGGGCTTCACTGAAAGCGATATCGTGCTGGCTGAGGAGACTGAACTTGTCCCTGCGATAGAAAGTGGCCAAGCCCTCGTGCTGCTTCTCCTTAATCCTGAACAACCCCTCCAGTCCAAAAGCATCAAGCGCCGGGGCCAAGCTGTCCACGAACACGGATTTATCCACCTCTTGCAAGCAGATGAGGTCGGCGCTGTAGCCCGCCAGCTCCTTCTTGAGCAGGTTCTGGCGGTAGTCGATCTCCAGGGCATAGGGAGCGCAGTAGGGGTAGAGCACGGTGCGGGAGAACTCCGTCTGCGCGTAGGTGTCGGCCAGGATGTTGTAGGAGACGGCGCGGACGGAGCCGTGGCCGCAAACCTTCTGGGTGTAGAGGTGCCGGGCGTCGAAGGTGCAGGCGCCGGGCCCGGCCTCCACGGGGCAGCTGCTTTCCACCTCGCGGGCCGGCCCGTAGCGCTGCTCCCCGTCCCCGGGCGTGCAGCGCAGCTTCAGCCGCAGCCCCACCAGCGCGTTCGACGGCGTGAACACGCGCTCGGCCGCCGCCGTCTCCACCCAGGCCTCCCCAGCCGCGTCCCCGCCGCCCGCGGGGCGCTGCTCGCGGAACCAGCGGAACAGGCAGTGCTGCGGCGCGGCGAACTCGGTGCTCACCTTGGGGCACACGGGGAAGCCGGCGAGGAGCGAGCGCGGCAGGCTGAGCTCGGTGAGCGCGGGCGGGTTGCGCTCCACAAGGTACTGAGCGTCCCCGATGTGCAGCACGGCGCCGTCCTGCCAGGCAGCCGCGTTCGGCCCCTCCTCCGCCACCTCCGCGCCGTCCCGGGAGAACAGCCGCACGGCCGGTACCGCCGCCTCGCCCTCCGCGCCGCCCTCCGCCCGCGCCTTCTTGCTCTTCTTTCCCGCCTTGCCGGGGCCCTTAGCGGCGTTGGTGGCGATGCGCGCCAGCGCCCGCCCCAGCGGCTCCGCCTGGTCGCGTTGCATGTGCCGAGCGCTGCCGTCGGGCAGCACGAACCGCAGGCTCAGCTTGGGCTCCGACGGTACGCAGCGCACCACGGCGCGCTCCATGCCGGCGGGCGGGCGGCCGCCACCGCCGTGCGGGGGTGCGGCGGGGGAGCCGCGGAG
>VXBN01006996.1:275029-369435 GCA_013397395.1 Sinosuthora webbiana
AAGGGGGCGGGCGCGCGCCGCCGGCCGTGAGGCAGCGCCGCCCCGCGGTCCCCGTGCGCCGCCCCGCGCCCCTCGCCCCGCGCTGTTCCTCTCGCCCCGGTGCCCTCGCCCCGCGCCCCTCGCCCCGCCGTTAATCCGCCGGCACGGCCGGAGTCAGGCCGACCGGAGAACCCCAACGGGTTCTGTTCCCTCAGCAGCGAAACCCCCTCTTCTCAGCGCAGCCTCCTGGCCAACAGGTGTTAGAGGCGTGAGTTCGATGCTAGTCGCCTGTGGATAAATCCTTTAACATCAAGAGTTTGGGTTTGTGTTTCTGTTCGTGAGAAAACATTTCATGTCTGAGTTGAAAATTCACGCTGAATGGTCCCGGGCAGTGGGAGCCACGCTAGGAAGTTGCCCATGACTTTGGAAAATACACATAAAATTCCCTTCCGCTGTTCCCGCAGCCTCTATGCGTGGGGCTCTGCCCACGCAGACACAAAATTACAAGTTTAAAGCCTCTATTGTCAAGGGTGGGCAGCAAATCAGTGGAGTTCCTTAAAGTTCCCATTTATAGTTGGTTGTAAAAAAAACAGAAGCTCACTCAGCAACAGCCACCTGATGCTTGAGGGTATTATAATTTCTCAAGCATTCTTCCTGAGATCTGCTTGGCGCAGGCAGAGGCTGGAGCAGAGCGAGTTTTCTGACTCGCTCGGGTTGTGCCAACCCTGTGGCACACCGGAACGGTCAAGGTACGGTTTTTCCATGTCCCTGCTTCTTTTTTTCCTCTTCTTCTTCCTTTCCCTTTCCCTTTTCCCCACGAGTTGCTCTGATCTCGGCCAGGGAGAGCCCCGAGCACCCCACACGGGCCGCGCCCGGCCGCCCGCCCTCGGCTCCGGGACAACCGCGCTGTTGTCCCGAGCCGGGGCCGCGGCGCTGGGAGGGGTTGGAGCGGCGGGAACGGGCGGTGTCGTCCTGGCCGTCCGTAGCTTTGCGTCCTTTGGTGCATCCACCACCGCCCGGTCTGCTGCGTTTTCAGGACATACCACTGATTTAGGAGGTAGTTTTCTTCTCCCCTGTGGGAAGCTGTTTGTGCGTCGTGTTTCCAGGGGAACCCGGCAGTCAGGCAATTGAGCCGCCATAGAAGGGTGGTCTTTTAGTTGAACCTTTGCCCAGGCGCAGAACACAAATTTGATGGTGGTTTTTTTTTTGTTGGTGTTTTTTGGTTTTTTGTTTTTTTGTTTGTTTGTTTGTTTTTGTTGGTTTTTTTGTTTTTGTTTTTTGTTTTTTGTTGTTGGTTTGGTTTGGTTGTGGTTTTTTTGTTGTTGTTGTTGGTTTTTTGTTTTGTTTTTTTTTTAATGACAGGCTCTGTATGTATGTACACGTTTTCCCTTGAACTTTGCCATTTTATCATATAGACTATTGTTCTCTTTTTTGAAAGCTCAACTGTCATACTTAAACTGGAGATCCCTGAGGTGACCTCGTTTTATGCCTTATGTACATTTCAACTTACTAGATGCGTGTGTTAAACTCCTTTCTGGGCAGGATTGTATTCTAGAATGTTGGTTTTGTTACGGTTTTAGATGGAGCACTCAGATGAAGCACCTCCCAAGAAACGGACTTTGAGAACTTTGTTTCGTCCCGTTGCTTTACCTCCACCAGTCCTACCTGAAACATCGCCATCACAGAGGAAACTATTGGCATACCACAGAGGCAAGGAGCAGCAGGAGATGATCAATCAGTTACTGTGAGTTTAATTTAAGATATGTTGTAATTCAAGTGAAAGAGACATTACACATTAGACATTTCACAAATAACAGTGTTTGTTTAATATAATTATAGTGAGATTTAGTGATCAAGGAGTTGGTAATGATGAAAGAATAGGTTGCATCGGTTTAAGTGTTAGCATTATTTTTAATATATTATTTGTAGTTTTTCTGCATTTCTGATGCTGTGGTTTACTTTAGAATTGATCGAGCTCTTGAAGTCTATTACTTAACCATGGATGAAACAGATAAGGATGGAACTGCACCTCCTGTCACAGAACTGCCTTCCACTGTGAGAAAGTTTTTTTTTTTAATCAAGTCTTGCCTATTTAGTTCTTTGTTATTGGGACATTTATTTTCCTTTTTAGAATTTACTTCAAGATACTTGTTTTGCTCCTCAGTAATTCATAAATGTATTTATATACTCAGGTAATCCAATTGAAATGTATACCTGTATATCTACAGAATAAAGTCTTTGTTTAGGAATAATATTTGCTAAATTTTTTTGCAGTATTTTTGTTTGTATATTCTTTATATGTAACAATTTTCTGTTTCTTTTTATATAGACGGATGATAAAGAAAGACAAAAAAGAGTGAGTTAAATTCTTTCATTTGCTTTTTTTGGAGTAGAAGAATGAATGGCCTCTATTCAGAGAAGTTGAGTGTGTTATACAGAATTATAGTTATTAAACAAGAAAAAGTAGTCTTGGTGGGGGAAAATGGAAATCTTCTCCTGTGGTCCTGTAGAGGGAAAGTGCATCTATCAATAATTAATTTAACCTTAGTTAAAGATCATTCCTTAGAAAAAAACCTAACAGACTTCAGGATTTTTTCAGTTAAGGTTATAGATTGTCCCTGAGCCTGTAGAAAAAGTAGTCTTTTACATCATTCCCTTAATTTGAAGGACATGCACTAAAGTTCAAAGTTATGTATAGCTTTTAAATTAAGACTTCATCTCTGAGAGACAGTTGAAACTCAAATTAGTATTGAAATATTTATATTGAGTAGCCTAAGGTAATACCAATTTTGCCAAGTTGTTGTTAGATAATTTCATTCTGTAGACTGTAGAGATTTTATAACAAAACTATCAATCAAAAGCAGAAATACCTATTTCTTTGGCCAAGACCCACTCCCCTTACAGAGGATGTTTGTCCACAGTTTTTGCCAGGAAAATGTTTGTCCAAAGAATAATAACCTTAACCTTGAACTATTTTATTGTTAGCCATACTCTTCAGCAGAGAACCAAGGAAAATGCCATACTGGCAAGTACAATATTTTATATTTAAACATTAAGACAGAGAGACCATGTCACCAACCATAGAGCATCTTTTAGGGTATTAGTCAGTGAATACTGAAAAGATTAGATTAAAGACCCTGCCCTTAAGGAAATTAAGACATTTCGAAATTAAGAAATTTTGAATTAAAAGATAATTTTGCCAAACCTAACGCAAAAATACATACGTAGGTAGTTATTAGACCTCTGAAGATCTTGTCCTTTCAGGAAGACTACTTCTTTTTGAAGAAATGTCTGCAGAGTAATCCAATGGTTCCCATCCAGCAGCAGTGGCTGAGGTCCGTGCTTGCCATGGTGCCACAGTCGCTTATGGAGGGCAGAGATAGAAAGCTCCTCACTGAAGACGATCTAAAGGAGATAGTAAGGGACTATGAAAAGAGCATGCAAAGATGTGTGTGTAAGTACTACAAATTACTCAGCACTTATATTAGTGTTAGTGAATAAGCTCATAAGCTCCGTATTCTTCTGCTGAAAATAGTTTTTCTAGTTTGTTCTTTCAGCCCAGGTGGGATCTTTGTAATTAACTACTGATTTAACTTTTCCTGCCTCATCGAATGTGTGTTGGCCATAATTTTTAAGGCAAAACTTGGTTATTTTATTTGAACCAGTAAAAAGTTAACCAGCTGAAAGTACAGTTCAAACAAAGACACAGACAGCTGCGGACCTCATGTCAAAAAGATTGATTGCTAATGATATTATTTCATTATGTCTTTAACTTATTTAGTTAATTTGAAACAAGAATGTATTACTGTTTACTTTTAAAGAAAGGAGAACCTTTTTATGTACTGGACATTTTTTCTCCCTCTTCAGGAACAGCAGCTTTTTTAAGCTGTTTATTCACAAACACATTCATGAGTTTTCTGATGGTGCTTTTGTTGCATGAGGAAGCTCACAATAAAAATCTGAAAAGATAATTGCTGTTTTCAGATATCACTCATATGACTCACTTCAATTTTAAAACCTTTTAAAAAGAGTCATGAACTGGAATTTTGAAAGTGTTTTCCTTTGAAATCATGTATTAATTTATTTACATTTGTAGTAACTGGCATCTGAAATTGAGCCCAGTTTTGTTAATATTTCAATGAATGGCTGATCTTTTTAAAAGTCTAGATTAAAAAAGAAACAATTTAACATTGGACTAACTGCTTTGTAATGTCATCAATGGCATATTATAGTATCTCACTGTAATTACATAATTATGTAACAAAGTTGCCATAAATTCTTGCAATCATAGAATAGATCAAGTTGGAAGGGATCCATAAGGATTAGAGTCCAACTCCTTGCTCCTTGCAGGGCTATCTAAAACTCAACCATACAACTGAAACCACTGTCCAGATGCTCCTTGCGCTCTGGCAGGATCAGTGCCGTGACCGCTTCCCTGGGAAGCCTGTTCCTGTGACTGACCATGCCTTCAGCAAACTGCACAAGTATTTAATTATTTAAACACAAGCCCATCTAAAAACCTTCAGGAACGGGAGCCAGAATTGGCATTAAGGCACCTGAATCTGTATAAAAATTTAGCAGAAGCTGTTGATTTTGAGTTACCTTTGGGAGAATGTATTTTGTAGACTAGGGTGACACAAGTACTTTTTCATCCTAATATGTGCTTGGTTAAAGGAAGTGCAGTGACTATTGAATATGGTGTAGTTTTCTTCTAATGTTCATATATTTTTTTCTTAGTGAGAAGAGCTCTTATTAGACCAGACATAGAAGAACTAAATAAGATGGAAGAGGAGGCACCTTTGCCTTTATTACCTTTGTGAGTGGATTAAGTTAGGAAATAACCCACTGGAAAACACACTGAGTTACATGAGGGACATCCTTGTTGAGCTGGGTGGACCCACTAATGGCACAAGATTAATTCTGGAGCCCCTTACTGGGATATTTATAAATCTCTGTAGAGGATCTTGCATTTGAACATCTCTTATTTGAATGCTTTACCAAGTTTTAGCACTGAAGTGTTTTATTAGTGTTGTTACAGTTACATAGAGCAGTACACATGGCTGCAAATTAAACCCGGCTCTGAGTGCCCAGACACTAAAGTCATAGTGCAGCTGCCTCTGGAATGAACTGTGTGTGTAAGGGGCAGTTCTCTGGCAGACAGCAGCGTTGCACAGTACTTTGATATCCTAAAACTGCATCTAATGCCAAGGTTTTAGGTGGTTTTTGTTTTAGAAGATGAAACCTTGAGACTGAAAGCGAATCTATTGTGCCCTCCCATCATGGAAAAGGAGTTCAGGTAGACACAATATAACCACCCAAACTGCACAATTTACTGATGCATCAGAGCGTGTGCTATCAAAATCTGTTGATAAATGCTTCCTGATAGTAGTTGGTGAAGTTAGGAATTACATTGTGTGGGCTTCTGTAAGAGGAGGTGATCTGAAAATACCGTGGAAGATAAAGCATGTTTTATCAGACAGAGTATCTTTATGACTTCCACTGCATGGTAGTGAGGACATGTGTGTGTCATTTAATTACCTATTCACACTAGAGAATAATCTTTTGAATACTACCTTTTATATATGAGTACTTTATTCAGGTAGTGCTTGAGCTCTGAATTTTTGTTTGTTTATTTGTTTTGGTTGGCTTTTTATGGTTTTTCTTTTTTAGAGGCCTGGATTTTTCTAGTACATGGCATAGCAGTTATATCACAGCAAAAGACCAAATTATTTCTACCTTACATGTTCTTCACCCCACAATGAAAAAACTACTGGATTTTGGCTATACAGCATTCTTTAACTTTCTTGTAGTGGATTTCTCTAGTTCCAGGTAAAGTCTGTTCTGCTGAATTATTCACCCATATAGGTTTTTGAAGCTGGCAAAGATGAGCTTATTCAGTTCTATTATTTGTCATAGAAAATGTCTTTGATGCATCATTTTAATGTACTGTGATTAAGTTACTCTGTGTTATGATATGTGACTTTTCTTCTCTCTGTTATGTATTTTCTTGTTGTTCAAGTTGCTGGTAGTATCAGACCTTTTGATTTGTATTTTGCCTTTAATTCTATAAAGTTCTCCCCATTATTCACTTATTCTTAATGCCTTATTCCCACAGAAATCTGTTTAAAGTATCTGAAAGATCAACTTCTAGTAGTATTATCATCTGTAGGGAATTCTGTGCTAACCCTGAAGATCAGACTTTGTAACTTTCTTTTCTAGATTGAAAGGACCAGTTGACTGTAAATCTTTTAAAACTGATGCATCTCTAAGCTGTTCTAAAGCAGAAGACGAGATAATGAGCACATGGCACCAAAGAGTTATCCGTCTCTTTACTCAGTCAGAGGCCTTGGATGGTGTAAAGTTGGATCAGCTTGAGTCTTTCTACAACTGTGTGGCTGTGCTTATGTCTAATCAGGTAAGTATCTTTCCTCCCTGTGATAAACTTCATGGGATTAAAGCATTACTTGCTTTGTAGAAAAAGAATGGAACAATAGTCTAATCAAATCATTGTCATTTGAAGCAAAATAGTCAGAGGAAAATTCTTTCAAGATATTTCATTTCTACATACATGTATTAGTAATGGGCTTACTTTTGTAGCAAAAATAAATGCATGGACTTTACTGAAATGTTTACTTGTTCGTTAGTTTTCATCATTTAAGGGCTGGGACCAATACCCACTGGAGTTAGAAAAATTCACACTGCTTCAGTTATCCATGAATCAGGCTGGAAGTACTAAAATGAATGGAAATCTTGGCTTACTGGATGAATGGAAAATGGGTTGGGCCTTTTTTATGTCAACTAATAGGTGACCTATGTTATTACCTAGCTGAAAGAATTGCTGCAAAGAACAACTGAAGTTTTTGTGAAACTTTTTGATCCTGAAGACAGAAGTCGTCTGCCCTTATTTAAGATGGACTTGACTTTTGATGAAAATAGAATGGAGTTTTATCCAAGCTTACAAGACTTAGAAGAAGCAATTCTGTTTGTGGTAGATTGTATAGGACAGACTCTTCAGGTGTGCTTTTGTCTTTATTTAAATATGTAATTGTTAAGATGCTCAGTATGTGAAAATACTTGTGATTTAGGAGTCTGACTACCCTGGCAGTGGGACCAGAATGCAACTTTTCTTTATTTCCCACAGTCATTCTACAGGTCACATCATGAGTCTTGATGCCCAGTGGCACTCCAGACTCTGAAGTCATTTTGTAATTCCTTGTTTATAAAAAATGGGGGCACCTGCTATTGCTTGTTTTAGTCTGCTCTTTGGGTCTGCATTTATAATAATAACATCTTTAAATATATGTGTGATGATTTACAATAAATTTGCACTGAAGTTAAGATCTCCAGAGAAAGACAAAATTGGAGTTGATATTCCTTTTCATTCTAAGAAAAAGAAAATACTCAAATCTCTAAAAACTAATGTATACAACATCAAAAGATTGATGTCTTGGGACTTATCTAAGATTCCAGGGAAGAGAGCCTTTCTGGGGGCTTTAGATGTGAACTGAGTATCAGTCACTAGTCACACGTGAGGTACCTTCAGGGAAGTGTTTTGGGCATGGTTTTCTGTATTTGTATATAGGATATAATTTAATTTTATGCAAGGTTGGATTATTTTCCCTTTACATATTTCCTGTTCAACATTTTGCTTCAGGAAAAGTCATTCTACATGTGCATAAAGCATGTGAACTTGGTCGTGATTAGGGTCTCATACTTTTGTGATCAGGTCTTCTGCAGATTGCAACTTAATTTTAAAGCATATGTATCCTTGCTCTGCTTTTTGAAATTTAAATAATCAACACTTGCACTACCCTTAGAACGTCCAAACGATGCATGCTTGGCTAACGGGAGGCACTGCCACTCTGGACGCTGAGCTTCCTGCTCACACTGTACAATGGGCCAAATCCACTCTGAAAAAATCTATCAAGGACAACTTGGAAGGCCCAAATGAACACTTTAAAGGCTATGGTAAGTGATAGAAGAGTGTGTAAGTAGCTGTGTCTCCTCTTTGTAGTAAGTAACTTGCTGTATGGCATATGCATTTAAGTAATATAAATATGTTGTCATTGAATTGTAGTTGAAAGTTATGGCTGGCTTGTCGATGGCACTGCAGAGGAACGGATAAACAGATTTGTAGCAGAACAACCCAGTTTTGATGAATACACTGCTGTAAGTTTTAATTCTACACTTTATAAATAAATTTTACTATACATACAGCAATAATGAAAAGGTAACAGAGGATAACAGGTGCTTAGCCTTTAGCTAAAAATATATGGACTACCTATGATGTAACTGAATTTTCCCCTAAAAATTTATGGTAAATAGAAGAAAATATTACTTATTTTCTTCAATGTCTAATACTTACTCATATAGCCAAGTATTTAAACAGCAGCCCTGAAGTGTAAAGTCTAATGTTTTTCTGAAGTTCATAGATGAATTTTTCACCCTCAAGAAGGAAATCATGGGTTTGCCAGAGGTGATTTATTTCCCTATGATCTGTTTGAATTGCGAGGATTTAAAGCAAGGTTTGGCTAACTGTGCAAACAACTTTGCAAAAGTGCTAATGGAGAAAATATTTGCAGATTACAGAGAGGAAAGTGAAAGGTAAGTAGAATTTTTCTGCTTGTAGATGCTCTATGTGTTAAATGCATAGTAGAAACATGTAGAAGAAATGTAAATATACGATACTTCTGTTTACTGAAAGTTCCTGGCTAACTAATGATCTAATGCAGTTTGCACCAGCTGTTGTATTTTTTCTGCTGTTTTAGTCTCAAAAAAAAAAGTAGGAGAACATATTAGTACAGACTTGGATAATGGAGGAGCTGAAAGATCTAAGAGAAAAGATCCAAGAACTTCATTACTGTTCTAACTTTTTAAGTTTGAATTAGAGTATTACTGCACTGTCAAAGGAAAGGCTGGTTGGGTTCTCTTATTACCTGATAGATACCTCAGCAGGGCTGCTCTCAAGCCATTCCTCCCTGTTTGTATTTGTGCTGACTGTTACTCCACCCTGGGTGCAGAATCTGGCATTTCAACTCATTATCTTCCATCTCCTTAATCACAGTCAAATGTTTAATTCTGCAAGGTGTCCCATCCTTCAAGGGAGCCAGCAGCACCTCACAGTTGTGTGATGAGCAAACTTGCTGGTGGTGCATTCAACTCTTGCATCCAAATCATTGATAAATTAATTGAACAGAGCTGGCCCAGAAGTGAATCCTGAGGAACACTGCTGCTAGAATAATTCTGTGAAGGACAGTATCAAAAGCCTTATTAAAACTGGGAAAAATTATATCCACCACCTTCTCTTTATCTTCTACATGCATGAACTTTTAGGATATCAATTTAGTTAAACAGGAGGTTAATTTTATGCATTAAGTCATGAGGAAACTCTTACTACATTTTTTAGTTAAAATGAATAATTATGGCCAAGTTTTATAGTGATTCCACATTACCAAAGTGAGACAATATTTCTAGGAAAGTGTTTGTATGACACTAATGATATGATAGTTCACTGAATTTCTTTTAGTAACAACAGGTTACTAAAGCATTTATTTCAGAAGAATATCCCAAAATCCAAACAAAGCAATTANGAATCCTGAGGAACACTGCTGCTAGAATAATTCTGTGAAGGACAGTATCAAAAGCCTTATTAAAACTGGGAAAAATTATATCCACCACCTTCTCTTTATCTTCTACATGCATGAACTTTTAGGATATCAATTTAGTTAAACAGGAGGTTAATTTTATGCATTAAGTCATGAGGAAACTCTTACTACATTTTTTAGTTAAAATGAATAATTATGGCCAAGTTTTATAGTGATTCCACATTACCAAAGTGAGACAATACTTACTAGGAAAGTGTTTGTATGTACACTAACGATAGTTTGCTGAATTTCTTTTAGTAACAGGAGGTCACTAAAAGCATTTATTTCAGAAGAATACCCCAAAATCCAAACAAAGCAATTATTGCAAGTCAGAAACCAGTATTTGTCAAGACTGACTTGGTCGTATTCCCCTTCTAGTTCCATAAATAATGGAATTTGTGAGGGGTGAATACTTAAAGAAGTAATTTGAATTTTAAATTACATTAAAGCTGAGCTTGAAGCCAGTCAAACTAAAATCTTAAACGGTATTTTATGTAAAATCAAACTATAGGATATGCAGTGAATTTGAAGCCATTAAGGAATGTGCATTAAAGGTTCCTGAGTCAACAGAAGAAATAGTAGAAATAATGGGTTACATGAAGACAGTCAAAACCCAAGTTATTCAGGACCTGATGCGAAGGAGCAAGGTAAAAGCCTATCCTTTAATTCTTGTTCTTTTATTAGGCATGCTGGCCTATACAAATAGAGAATTCATTCCAGAGTGCAGACTTTTCTCTACCTGTGTGAATAAACTCAATGTTACTGCAGACAGAAGTGGGAAGTCCAGCTTATTTTTGCCATGTGCCTTTGCTTCTTGTTCCCATTCCCATGTGTTCTGCATGTCCGTGAGGAAATGCAGCTTTTAATAAATCACTCGGTTTATTGTTTGCACTTGGAGACTTACTTCAGGCCTGCTTAAAAATCTACTTGTGAAAATGTAACAGACAAGTATAAAGAACATTTTATGTGTAAAAACTTTCAACAGACTTTGAATGCACAAGAAACAATTTACTCTTTGAGCAGAATATAGTTAATGTTAATTAGGAGTAGTTTGTGTGTAGGTGTGCGAATATGTATCAGATTTTCTGTTATGGTAATAGGTCTATAGATATAATCTGTTTATATCTGCAGAAATTATATTTTCTATATTTTTAATAACATTAGGATTTCTGCATATAGGTTTACAGAACACGGGAGTCATATTTAGAGAAACAAACTCATGATCAGGGCAGGGATTTGAAGGATGTTACACATATATTTTGAATGTTAATATTCAATTGTCTGAAGGAGCTCTGAATTCTGAGAAGCTCATTAAATGTAGTTTTTTATTTTATCTTTGTAGATAATATTGTCCTGCACTATATTTTAAACAGACCTATCCTACCTAAAGTTTTGTGAAATTTCTCTTTGTAGGAGTGCTGTCGGCAAATGAGTTACTTGATAGATGTTTTTCCGTTTGCTCGTGAAGACATGGAACTAAATTCAACAGCTATATTATGGCCAAAGAAGATTAACCAAGTTCTTAAAGAGCACGATACTGTAAGAGCATTTTCTTAGTTTATGGTATATTTTGGCTTGTTAGACTTCTCACTTTACTTGAGCTATTTATTTCCTCAGCAGGCTGAATGCATATTACACATATAACATGAACCATTCTAATTTAGACATGCATGAATAACATATTTCCAGATTTTTGTAACAATAGTGGGCTCCTTGTGGCTAAATTTTAAAACTGTCACTGTAACTTAAAAGCTTCAGCAAGTCTTATTATCCTAATATGCTTGTGGTCAGTACTAGGTAATACATAGGCAGATGAAAATTCACTACACTGTACTTGTCTAGTACTGAAAATATAACTGTCAGGCCCTTAATAAGACTGAGTGTCTGGTCAGGAAGTAATGTAGTTAAAATGGTAGTTTGTTCTCTCAAGAAAGTAACAGTGTGAACAATGTTTTCTAGTAATTGTTAATAGAAAATATGCAACATCTCATTTTCTCTGTGTGACTGTAGATTATTTTTCTTTCACCATCTGTATACATCTTGCTTAGCATGCTTTGTCTCTTTGTCTCTTGGCACAGTGTGTCAAGGCTTTTAGTGTTCTCTTGCCTCTCTGTAGTAATTTAGCATAGATTTAATAATTTCTTCCAAAATTTTTAAAGAATTCATAATAAACATTTTTAAAAATCAGCATCTTTTAAATATTACAATTAAGGATTTCTCCTTTGCTAAGCTTTGTTTAGATACTAATACGTATGTCCAAGGGTAGTAAATATGCCTCTGACTGAAAAGATACCCAGCCTGGGAGATTGATATGTCTGTAAAATAATTTGTTTGCATGTTATCCCCAAAAATAAATCAGTAAAATTAATTTTCTACTTCTACACAGAGAGTTCATGATGCTTGTTCTAACTTCTTTTAATGAAAAGAGTGAATCTCACTACTTAGTGAGAATCCATCAGCAGTGGGACCCTGTAGCTGGCTGTCAGGTGACTTGCATTGTGCTAGAGGTTGAGGGCAAGAAAAGTTTCACATCAAGTTTTCATGAGTCTGTATATTTGCATTCTATACTCTTAGATATGAGCCTGTTCTTATTCTAATGCAAAAGGAAAAGACAGGTTCCTCCTTTGGTGAAGTTCTGTCAGCTTCACAAATTTTTCATGGCAGTAGGTGTCTTTGTCTTAGGAGATCTCCTCTCTCTTGATTGATTTCTTTGTTTGGTACCTTAAAACAAACCCCTGAGTGTGCAGACCCAGTGCTTTAAGGTGGTCTTATGTTCTAGAATTTCTGCCTTTTACAGCCACAGGTACATGTGGGAAAACATTGACTTAAAACAACTGTAGGTGTCCTTTTTGGCAGTAAAATACTGAATCCCAAAAATTAGAATATCTAATTTTTTCTGTAATGCTTTACTTTCTGTTTTCTGATTCTCGAAGGAGGCCTTTAAGGCAACCCCAACTGCTAAGATTATTGAGAAGAGAGTTCCATGCTAGTATATAGAGGTTGCACACACTGAAGTGGGACATAGGAAGAAAAAATTCAGTTGTTGCAAGGATAATAATTTATCTGTGTTGTTAGTTTTCTGTCTGTTTGCACTAAATGTTTAGATGGTAGTATGTATGTTAATAATTGAAAGGACTTACAACCACCTTTGCATTGCTTTTTTGTCATGAAAAAAATAAATTCTTTTGCAGCTGTTCGAACAGTCTAAAGCTAAAAGAGAAGAAGAAGTGCTACGGAAATGTGACAACCTGCATGGTGAATTAGACAAGCTTTATAATTCTGTGGCAGAATTAGAAGAATACTCAGAACTGGATCGCATGCAACAGGTTTGATTAATAGTATAAAATCGGTAGAAATGTTGATGTGTTTAATACACAGGGGTCATGGAAAAAATTGTAATTAAAAGTAATCAGTTTAACAAATGTGAACTAAAATATTTATTATCCTCTTGCCACAATGAACAAGCTCAGTCCCCCTCCCATTTTTGTTTTTCATTGGCAAATAACGTTTTATTTAGAGGAAAGTTAGCTATGACGTTGTGCTTGAAATAGCTCATAGGTAACAATAATAGAAGTTCAGAAAGAGTGTGTGCACCCACGAAAATCCTTTATTAATTTTCCCTCTTCACCACCAATCAATTAATACAAAACCAGCATAGGTAGCAATTTGATATTTTTTTCCTGTAGACCTCAAAACTTCATTGTTATGCTAGCGAAGAGCAGACCACTGGCTCCAAAACTTTGTGAATTTCTAGCAGTATTTTTTTTATTTTCAGAGCATGTCTTGTGCTTTAATTGGAGGATATTGCATAGTAAGAAATTCTGGTTTTTTTTAAAACCAAAACACTTTAAAGCACAAACCAGAAATCCTAAGCTAATAAATCCCAGTTACTAAAATGATATGCCACGTTGTAAAAAAAGTGTGTGCCTGCCTCCTGGAACAGTGAGTTTTAAAGCACAGACATTTTGAAAACACTCTAAAATTCAGTAATGAGAACCAAATTTATTTTTCATGATGTTCATCTGTGTTCTTCACAGTTTACGTACTCACCAATAAGCAGACAAGTTTTTTAATCTTGTTTTCTACAGTTTTAATTTGAAAGCTTATATTTTGATATCTTCTTTTGATAGCTGTTCAGAGCACAGTTTGGTTATTTCTCAAGACATACTATTATTTGATTTCAGTATGTGACTGACGTGAGGACATTACAGAAAACAATACAGGACACTGATGAAACAGTAGCTGCTCTTAATAAAGAAGAGACTCTGCTTGGACGGAAACCAAGTGAATTCCCACTCCTCAACAACTTAAAAGCTGAGATAGAACCATACCAGAAACTCTTTAATCTTATACTAAAATGGCAGCGAACAGAAAGAAGGTAATTCAGCTCTAAATGCTATAAGAGGGAGAGTGAGAGAAACGCTTATCCTGGTCTCATTCATGTCAGATGTAGAATATGGATTTGTTTTCTTGTTAATATGTGTTACTAGCAAGTAAAGTAAAAGGGTGATACAGTATGTGTATCAGGCTGGCTATTTTTAATTCAGCTAGAAAAAATGTTCATTTGGTTTTATTTTTAAAATGTAATCGATGAATCATAGCATCATCAGACTTCCTAAGCTGGCAGGGACCCACAAAGATCATGAAGTCCAAATCCTAGCATTGCACAGGACAGTCTTAAGAATTGCACCATGTGCCTGAGAGCAGAGGTGCTTATCTCAGACTGGGTTCTAATTGTATTAGTCATGCTGGTATAGCCTGTAATAAGACAAGTTCTGTGAAAGAAATGTATTAAGAAGAAAAATTGTCTTATAAGTAATTTTGTGTTCCAGAAAAGAAAGAAGTTCAACTAGAGAGCTCATCATTTGTATGTAACCAAAACTGGTTTTAACTTAGCAGCTGTCCAAAATGGTGGGTTCAAATGATTGTGTTGCTGTCTGGTGGTTAGATCCTACCACAAAAACTGTACTCTGCATATAAATTAAGGGAGATGGTTTATCATTTCATGCATTCTTCAGAAGTTATAACATGCTATGGCTGAAAGTGTGGGGGGTTTGAAAATACAAGACCTAGTGTATTTTTAAATGTCATGTGTTGATCTCTGTCTAGAGTTTAACTTAGATATTTGTCCATTTATGCAGTTACTCGGTTTCAGTATGTGACTGATGTAAGAGAATTACACAAATACACAGAAGAATGCAGTTGAGCCACTTTTACTTGGGTATTAGAATTTTGCAAAGAATAACAATAATATGCAAGAAGAGCTTGGGTTGAATTTAAATAGCTACTCTTGTGTTGCAAAGCAAAGTGATAATTATTTGTGGGCTACGTTGGTTATTCTGTTTTGTAACCTTATGTTTTTTCTCAGATGGATGGATGGGACCTTCTTGGAACTAAATGGGGAAAGCATGGAGGCTGAGATTGATGAATTTTATAGAGAGATGTACAAACTGTTAAGACTCTTCCAACAAAAGCAGAAGAAAGGGCCAACAGAGAAGAAAAAAGTGCGACAAAGAGCTGTAAGGGGTAATCCAACTCTTACAATGTGTTCTTCAGTTCTGGATCAGATTAAAGAATTTAAGGTAAGAAAATGTGAGGGATATTAATATCTGATACTGAGGGACAAATGCTAAATTCAGGGCTCAGTACATGTAGATGATAGGGTGTCAGAGATAGAGTGAGACAGTTCTGAATCCCCATTTCCAGATTGTACTGTCCCATTCATTTGAATAAAACTGGATTTTTAATTTTTTGTAATAGTTTCTGGAATTGTAATGAGTGAACACATACAGGAGAAAAGTCATTTTTGGATGCAGGAAAAACATTTAAGGAAGTAGTTGGGAATTTTGAAATGGGGCTCTGTTACATTATTAGAAGCAAAATTCAGCATCACTGAAAAAATATGCTTAATAGTTATTTATATTTCTTCTTAAGTAGTTGATAAATTATTTAGAAATGGAATGGATAACTGAATGGAGCCATTGGTGGTTTTTGGAAAAGATTTTCATGTCTTCAGCTACTGTAGCAGAATAATAAATGTACATGAAAATTACTTTAAAATTAAGAAATGTCTATGACAATATTTACCTTATAAATACCTTTTCTAAATTAGGAGAATATTCCCACTGTGACTGTCTTTTGTAACCCTGGCATGAGAGAACGTCACTGGCAGCAGATGTCAGCTATAGTAGGATATGATATAACACCAGATGCTGGAACTACCCTGAGAAAAGTTTTAAAGCAGAATCTGTCCTCTTACTTGGAACAGTTTACAACAATAAGTGTAGGTGCAAGCAAGGTAAGCACAAAGATTTGGTAGTGACAAATATGACATCAGCTCTCTTAGTGAATACTTTTATGACTCATTAGCATTATTTGTCTTTGCCATTATGCAACAGAAGAGATTTGATGAGACTTGGGCCCATTACATGTTAGTGATGAGTGTCAGCATTTGTATCTCATGTGACATCATCAGTATTTCCCAAGCCTGCTGCATTCTGTGTGTGAGAAAAGGATATACTGAGGAAAAATAACAAGTAATTAATTTGTGCTGCTAGAGCAAATTGGCATATTCAGCTAGATAAGCTTATCTATTGAATTAGAGTTGGAAAAAAACCAATTCAGTGACTAGACCAAGCTATTTTCTTTTTAAATAGGAATTTTCTTTGGAGAAAGCAATGCGTACCATGATGGAAACCTGGGATTCAGTTTCCTTCACCACAAATGTGTATCGTGAGACTGGTGTTCATATTCTGTCTTCAGTGGATGATATTCAGGCTCTTCTTGATGATCAGATTATGAAAACTCAGACAATGAGAGGATCACCTTTCATTAAGCCATTTGACCAAGAAATAAGGGTACAATGAATACTTTTTCAAGCATTTTTATTTGTAGGATAACTGTAGTGCACTAGTATACCAATTGTATTACAACTTTATTGTTTGAGTTATGAATGAAATGCATTCATTGATTTTTCAGCAAGAATCTTTTAAGTTTGTATCAGTCTTACTTATCTTATTTCTGTTTTGGAATTCCCTCTTCCATTCAGATTCAAGTGCAACCAAGAGAACATGATTGTTTTCTTCTCATATTTTGCAAAATCACTATTTCCATTAACCTTGCTTCTTAATAAATGGGAAAAATATTTCTATTATTGCTAATAAGAACATTTATATATTCATTGAATTTTGGACCCAAATTTTGAACTACAATGTTTTCCTCAGGGCAAAGAAACTTGATGGCTGGGAGAATCAGGCCTTTTTAATCAGGCCTCAGAGCAATGATGGTAGTGCTTCACACCTGCTTTTGAATTTCAGGGCTAGAGTAGTCTTTGTGGTGCTGACACTGTGGCTATTGACAGGAGAGAAGCTGGTGGAATTGGTTTGCAGTTACCCTCCCTTGTTCATTGTTGGTTTATGTGGGAAATGTTCAGGCTCAAGCAGGCTCAGTGAACATACTTAGGCTTTCCAGGCAGCCTGCTCCAGTGGTATCTGCTATTGTCCTTTGGGACAGGATGCTGGACTTGCTGGATCTCTCCTATGAGCTGAGCTGGCTTTTCTGGTAAAAAAAAAGTGTGTCCCTGCTGCCATTCAGCCACAATAGCCTTTGCTGTGGGGAGATGAAACAGAATTTATCACTGGTAGCCTCCTGGCTATTGCTTAACAATTAAGTTGTTGAAAGTTCATACCACTAAAGTGATAAATTCATTTTGGAAAATTGATTTCTAAGTAAGTAAAAATTTCTGAGCTCCTTTGGCCATCTGTATGTGTGGAAGAACTTATACTCCTAAATATTTTTCTTTCATTTTGTTTATTGGTAGACTTTTTTTTTTTTCCTTTGGGAGCTGTAATACCACAATGTTTACCTTTCCTGAATTTGTTGTCTCTAACATTATTTGCTTGGAAATGTCAAGTTAATATTCTTCAAACATTCATTAAGGAATGGGAAAGCCGCTTGATTCAAATTCAGGAGAATATTGATGACTGGCTGAAAGTGCAGGCACAGTGGCTGTATCTGGAACCCATCTTTTCTTCTGAGGATATTCTGCAACAGATGCCAGAAGAGGGGCGGCAGTTTCAGACAGTGGATAGACTGTGGAGAGAGATTATGCAGTTTTGTGCTGAAGACCCAAAGGTAAGGGAATTATCCATTACTAACAGGAAATACAGTAGCTTCTCTTGCCATTTTTTGGTGGGGGGAGATGCTTAGTTTTCAGAATATATACAGTGAACTATGATTTCAGTTCCCTAGGCTTTCTAGAAACTAAGTTATATTGTTCCTTATTTGATTAATTTCTACCTTTTTTAATACCTCATTTATAGCTGACAGTTTGCACATGTTTCTTGTTACAGGTTCTAGCTGCTACTTCCTTGCCTGGATTAGCAGAGAAGCTTCAGACCTGTAATGAGCTTCTTGACAAAATCATGAAAGGGCTTAATGCTTACCTTGAAAAAAAACGCCTCTTTTTTCCCCGGTATGATGGGCTTTGGTTATTTAAAACCCACAGATTCTGAATGGGTTTTTTTTGTTGTGAATAAGATATGTCTTAAAAATAGCTTAATAATGCAGTTGTATTTTTTTTTTTCCTAATTTTTTTAGCTTCTTTTTCTTGTCTAATGATGAAATGTTGGAGATCCTGTCAGAGACTAAGGATCCTCTTAGAGTTCAGCCTCACTTGAAGAAGTGTTTTGAAGGCATTGCTAAGCTGGACTTCCTTCGCAATTTGGATATTAAAGGCATGTGTAGTTCTGAGGGCGAGCGTGTGCAACTGATTTCCAACATTTCTACTTCTGAAGCTCGAGGTGCAGTGGAGAAGTGGTTAATTCAAGTAGAAGATATTATGCTGAAGACTGTACATGATGTAATTGCCAGATCAAGAATGGTATGGGGTTTGTGATAATTTAAGAACTATAGCACCTATCTTTGTTTTATGGCTGTCTATTGGCTTTCTAAAATTCTTCCTCAACACAGGAGTTGATGAAGTTATGTGGCCAGGACCAAGTTAACATGACTTGTATTTATAGGCCAGTGATATATGTTAGAGTTTAGTTTGAATAAGACAGAAGCAGTTTTTCTGTAACACTGGATGTAAATTCTTCTAAAAGTTTCACAGCACTACTATTTTACAGGATATATCACCTGATGAAATAGTTCAGGTTTCTTACGAATTAGAAATAGAGCACTTGTAATATGCTTGCTTCCTCCTAAAAGAAAATCATTAGACAGAATATATTTCTTTGTATAAAATTAACACTTGTGAATATTCCTGTAATATGGAAAGATAATTTTAAGAATATTTAAAATTATAGGGTAAAAAAATTGTAAACCTGTGGGGAAGAGAGTATTTAAAGCTCCATTTGGACATTGCAAATAGGAAAATAGTATTCTTCATAAGGAGTAGTAATAGGATTAAATTATAAGCTTCCGTATTTCATTGTGATATATATTCCCAGACACTAAGTTTGTATAATGCCTTTAACTCTTTCAGGCATATCTAGAGACTGAGAGAAAGCGCTGGGTTCTGGAATGGCCTGGCCAAGTAGTATTGTGTGTGTCTCAAATGTACTGGACAAGTGAGGTACATGAAGTTCTTCGTGATGGACCCAAGGTACTGTGTAATGCATAATTTTTTAGAAATCTTTCTTAGTGTTTCATTTCAGCTGATGTATTTTGCTTAATCAAACAGTTTTTCACAATTAAAATTTGAAAAATTATGAACATGTGCGTTTGACATACATGAATTTATGTACAGTGATTTACACCTTTCATTCAAGTACTTGAATATTCTTATTTAGACCAGTCATAGTTTAAAAGTTAGCTTTGCAACATAGATGCGATGTTTATAATGCAAAATGTGGATAAGAAGTTGATGCAAAACCATGACAATATAAAAGAATAGTTTAATAAGCAACCTCTGTTAAGATATCCAGTCAGCATGACATAGTCTGGAACACTTGAAACTGTGATATAACCAGTTTCAAAATTACCTTTTTTCTCCTAGGGTTTAAAGGGTTATTATGATACACTTCAGCTTCAACTTAATGATATTGTAGAACTGGTAAGAGGAAAACTGTCAAAGCAAACAAGGATTACACTGGGTGCCTTGGTTACTATTGATGTTCATGCTAGAGATGTCATCAAGGAAATGATAGAAAGTGGTAATTATATTTTAAGACATTTTTCTTAACACATAGTGAATGAAAAATCATTAACCAATCAGATTTTACTGCCTAAAACAGTACAGTACTAAGATGGCTTTGTGAGTATTTGGCTCCAGGCATCAACATTAATAATTTCAAAGCTGTTTCAAATTCAACCCTAATAAAAAATCCAGCTATCTACAACATCTTTTATGATTGCTGTCAACTCTTTTTTGTCAGGTGTGCAGAGTGAAACAGACTTCCAGTGGCTGGCACAGCTGCGCTATTATTGGCAGAACAAGAACGTCCGCGTGTGCATCATTAACTGCAACGTGAAATACGCCTACGAGTACCTGGGGAACTCCCCCCGCCTGGTGATCACTCCTCTCACAGACAGGTGTTACCGCACCCTGGTACGAGCTTCCTCCCGGGCTCCTGCAGATTCTCTTCACTGGGCTGTAGTATTGCTCACACCCTTCAGTGCAGCTGTCCTTTTAGGGCTTATGGGTATTGGCAGACTCTGCTGTTTCTGCTAGAAGGAGGTTTGTAATTTTTTACAGAATATTAACCGTGAAAATCACTTGGATAACAACAAATCTGGACAGCCCACCAACCTGACTGAAACATTAGTGTGTTCTGTTGTGGCCGTGCTTTTTTAAAACACACAGGAAAATCCGACAATATTTGGTTACTGTATAGATTATGAGAATGCAAAGTGGTTTTCTGATGTTCTGTGACTGCTAAATTAAGTGGAGAAGGATTCACTTGTGATCACACTGTTCCTAAGACTAGTACAAGTTTGACAGCTTTTTTAGTATTCCTGCTCTTGGCAGAGGTGTTTATTATTGTGCTGGTTTATCCTCAGCTAACATGACAACTGAAAGTTACCAAAGTCATCTCAGCTTTTCTCGCTATCAGTTACTGCAGTCTCTTTGCTGGAGTATGATTTCAAGTTTTCCTAGACACCCATGGTGTGGCTGTAGGTGATGCTTGGTATGTGTTTGTCAAAACATCAAGGTACACTGATGAGAGAGGGTGGTGCTGCTGGTAGTCTGTCTTAGTTTTAGGCTCACAAACCTTGAATCAGAGCACAGCAGGTGGGAGCCTGGCATTCTGGCAAATAGAAGTCTTGTCCTTTGCCCATCAAGGTCTTAATAAAGTATTCTCAGAACTTGTCGGTCAATACAGATGTGGCCCTGTAACTGTAGATTGGACTGTTTGTTTAAAGTCTGCAAATTTTTTGCTTTCTGTCAGATTTCTTCCTGCTTCAATGGAATATAGGAGAGAATATGGAATGGTCAATGGAAGGCACGTAGATCAAAGGGGGATGGTGTGGGAAAGAAAAATAAAAGAGAAAAAAGGTATATTAAAGGACAAACAGAGAGAGAAAGGAGCAACAAGTAACTGCAACAAATTTAACTTGAAAGGTGTAGCTAAACAAACACTGAAAGATTTGATATAATAAAATTTGAGTAACCAATCATGGCTATGATGATAATAAAACTAAACCCTCTGTTAGGGTCAAAATTAGATTCTCTTTCATATTTTTTCCCAGCTGTAAGTCCATTTCAGATTGTTTTTAATTAGTAAAACCAAACTTTTTATGCTAGATAAAATAAGTGTATGAAACTATAAAATGCAATTTAATTCTACCATTTTCATTCAGAAGAATTTTATATGAATGAAGTACAAATAATTTCCATTAACTGTTTCTATGCTTTAGATTGGAGCCTTTTATTTAAACCTCGGTGGTGCCCCAGAGGGTCCAGCAGGAACAGGTAAAACAGAGACCACCAAAGATTTGGCTAAAGCTCTTGCTGTTCAGTGTGTTGTTTTCAACTGCTCTGATGGCCTTGATTACCTGGCAATGGGAAAGGTAAATAGAAAGTAAATATATCTGGTATTTTATTTTTAGCAGGAAAATTTTAGAGTCCCTATTTTGCAGACACAAATAAATGTGACACCTGTGGTCTGATACCCTTGGATGCTCTATGCTGTTCTCTACATATTTCTTTTCCTGTGCTTTATGAAAGCCTATTAAGTTGCTAATTAAAACATGAAAGAAAAAGGTTCATGGGATTGGGAACTTCTGATTTAGCTTGCTTTAGAATCAAAAACTTTGTTCTTCAGTACATCATTGATCTATGATCTAAACAGGTTTAAGCATTATTATCATGATTGTATTTTTAAAATCTAATTAATCTTCCAGCATTATAGTCTTAGTTTCTTTTGAATTTTCTAAGGCTCTGTTAGTAACATTATTGGTTTCTTTCTTCATTTGCAGTTTTTCAAGGGTTTGGCTTCATCAGGTGCCTGGGCATGTTTTGATGAATTCAATCGCATTGAACTGGAAGTGCTGTCTGTAGTGGCACAGCAGATCCTTTGCATCCAAAGAGCCATACAGATAAAGCTGGAAACATTTAATTTTGAAGGAACTGAGCTAAAGCTTAATCCCAACTGTTTTATAGCAATTACTATGAATCCAGGTTATGCAGGACGTTCTGAACTTCCAGATAATCTGAAGGTAAAATAATAAGATCGATGTGTCTGTGACCTTTGTGATGACTGTTTTGACCGGATGGGCTGTTTCCATGAGGAGGCTTTGCTAAATGGAAGCAGAGATTGCACACCAACTGCAGATTGCTGAAAGAAAGAAATGTGATTCTCTCATCACATTTTCCTTCCTTACTGCTGGCTGTGTCCGTGCAAGGGGCAAATTGCATTCTTGAGACAGTGCTGAGGGAAAAGGGCTGTGGAGGACAGTGTCTTTTTTGCACTGCATTGTACATTAGGATGGATAGTGGTAGCTCACTTAGGTTAACTTCCTAGGGAGTCATAAGCTGCAAATATTGATAATTTTGTTTTATGGTGGGATGAATACTGTAAAAGTTCTGAATTGCTTTCCATTCCTAAATCAATTATTTGAAGATATATAATTGGGTATGTATTTCAGGTCCTTTTCCGAACGGTAGCCATGATGGTTCCAAACTATGCTCTGATAGCAGAAATTTCCCTCTATTCATATGGATTTCTGAATGCTAAGTCACTGTCAGTGAAGATAGTCATGACCTACAGGCTTTGTTCAGAGCAGCTTTCCTCTCAGTATCACTATGACTATGGCATGCGGGCAGTCAAAGCTGTGCTGGTGGCTGCGGGAAATCTGAAGTTAAAATTTCCCACAGAAGATGAAGATATATTGGTGAGTTCCTGAGGGAATATTTGTTTAAGGAGTTTGACAGGCATATGCAGTTCTGAGTTCTGAAGGCAGTTCCAGCACATCTTGTCACATCACTGATCCATGTGTTGTAGTTTGTGAAATGTAGACAATAAAATACATGCTGCATTTTCCGGGGCTGTGCTGATGATTGCACAGTTGGGCTTAACTTCTTATCAAAGGCCCCATTTAATGAATTCATCCTTGTTATATACTAGGTTATTTTAATCACTGAACACCTTATGCTCTGTCTCTTAATAGGAACACTAAAATGCATATTTATTTCTTCTAGCTTCTTAGATCAATTAAAGATGTGAATGAGCCCAAATTTTTGTCACATGATATACCTCTCTTCATGGGTATAACCAGTGATTTATTTCCTGGAATCAAGCTTCCTGAAGCAGACTATAATGTAAGTACTCTTAATTTTTCCTTGGTCATGATCATTGTTGATTGTTTTGTGGTGATTTGCTTTTTAATCAGGTGCAATTAATACAGTGAGGTATTTCAAGATGAGCAAAATTGCTGGATGTTTGCAATGAAACTTTGCAGAAAAGGGAATTCTTTTATCTGTGCTGAATATAATCCACATCTGAGTTCCCTTACATTCAGAAGGGTTGTGAATTA
The DNA here is from genome assembly GCA_013397395.1 of Sinosuthora webbiana. Lineage (NCBI taxonomy): Eukaryota > Metazoa > Chordata > Aves > Passeriformes > Sylviidae > Sinosuthora > Sinosuthora webbiana. The sequence continues at coordinate 298,633 of VXBN01006996.1, forward strand.
CAGATTGGGAATTGACCTGCATATTTATCAGGTTTTAGGCTTTCTGATTTCTTTCCTAATTTTTGGACATAATTAAATGAGATTAAGGTTTGTGCCTTTATTTTATTTTTAGCAACACTTGAAGCAATCTTTGTAGGAGAATGGTTGGAAAGGATGAGGGTGTTGGAAAAACCAAATTGGATTAACTTTTAAGTTTTCAGTAAATACTATGATCTTGAAAAAAGTTATGGTTCTGAAGCACACTGGTGGTTTTCTGAGGGTGCTATGCCTTCTCCTCATGATAAAAATTGTAGTTAAATCCTGTTCTAGCACATGAAGTACAGAAGTGGGAATTTTTTTCCTCCAGAAGTTTGCTATGTTCTGTGTAATACTATTTCAGTTATTAATTAATTTGAAACCCTTTCTGATGAGCATAAACTGTTCTATTGTCATGCAGGACAGTAATTTAAATTGTAGCCAGCATAAGATTATGATTTTTTTTTTAGGATTTTCTGGAATGCGCCAATGAATGTTGCACTCAACATAATGTCCAACCTGTACAAACTTTTATGCAGAAAATGATACAGACATATGAAATGATGATTGTTAGACATGGGTAAGGTTCTCATCACTGCATTATCTGTTGTAATTCTGACTTACACTCTAGCAGTTATTTATAGGAAGTTATAGAAGGTTTTGAGGGTGGCATAATAATATTCCCCTTTGTTCCAATCAGCTTTGGAACAGCTGATTAATGATACTTCATGTCCTAAAATTCTTGTGGATGTATGTCTCTGGAATTGTACTCTTCCTGATATCAGAAGCACTTGCACATGTATAATGATTTTAGGTGCTGATATCAGTATGGTGAAAACTTAGGACTGTAAAAGCTTATTTGTATTATAATATTAGTTGTCAGATCCGTGGCATTTTATTCCTAGCTTTTATTACAGAATAGCAACTGTGTGGAGGAAATATATACAGTATTAACCATGTGATGGTTAATATTCAGCTCATTAATTAATCTTCTCTGTAAGATTGTGCAATCAGATTTGCATATGCAAATAAACAGGGTTTGTGGAAATGCTTTTTTTATATTTAAAGAAAACTTATTTGCTTTACTTTTTGAAAATAAGGTGAAAATTAGCTTTAAGCATATGTTTGATACTGTTGGCCTTCATGTGATCTGTAAAAGTCTGAATTGCAAGACAAATTTATTACTGGCACGATTCTGTTTTTTTCATCTAACAGCTTCATGCTGGTGGGGGAGCCATTTTCTGGGAAGACCAAAGTTCTACACGTGTTGGCAGATACGCTGTCTCTTATGAAAAAACGTGGTTATGGTGAAGAAGAAAAAGTCATTTATAGAACTGTGAATCCAAAATCAATCACTATGGGCCAGCTCTTTGGACAGTTTGATCTGGTATCCCATGAGGTAATGTATGTTTAAAAAATAATGTTTCCTGTGTATTATGTTTCCATTATTATGGATAGTAAACTCTTGAATTAATAATTTTTTTATTTTAAACACGGATGGGAGCACAATTGTAAATTTTATGTTAACAAATACTTTTGTGGCCTGTTTTTAATTAGGATATTAAAAATGCAGTACCATATGTGTATGCAGTTATATAGGTTTAAATATGCAAAAAAAAAAAGCAATGCCATTTTGAAGGTCATTTTCCTCTTATAGGTACATCTATACTAGGAAATCATATTAAACATAATTGTATTCATTTTTCTGTCTGTTCTTAACTGTATAATCGAAGTAATGCAAAAACTCTCTAGAAAAATCTATGAACTCATGGGTTCCCAAGTGTGAAACTTTGGTTTGGAGAAGGAATGATATGAAGTAGTAAATGTGAAATAGTGAAACTTCAGGTGACTCTGGAAAGAAACAGATGCAAGACAGGGCAGAAGCACTTCTAAGTTTCAGTAAGTCAAATTGCTGGTCTTTTTCTGTCATAGTATTTTTTCAAGTGAAAAAAATTGGTTTTTAAATTTGCTGTTAAGACCCTTGGTGAAACTCCGAAGTTCCGTGCTGCTCTCTGCAGCCCAAGAGGAGAACAGTTAAAAGTGAGGGATAACGGAAAGCAAAGGGAAGGGTTTCTGTGGCTGGCAGCTCAGGTTGAACTCTGTGTTCTTTGTTTCACTCCCCATTGCCACGTCCACCCCTGTCAGTGGACAGATGGGGTTGTAGCTACAACCTTCAGGAAATTCGCATTGTCCGAGACCCCGGAACGCAAATGGGTCATCTTCGACGGCCCCATCGACACTCTGTGGATAGAGAGCATGAACACGGTGCTGGATGACAATAAAAAGGTATCAGACAGTGAAAACAATGCCTGAATAAAATTATGTGATATTTTGAAAGTAGCCTTCTACGTATAAAACCGCAAATACAAACTGCAGTGCCTGACTTTTGAGAAGATGGCATTGGTGACAAGTAGTGAACTTTTTTTTTAGTGGTTTTTGATTTTTCTTTTTCTGTTTTGTTTGTTTGTTTATGGAATCATAAGCACAGTATCAACTCATTGTTGGGAGACGTTAATTATGTAGTATTTCCCTAATGCCGTAATGTAATTTTATAACATAAATAACTGAAATTTAAATTTCAGAAATTGCAATTAATTATATATTATAAACCCCATTATTTCTAAGACTGCACAAACTTAGACACTTAAATTTCAAGACAATCCCAAGACACAAAGGGGTGCATTTTCAAAATAATGGCTTCTGAAGTCAAAATTGCAGCACCACTTTTGTAAATGGGCCCTAGGAATCTCAAAGCAAATACCAAAATTAGAGACAAGGTTTGCACCTTTAAGTTCTGGGTGATAATGTGTCAAAATACTCAAACTGGACTCTTACTTTAGTATGAAAGAGTAGAGTGTCTCCAGCTGGAATGCTTCAGTATTAGCAACAATAGCTGCAGATATCTTTTGTCCTTCTTGCTGTCTTTTCTTCATCCTGTCACATGCAAGATTGATTGTAATGAACCTACTGGTAGGTTACTATGGAGTACTATGGTTTAAGTGAAGAATTTAGCTAAAACCTGATAAGAATCTATTGCTACAAGTGGTTAAACATTCTATGTAGTTGACCTTACCTTTGATTTTACTTGGTTTTAGCAATTTTCATATAGGACTTCTCTGTGATAGGAAGTCTAATTTAATACTAATTTTTTTTTCTAATCTTGCATGTTATTTTTTATTTTTCAAGCTTTGTTTGATGAGTGGAGAAGTCATCCAAATGTCCCCTCAGATGACTCTTATTTTTGAAACAATGGATCTTTCCCAGGCATCAGTAAGTTTGGTATTTAATGAAAACATAAAACAAAATTCAGTCTATTAAATGCACAACAAAATGAGTTTACCATTTTTCCTTAGCCTGCTACGGTCAGTCGTTGTGGGATGATTTATTTGGAACCTTCTCAGCTGGGCTGGAGGCCAGTTGTTACCTCTTGGCTGAATAAACTGCCTGAACCTCTGAAGTCAGAGGAGCATCAAAATCTTCTGCAGGGACTTTTTGATTGGTTGGTACCACCAGCATTAAGAGTCCGTCAGAAACAGTGCAAGGTATTTTTGGCCCTTTTTTCCTGCAGCAGTTAGTGGCCATTTCCATTCTGTTACCCTTGGTAGGAGGTGACTGTTCTCTCATGACAAGTACAGCTAGAATGAATATGCAGCTCTTGGGACCAGTTTGAAGAGTTAAAATGACAATGTTAGCTAAGGCTTGAAACTTGATCGTAGTTTTCTTCTTCTTCTGTATGTTTTGTTCATTTTGTACATTTTTTTTTCTTTAAAGATGTCATGTTGTAAAAGGAAGGACTTTTTTAAGTTTTAGGGGAAATGTGTAGTTCCTTGCAAGCTCAGTGTGACACTGCTTAGAATTTTGTTCATGTTTTGCTGTAGTTACTTCTGTGAGTTTTGTTTTGGTTTAGGATGTTTCATTGTAGTGTTCACATGGTAGCCATGAACATGGTTAACAAGCTAAAGGTCTTGGCATTTCAATGAAGAGGGCTGTGGGAATACACAAGACAGAGAGCAAGACAGACTTAATCAACATAGCTAGTCTGGTGACTAGGATGCCATGGCAAAGACAAACAAGACTTTGAGCTTATGAGAAGATGGGATTAAACCTGCTTACGGGAAGGGAAAAGATTCAATCAACCCCCTACGATAAAGATGTTGTAAAATGCATAAGTTGCTTGTATGATCTTTTAACCTAATCATTGTAGTAGAAATTATTAACCTTACTAAAATAGTATATAAGTTCTTAAAAAACCTGAATAAAATCGAATTCTGATCACCGAATCAGTCTTCCCGTCTCTCCATCATCGCCGATAGAGGGCAAATGATCTTTTGAGTAAAAGTCAGTGTAAACCTTGCCTTCTAGTATATGTTCAGAATTAGCTAGTGGAGTGATCTAATGGTGTTAGTATTTTATCTCCAAAAGATAAATAAACTGAACAAGTAAAGTATGACATCCAGCCTTTTGAATCTCTTAGGAACTGCTGCCTACAAGTGACATCAATGTTGTAGTAGCTCTCACACGGATTTTTGAAATGTTGATATGTCCAGCTGTGCAAGAAGATCCCACCAACAAAAGCATCCGTACCTGGATTATGGTTGGTTTTTTAACATGGAGCAAAATATATATGTATATTTGTTTCTCTATATGCTTCTTTTTGAAACAATTTTACTAATCCAAATAACTTTAATTTGTGAGTAAGAGACGTGAAACAATTTTACTACCTCATTGCTCTCTCTCCCCATACTCTGGAGGTACCCAGATGAGATGGAAGTCTTAAAAGTGACAAATATAATTAAATTTTTTACTCTTTTTCCAATCAAATGGGAGAGTGTTTTTATTTAATGTGTTTTTTAAATAACCAAGAAGTTAGCTAAAGCAAAGGGTCTTCTTTCTATTAAAGCAAGTAAATATTCATGCAACACCAATTGACTTGTTTGAGCAAAATTTCTGTGTAAGAGGGTTTTCTGACAGTTATATTAGTTGGATCCTCTGTCTGACCTTATATGATTATTCTTATGAAAAATTGAAGAAAATAGAATGTGAAAGTAGTTATTTAAAATTAAATTAGAAAATTCCTAGATCCTGGTTTGTCATTAGAACTCTTCTCAGGCTTTGTCATGTGACATACTGCTATAGTCAGTGACCTTTATTTTTTGTTCTCTCTCTCTTTCTCTTTCTCTTTCTGTCCTTGAGTAAGATTATTTGTGTGCTCTGTCTACAGTCAGATTTCTAAATCTCTTTAGTCCAGGGGTATTCAAGGACAATTGCTAACATCTCTCTGGTTAACAATATTTTTTAGAATGATGCTTGTTAATTGGACTGTACAAGGTTCATGTAGTGTGTCAATTTGTGAGACAGTTACTGATTTTTTGCCTTTGCAGGGTTGTTTTGCTTTTGCTATGATCTGGTCCATTGGCGGAACTTGTGATGGTGACAGCAGGACAATTTTTGATAATTTCTTGAGGGAAACTTTGTCTGGGAAATCTGAAACAAATCCTGTACCAGAGAATTTGGGAACATGGGAGTGTCCCTTAGGAGAGAAAGGCTTGGTCTATGACTACGTGTATGAGGTAGGACTGGCTTCTGCATCCGCTAAATAGATTCTTACAGTCCTAATAGGAGGAAAATGCAGCCACGTGGGTGTTTTAACTTCATGAAGCCTGTTGGACATTGTAGTGTGTTGGCTGGATTAAATCCCACAATACATTTTTCATTTATTTTTCAAATACCAGCATACTGACCAATTTTTAAATAAAATACTAAGATGTATATTATAGTTATATTTGTAATACTGCAACTGTTTATTTCTTCTGTAACCCAAGCTCAGTTGGCAGATTTAAATCTGCTTTTCTATGGAAGGAATAATGTGGACTGTTCAGAAGGAAAGCAGAATATTAAGCGACAGGTAGTTTGTGTTACATTTTTTGTTTATGGTGCCTATTAGACTCCTTTTTTCTCTTGGTTTTTTTGTTGTGGTTTTCTGTGTGTGTGTTTTTTTTGTTTGTTTTCACTGAACAAAGTTTTTAAGAAAATAAAGGAGTCTAAGTTAAGGTATGTACTTTAATTCTTTATTAGTGAGGTAAAACAAATTGTGTGAACTTTTGAAACATCAAATATTCATTAATTTATTAAAATCCATTTCTTTAATTTATCAAAAGTGAAGTAGTAGAGAAAACCCTTCATATGTAAAACACCAGTCTGTTCTACATCTGTGTTTCTTCGTAGCTCAAAGGCAACATACATTGGGCCCACTGGAATGAATTTATTGAACAAATTAGTTTCAGTGATAAAAATGTGAAGATTCAAGACATTATAGTCCCAACTATGGATACAGTTCGCTATACCTATTTGCTAGACCTGTTCATTACACATGGAAAGTAAGTTGCTTCACTACAAATTTCTACTACTATCAGGTTTCAAGGCTGAAAGCTTTATGATGTTTGAATTAATGAAAGACCTATCAGGAGAAATTTAACTCCCCTGTGTGTTCATATAATCCTACACCAGTAGAATGAGGGAATGAAAAATGTTTATTTCTCCTTCCATTTTCTTGATGGTGGAAGCAAACTAAAATTATGAGAGAGTTTAACAAATGCCTTAGAACGCTTTAGTTTCTTCTTTAGGCAAGTAATGTTTTTAGAGGTAGAAGAAGAAGGGCAAGTTAGTAAAAGCTTTGACTTCTAGCTTTTAGTTGACAGTGTTAGGTTTCTGCAGTCTGTGTGCTTTATTTCTGTCTTTGTGAAGACCACTGCTTCTAGTGGGACCAACAGGAACTGGGAAATCTGTGTATGTCAAGGACAAGTTAATGAACAACTTGGAGAAGGAGCGCTACTTCCCCTTCTTCATTAATTTTTCAGCTCGAACCAGTGCCAATCAGACTCAGGTTAGTAGAACAGATAATTTTCTCAAGATGAACAGGTCTCAAAGAGATAGTGGACATGAATATGTAGTCTGTGTTCTGAATGATCCTGTTTGCATTGCAGAGCATTATTATGGCCAGGCTGGACAAGAGGCGCAAAGGAGTTTTTGGCCCTCCCATGGGAAAAAAGTGCATTATTTTTGTAGATGATATGAATATGCCTGCTTTGGAGAAGTATGGAGCACAGCCTCCTATAGAGCTTCTAAGACAGTTCTTTGACCATGGATTTTGGTAAGTATTTGAAATACAACTTTTTTTTTTTTTCTGTATTTGCTGTTACACTTATTTATTAAGTTGAATTTTATTTCCAAAACTTCTTTGAAGTGCTTTGTAAATGCTTATGCAGATTTAGTTTATATAAAAATACATTATTTAAAATAGAAGCAACTTGCGTATTACTCTCTAAGGACTTCTCAGTTTAGGAAATTCATGATCAAATAAATTTTGAGTGTTTTAGAAGGTTCTGTTGCTGAACTTCAGCAGAGTTAATATACATTAACTAAAATGATTAATTTACATCTTGATTATTTTAATTTTTTTTTCAGTGCAGTTTCTTGGGCTTTTTCTTTCTCTTCCTCCTTAGAGTGAGTTGGCAGTTTTCTGTACATATCTATATATATGAAGTTACATAATACTTCTGATTTTGTTTCTTATGTTGGTCTCCCCTATTATCCATGTTTCTATTAGTCACTATTTTTTTAGCAATTTTTTTTAAAATTCACAGTGAAATCAGATCTGATAATAGGCATGAAATAAAATAAGTTGAAAGTCTGCCCTGCTTTTGAAGTTTTTGGCTTTGCTTATATTGGAAGAGTGAAACAGGTGTTTTCCTGAGTCTGGATCATTCTACGATTCCAGGCACTTCTCAAATACAACTACTCTTAGGATTCCAGGCACTGCTCAAATATCTGTTGCTCTAGAATAGAGATAATGTATCTTGACATGTTGCAGTTTTAATACTCAGAATTTCATATCAGATTTTATGGAACACAATTTAAACAAATAATCTTTCTTTCGGGCCAGAAAAGAATATGTTGAGATTAACTGCTACACAATTAAAGGACTAGGGGTTTGTTTTGGTTTGTTTTTTTTAGGGAGGAGGGGTTGTTTGTTTTTAGAAAGATAAAATATGTATAAATATATATTATATTACAGAATACCTACTATGTTGTTATATATTTTTTAATACTTTTTTTATGCATGCAGAGAGTGGTCTGTCATAGAGACGCATCTAAGATGTAACAAGTGTGTTACACCTGTATTTAAGTGTCACATGGCATTTAATTTTGAAGGTATGATTTCAAGGACACCTCTAAAATCACGCTTGTTGACATCCAGTTACTGGCTGCCATGGGGCCTCCCGGGGGCGGGAGGAACCCCGTGACCCCTCGGTTACTGCGGCACTTCAACATCTGCACCATCAACTCTTTCAGCGACGAAACCATGATCCGCATCTTCTCTACCATAGTAGCTCTTTACCTCAGGATTAATGACTTCCCTTCCGACTTCTCCACAATTGGAAACCAAATTGTCACTGCCACTTTAGAGGTAAGAGGCAAATACGTTACCGGAAATTTCCTTCAGTTCATTGGTTCATCCAAGTTCCTTTGGCTCTACAATAATGGAGTGCGAAAAGTTATTTTTGGAGAAATAACATTTTAAAAGGCATTTAGGAATTATGATAACAACACAGTCAGTGTTACATTTTTGATTTTGTTGTTCTCTGTTGTTGTTATCTGAAGGTGTATAAGAAAGCCATCAAAAATCTTTTGCCCACACCAGCCAAATCCCATTATACCTTCAACCTGCGTGACTTTTCACGGGTTATCCACGGCTGTTTGCTCATTAAGAAAAGTGCAGTTGAAAGCAGACACGTGATGATTCGGCTCTTTGTACACGAGGTGTTCCGTGTCTTCTATGACCGCCTGGTGGAAGATGATGACAGAGCCTGGCTGTTCAATCTAGTGAAAGATATTGTGAAAGAACATTTCAAAGAAGTATTTGATAAAGTTTTTGCACACCTTAGGGAAGGAAAATCACCTGTGAGTATCACGTTTAACCTGTTGCAAAATAATTGCTTTTATTGCAAATTTAGGACATGAAAGTTAATCATAGGTGAAATTTTGATTCAAATGCATGTGGAAGTTTGAGTTGAATTTGGCAAAATGTCTTCATGAGGAAAAAAAGTAGAAATGAAAAATTTTTGGGAGAGTTTACCTGTTGTACATAAGCATTCTTCTCAAAAGATATTACATTTAAAATGTGAGTAAACTTACTACTTTTCCTTAAAAGAAATTTGTACATCTGCAGCCTGGGATTGTTATTAAATTTTAGTATCCAAAATGCTGTATAGTTATATACAGCATTATGTGTTATATTCTATGCTGCCTTTTTTTATTGTTTGTTTTTTATGTCCTTTGTAATTTCTTTTGTGCATAGAAGAAGTAACTTTGTGGTCTTAGTTGTCCATTTCATAATATGCATGTAGGAATTTGGTGTAATCTAAAGGTCATGATTATGAGACTCTTAGTGGCTATTGGAGCCAATTGTTTTCCAAGAACAAATTAAGAATAAGTGTATAATTCGATGCAGGAAACATAATTTTGAGGGAGGTGTTGTCTGTGAGTCAAAATTTTTTGGAGTGTTTATTCTTATGTCTGGGCTATTTGTCTAAATTCTCCTTTGTTTTCTAAAATTCCAATGAGGAATACATTCATTAAATATTAAACTTGACTTCATAATTTGTTGAATATTTGCCACAGGTAACAGAAGAAAACATGAGAAGTTTATGTTTTGGTGACTACATGGTTCCAGAACTTGAGGGAGATGAAAGGCTTTATGTTGAGGTTCCAAGTATTGAGGAGTTCAGTGATATTGTGGAGCAGTGTCTGGATGAATATAACCAAACCCAAAAAACAAGAATGAACCTTGTTGTTTTCAGGTGATCTGTTTTATTAAGAGCTTTAAGCAGTAAAGATAATTCAGAATATTCAATTTTGTGGACTGTGGTTTTTGTTATGTCTCCTCCCCTTTATGCATCCTTAAAAGTTTTTGTGGTGTTACACCTTTTTGAATGGAAGTAAACTGATTTTTCTCTTATGCTTCTCCTTCTGTCTGAAAGTAAATAAATGAGAAGCTTTTCTCCTAAGGGGCTTTGAATATTTTCCTTAGTTGTTACAGAAACGTTGTGCACTGAATCAGATAGGTGCTGACCTCTCCTAGGCCTCTGTCACCAGTGAAGATGGATGTCACTGGACTTTCATGCCCCAAGGACAAGCATTCCAAGAGGGAGATGTTCACAATCGTAGCTGTCTGTCTGCTGTGTTGGTATGCAGCACAGCCATGCGTAACTGAACTGCTGCAGCTAAGCCTGTGAAACTTTAGACTGCAGGCCCTTATTGTTACCTTAACTTGTGATCATGCAGAGCTACAACTGAGAGAAAGATTAGGAGGTCAAACTCCTTCCTCCTCCCTGTTGCTAGAGATTACCACCTCTTCATATTTGCCAGGGTAACTTGACACGTAGATACTTGGTAAAGGTGATTAGGGTTACTTTAGTTGGTGAAGGTGATTAGGGTTACTTTAAACAGTTCTAATAGCAGCTTGTTTTAGTCTAGGTCATTTTCCAAGCTGGATTTCTGAGTGTCTATATATACAGCTAGGCTCACAGCTGGGAGAGCTGGCAACCTCTGATCAGAAGCCATGTCCTGGGTGTAGAAGCCATATTCCAGTGACCTCACTGGACAGCAGCCAGGAGAGCATGTTTGACTGTAGCCTTCAGGTTCAATCTCATGGATAACATCTGAATTTGTTTCTTTTATTTTTCAAACCAAAACACTTTTGGAAGTTTTTTTGAGACTACTTTTAATAGCTGTTCAGCTTGCTTTAATTACCCCATGCCCTGTGCTTAAGCAGGTGATCTACAGGCCTTGCTTTGTATTCTGAGATAAATTATGCCTGAGTTTTGACAAGGACTCTCAGTGATGCACAGACACTGCTTCCTGAGGATGTTCCAATGTCAATTCCACATATTAGTTATAAAACATGGTCACAGGTAGAGGAAAGGGAGATGTTTGTTGATATAAACCATGTTCCCCCAGTGGTTACTTTAAACAGATACTTAAATTGCTGTTCTTCAAGAAAGTTAAATTTGGTAATAGTGCTGTTATTTTGAAGTAGGCAATTAATGTTTTTCTTTTCCTTTAACACATTTGTCCTTATAGTGCTCCTGTTCTTACCTCTGCATCTTCTTTCTAGCAATTTTTAGTAATTTAGCTAAATACTGATACTTGTACAATAGAAGAACTGTAAGTTTTACTTTATTTTGTGGTTCATGCCCACTCTTTCTTCCTCTTCCTCTCTACCCCACCCCACCCTTCACTCAGAAATTTGTTTTGGAGCTGCTACTCCTGGATTTGTGTCACAGATTTGTAGGTGCATAGATGTACATGTATTTGTGCTCTGCTGGTAATCAGCATGCTCCCACTGCAGGTACATGTTGGAACATTTGTCTCGATTAAGCCGCATTCTGAAGCAGCCAGGGGGGAATGCTCTGCTGGTTGGAATGGGAGGAAGCGGGCGGCAGTCTCTGACTCGCCTGGCAGCGTTCATGGCAAGGATGTGTGTTTTTCAACCAGAGATTTCTAAGACCTATGGTACAAATGAGTGGAGAGAAGATCTGAAAGTGAGTATTAAAGACCTGTCTACATTTAGACTTAATTTTGAGGAAGGGTGTTTTGGAACGTACAATTTTAACTGTCTTGCTTTTTCAGAGACTTCTGAAGAGTGCGGGTGTTAAAGGCTTGAAAACTGTCTTTCTAATCACAGACACTCAAATTAAAGAAGAAAGCTTTTTGGAAGATATTGACAGTGTCCTCAACACAGGGGAGGTTCCCAATCTTTTTGCAGCAGATGAAAAACAAGAAATTATAGAGGTATCTTTAGAAACTCTCTTTAATTTCACCTCCCTTTTAACCTATCTGGTCAGTTCAGTGTGAAATGTAGCTTCTGGACATTTGCACTTAATTCTGTGACTTCTTTTTGAGACCTTAGATAAATCAATTTAGTAAACTTACGGAATAGTTTATGCCAACTATAAGCTTTAATTCTGACCTAGCACTGTTCACAAACACGTAAAGTTGTGCATGTAGAGAATTTGTGTTGCTCATGAGTACCATATGGCCATAGTTATTTTTGTAGTGTATTGTTTAAGACAAGATTGTACATCATAATGTTTTCATTGATCAGCGAAGTGCAAAGATGTGACATTTCTATTGGAACACGTGGCCTGGCTTTCTCAATAGACTCCTACTCTCTGGGGCACTAGGGCACTGTTAGATGGAATTTCATAGTCCTGACACTTCTATTCAGAGGCAAGGTGGGCAACGGTGGTCCATGAATTTAGGCTCTTTAGAAGTAAAGATGCAATGTCCTCAGGCAAATTAAAACCAAAATTAACTAAAATCAGACTTGGATTTTCACAATAGCCATCACAATTTGGGAGGGGCATCAATCTTTGTACACATCAAGTTGGAAACTTAATGTTAGCAAACAAAATTTGGAACTGCATGCTGTGCTGTCTTCCTATCTCTATGATGTTTTTACTAAATTAGCTAGGTATGTTTCTAGTTGACTTTCAAAGTGGTTTTTAGTACACACACAAATGTTCTTTATTACAATATCTGTATCATTTGATAGATGTTACAACTGGTTTTTCTTGCACTTAAGTTATGGGACATGTTGATACCTAGATTCATGTGTCTTTTAAAGAAGTTAGATTATAATTCTTGTGATATTTTTCTATTACTATTTCATTCTTACCAGGTATATAATGACAATATTAAAACAACATGGCTCTTTTCCAATTTTACAGTTAGTGTGAACATATTCAGTGTGTATATGATGGAAGTTGGTAGCTATCCACAATGTGACAGCTGGAGCCAAGTTGGTTTTTACTCATTTAAATCTGCACCCTGAAAAGTATTCTTCTTTTACTCTATTGTTATGATCTACTTTCAGTTTCTCAGAGCAGCAGATGATAATTTCTGGAATGAATTGTCAGGGTTACAAATAAATAGTGCAATCCTGTTCTCAGGCAGTATTTAGTACTTGTTCTGGTTTTCTACTTTATTTTGCCTGTTTCATTTCCAGTAAAGAATGTAATTTCCTGGTGATGCTACCATTAATAGGATCGCTTTAGGATTTCAGATGTGCTTAATGAGAATTTATACAACATTTTTTATGCTATTCCTAAGGGTGTCCTTGCAGCAGTTCAGGCTGGTGATAAAGGTGCAGAACTCAGTCCCTTGGCCTTGTATGCACTTTTTGTGAACTTCTGCAAAGAAAATCTCCATATTGTGGTGGCATTTAGCCCAATTGGAGATGCCTTCCGCAATCGCCTGAGACAATTTCCATCCCTCATCAACTGCTGTACTATTGATTGGTTCCAGGTATGGGAAAATACTTACATAATTTCGTCAAAAATCTGCTTCAGTTCTCTAACACTACATTTCTAAGTGCCATTAGATTTTCTTTTGTCTTCCTTGTAGAAGTACTCCCTGCTTTTCAAATTTTAAAATTTCATAGCCCTTTTCTATAATATTGTGGGAGCTCTTTGATGCGTGATCTCAACTTTTCTACATCTAAATAAAGTTAAATTTTGTTGCTACACATTACTGAAGTGTGATTAGTCTTAGTTTGATGGCAATTTGTAATTTTATTACATAATGTGTATGTTTGAAAGGACTAGAGAAACCATTTCATTGTGACTGTAAAATGATCTTAATTGTGGCTGCCTATTAAGCAGGTCATCCGTTGTAGGAATGACTAGCAAATACAAATCCTGTTTTTTATCAGTAGATCTTTTATAGCAGAATAAAACTTGGAGAAGCAGTATCGATGTAAGCAGTATTGCTGTCAATAAAGCACAGTTAGCTCTATAGCTTGGCCCAGTGATGATGTTAAATAATTTTTCTGCCAAAGGATGAATAGATGCAGAAGTGTTTAGATGGAACCTTAATGCGTAGCTTTGAGCTAGATCAACCAGGAGTTGCCAGAAAAGATTGCATGGGTGGTGACCTTGCTGCCTGAGCTAACCAGCCCTTTCATCAGTTCATTGTTCTTGAGACACAGCTGGGACTAGTGTGTCTCATTCTGGTGGTTTGAATGGTAAAAACTGATTTTAACATTTGAAGAATGATAACAGTTGTATTTTACAAATTCTTTCTTCATCATTTCTCCCTCAGCCGTGGCCTGAAGATGCCCTTGAACGTGTGGCCAGTAAGTTCTTAGAAACACTTCAGCTCACAGACACTGAGCGTCAGGCAGTTGTGCCCATCTGTAAATACTTCCATACTTCAGTTTTGTCACTCTCTCAAAGGTCAGTCTGGTTTTTTTGCAAACAATCATAAAGTTTTAGGTGACTGAGTGTCAATGCTACTCATTTAGACATTAAAAATAAACAAAACAATTTGCCTTCATAAAAATTATATAAAATCATTGAAATTGTTAATTCATATCAAATAATTACATAACTTCGCTAATGATAAACTGAAAAAAAACCCCAAAATTTGAAGCTCTTTCTTTTTTCCTTTTTTTAATAGGTTCTTACAAAGTCTGGGACGCCATAATTATGTTACTCCTACTTCTTATCTTGAGCTTATTGCTTCATTTCAGAGACTTCTTACTGAGAAACGAGACAGTGTAATGAAAGCCAAGAAGAAATATGTCAATGGGCTAGATAAACTAGCTTTTGCTGAGTCACAGGTGAGTTATGACAAGTAACTGAACTGAAAATTGAAAAGGTTTGTCAAATGCAGGTCTTTTTCTGGAGAAGTCAGTCAAAGTGGTACTCCAGATTTTGTTTAGCTCAATCTTCAACAGTAAAACTAACAAATGTATTTTGCCTTTTCTTTCCTGCAATCACAGAACTAGTGCTAGAGCCATACAACTCTAAGCATATATCGTTAAGTAGTATATGAACAGAGCTGTCATTTCCTTGGTGGTTAGCAGGTGACTATAACTGAGCATAGTTCTTAAAATTAGACATAGGAGATAAAAATAAGTCTTGGAAATTTTTTGATTTGAAACTGAATGTTACACCCTTCTATCAATAAATCCGTCCTTAGGTAAAATCTAGTTCTTAGAAAATTGTTAGAAATTGTTCTTGACCCTCCTGGATCTCACCTGATTGTTTTTATATGCATAGGTTGGTAGGATGAAAATAGAATTAATTGAGCTTCAGCCCAAGCTGGAAGAGGCTAAAGTGGAAAATGCAAGCATGATGAAGGTAGAGTTTTACAAATACAGCTTTGTGGCTTTTAATGTAAGCATATGTCTTATTTTATTGATGTGTGACTTTCAGAAAGTAGGAGTTGAATTGAGGTTTTTGAGCTCACTTCTTGTTTACAGAGGTTTCCAGTATTCTGAAACTGGTTATTTAATTTTATATCCTTAGAACAGAAAAAAACGCCTTCATTCTTTATATAAAATACATTCTCTGGATATACAGTCATTGCCTAAGCTCCATGCTGAAGGATGTTAGAGGAACTTTCATGCTAATAGTAGTTAAATCAGGTTTCCCAAGTTGATTCACAAGCATTGTGAAAACCTCAAATAGTTTTTCCATATGACCAGATATGATGAAACAAAGAAGAACCGTTTTGCACAGTCTGTCTTTGCATGCACAGGGATTACATGCTTGATTTATTAAAGGATCCTAAACCCAGTTAATTTCATGGGAATTTCGTGGGATTTAGATTCAAAAATCTTGGGTGTCTTGAAAATTCCAGTATATGAACATATACAGATACTTATCTAGTGTGTGACTGTTGCATCACCAAAAAAGCATGATTTAATTGACATGTTATGCACTTGTTTCTGATTCCTAAGTATTTTTACAGATACAGTGATATCTCCTTAACCTCTAAGAAAACTGGATGTCACTTCCCTAGAACTGCAAAGAGAGTTGGATAAAGACTTGACTTATCCCTGAAAAGAAAATAAATTTCAGTAGTCAAAGTTACAGACTGTGAAGCTAAAACTCCCTGTAAAAGCTCATCCATTTTAGTTACAGCCTGATGCACAAACATGAAGTGCCTCTTGTGTCCTGAACTTCAAACATATTTTAAATAGTTTTTATTGAGAGTAATCTGATACCATGCAGTTCATCTACTGTTAAAACTCCATGATGATGTTGCAATATGCTAAGAAAGTATTCCCTTAAATTGAAATTATGCTAACATATTAAAAAACTTCAATGCTCTCTTCATATTTTACAGTATTCCATAAGTCCTACAGTAGGTAATTTCAGTTTATTTGATCATCCAGGGCACAATATAAATAAATAAATCCCACTCATGGTTTTTCTTTAGATTATAGAAGTAGAATCTGCAGAAGTAGAAGAAAAAAGAAAAATTGTAAAAGTGGATGAAGAAATTGCTACAGAGAAAGCTGAAGAAGCTCAGGCACTGAAAAATGAGTGTGAGAGTGACCTGGCACAGGCAATACCTGTCATGGAGGCTGCAATTGCTGCTCTTGACACCTTGAAGGCAAGCTGATCTAGATTTCAGCATTTGAAACTGTTATTTAATTCTCTAAAATCAAGAAGGAATTTAGAAGAATATGAGGTATCTTAGATCACACAAAAGTGTATAAAAATATTCTGACCTGGAATTTTTAAAAACATAATGTTATTTAATCATTAGTTTGCAGTTTATTAGCATTTATTTAATTTTTATTTCCTCTGCATAGGGGATATTGATGGATATTGTTAATCGTGATGGTAACATTGTATCATCCCTTCTAAAAGTCCTCTATTACTGCTTATGTTCATTGGTAATGGTGTTAGAATTCCTCTTTTTTTCTATCAGGTTATTTATTGAGTGCTGAGAAAGACGTAATACTTAATTTTTTTTATTTTATTTTAGCCTTCTGATATAGCAGTTGTCAAAACAATGAAAAATCCTCCATCTGGTGTCAAACTTGTCATGGCTGCTGTCTGTGTCATGAGAGAAAAAAAACCTGAAAGAATTGCAGATCCTTCAGGATCTGGAGGCAAGGTAAAATGGCAGACAACAGTCTGATATAAAAATGTAATTCATGTTCTTCTCAACATTTATCCAATAAAGATAACACAAGGTCCATTACAGTAGACAAGTACTTATAGCCTCTACTCAGGATTTTACTGAAAACTTTTAGAATTCCTTATTTTCCAAATTTTGTAATGTGCCAGATTTAATTTGCTTTACTCATTTCTTGAGAATAGATAATACCTAACTTCCCTGAGACACTGTTTACTTTTTGACTTAAAGTGTGATTGGAAGGAAATGTTTGATTTATGATGATTTTCTGCTTTATTGGCATCTCAAGGAGATACCAGGTTATCAGTATTAAATATTCATGAGTTTTAATTAAATGAGGTTTGTAAAGTTTTTGTATGTGTATTTGTTTTAAAGCCTGAAAAGATATTTCGTATTATGTTTTGTAGATTTTGGATTACTGGGGTGTAAGCCAGAAAATGCTTGGTGACATGAATTTCTTAAAGGAATTGAAAGCCTGTTCCGAGAAACCCATTCCAGTAAGGCTTTTTCAGTAATTTTTACCATGTAGACACTTTCTTGCAGGGGAAAAAAAAATACTCTATTGGAGACATCATTTGTCCAAATCAATCAGTCTCTTCTGAGCCTGTGTCCTTTTAGCCTCATTTCACATATTCTGTTTTGGGAGTTGTTTGGGGGTTTTTGGTAGAGCCAATGGACATTTGATCCACAATCAGCCTTCCTATGACTTTTTGTTTTGCTAGTTTTACTACCATTCAGCATTATAAACTTCTTTTTCTAATTGCATTATTTTGATTGAATGAATGAATGAATGATGACAAAATGGGTAATATTTTGTTAATTATACTGGCAGATACACAATAAATGCAGAAATGTACTAGCTATATAACCTTTCAAATATGATGATTTCTCCCAAAGGTCTTGCTATCCAAGGGTGTGATTCTTGCCCTTTGCTGAATTAACTGGAAATTGGATATGCTTTGCCCTTTATAAAACTGATCCCCAAGAGTAGGCATAAGCAATTACATTTTGTATTACGTTAGGAGAAATGCATTTTTATAGTGATCCCCAAAGTTGTGCATTGAGAAAAAGATAGCAAATAATGGAATTGGTGTGTTTTACACAAAGGGCAGTGTCAATGAAGGCTTCTATGTGACTGTAATGCTCTTAGCACTTAGGGAGGTGCCCCATGGAAGATACAGCAAATGCATGATTAGAAAGGATAAAGATAGGATTAGAATGAAAACAGGAAAAGACTATGAAACATGATAGGAAGATCAAAACAATCTAAGAAGCAGTGATTTCTACAACAATTAATACTGAATAGTGCTTTCTTATTTCATTGTGTAGAGAAAGGCAATGAATGTGTTCAATTTTGAAGTGTCAGCCATGAGATCTGATGGGCTATAATGCTTTTGTTACCCAGGAAGCTGTCATGCAGAAGATTCGGACTGAGTACCTGACTAAGCCAGAGTTTGATCCACAAGTGGTGGCTAAAGCTTCCTCGGCAGCAGAGGGTTTATGCAAATGGATTAAGGGAATGGAAGTCTTTCACAGGGTATCAAAGGTGTGGTTTTGATCCTTGCCCCTCGGTGCTGTGGAATCTTCCTTTGCTCCATGTATTCACCCTAAGCGTTGCACTTAATAATGAAGTTACAAAAAACGTACTGAAAGCATTTGTGTATTGGTTGTAATTGAATAGGAGATTGAACCCAAAAAAGAACGTTTAAAAGTGGCAGAGGAGTCATTGGCAACGACAATGGAACTGTTGAATCAGAAGAGAGAAGAGCTTGCAGCAGTTGAAGGCCGTTTGGCTGCTTTGGAACAAACTTTTGCTGAAAAGACAGAAGAAAAGGCTCGTTTAGAATTCCAGGTTGAAATGTGTGCTAAAAAACTGGAACGAGCAGAGAAGTTAATTGGAGGCCTTGGTGGAGAGAAAGTAAGGTCAGGTTACAGTTCAAATGTCAGATAAAACAACCACTGTAGAAATAGAACTTGAAATTCCATTCTCTAAGCCTCTGATGCTGTGTTTCTGTGTTAGGACTGTAACACTAAAGAATATCTGGCCCCTTGAAATATTCCTGATTGTTTCTAGTGTAAAAATATGGGCAGCAACATTGGGAGAATAGTAGAGGAAATCTCTTCAAAATGAGAATAGAATACATGAATAAGGTTTTCATATTCTTCACCTATTCTTACCTAAGATGAGCAAAACCAACTTCATTTTTAACATCAATATCATTAATGTGGAGGTTTCAGCATGATTTTTTTCTGCTTGTCATAGATGGAATCAAGCTGCACACGATCTTCAAGGAGAATATGATAATCTGACAGGAGATATTCTGATATCAGCTGGTGTAATAGCATATCTGGGAGCTTTTACTGCTGGATTTCGACAAGAATGTACCAAAGATTGGAGCAAACTGTGCGAGGTTAGAAGGTTATCCTGGAGTTAAATAAATGTTTTTGTTTTTTGAGACTCCTGCAACAGGCTTCAAAAATCCCTTGTAATTTATTTTATATTAGCCTAGTAAACCTCATGGGCAAACCAATGGGATCAATTCTGCTGATCCAATATTTTGCAGATTTGAATTTAATAAATCAGTGAATTTACTCAACCCTTATACTTTACTACAAAATAGCATATCAGAAACTAGAAACCATAATTGATTTTGTATGGCTTGATTTTTACTGAAGTAAAATCTCATTGTTTTCTGTATTTTGCCTTTAAATGAAAGAACTAAATTTAAAGTGTAGTTATGTGTAATGTAAAACATTCTATAATTTAAACCATCAAATATTTGTATGTTAATTAAATGGTTGATTGTGTTGTTTGCAAAGGGACACTTCCAACATACTTACATGAATGCCATAATTCATAAATCAAGTGATTTGGAATCACTTAAAATGCATTAAGCAGTAATAAATTATCACTGGATTGCTGCACTGGGTTAATGGAAGATATAATTAGTTATTTTCAACTGTGTATGAATTTCTTAAGTCATAACTTCATATAACAAACCTCCCACATTATGAATGTACCAAAAACTGGACAAAAAAAAATTTGCAGAGAGAGTAAATATTTAGTGGGGAAATATAGTTAATTATTGAAATTATGGGTTTATTTTCCCCAGAATTTTTACTTATACATGACCTATTTCAGTCTCTGAAAACAAAATGCAATTTTCAGATTGAAGTGGCATTTAATAAAGATATAAAGAAATACAGAATAAAGAAAAATGTTTATTTTGTTGGGGTTTTCCCCCTCTTTTTCAGGAGAAAGAAATCCCTTGTTCTGAGAATTTCTCTTTGAGCAAGAATCTTGGTGACCCAGTAAAAATAAGAGCCTGGAATATTGCTGGTTTGCCAACTGACGTATTTTCTGTAGACAATGGGGTCATTGTTGACAATTCAAGACGTTGGTAGGTGACAAAAAGGTTTAATTTTTAAATCCAAACAAGTATCCACTTTTAAAAAACGAATATATGTGGAAAAAATGTAGCTTCTGTAGAACAATATAATTGAAAAAGGAGTGGAATCTTTATGTTCCAGGGGGGCATTCTGGTTATTTTAAGAAAAATGTTAAACATTTTTTGCCANCCTTTATGTTCCAGGGGGGAGGTAGAACAATATTTTACAAGAATTCTGCATTCTGGTTATTTTATAAAAAATGTTAAACATTTTTTGCCACTTTTAAAGCTGTTTCTGCTATTACTTTTCAAATTATCGTAAAACACCTATGCATCCATTATTCACTGGTATCTTAAAATAATATAATTAAATTGTATCATTTCTTCTTGACAGTCTGATACAGAAACATGTAAAACAGTTTAAAATTTTGGAAAACGCCTGCAAGCACTGAGAAAACTGTCCTGTATTTTCTAGGCCATTAATGATCGATCCTCAAGGTCAAGCAAATAAATGGATCAAGAATTTTGAGAAGGACAACCGTCTGAATGTTATCAAGATCAGTGACACAGATTATATGAGAACTGTGGAGAACTGCATTCAGTTTGGGACTCCACTGCTGCTAGAAAATGTTGGAGAAGAACTAGACCCATCTCTTGAACCTTTGCTGCTTAAACAGACATTTAAACAAGGTACAGCAGAATTAATTTAGAACCCTGAAGGAGAGGACATTAATGTTCAGTTTCTGGTCTCTGGGACCACCTGATATTTTTCATATTGCTCTCTTCCTGCCTTAATTCTGCCTCTGGCAAGAGAAGGGTAATTGCACAACAGCCTGAAGTTTTACTTTTTAATAAATGTCATTCCTGCCTATCGTGATAATGGTTTTATGTGAAAACCTTCACCAGATCACTGTAGGAGACTAAAGAATTTCTGTGAAGGAGACATTGTCAGTGAAATTGCTTTGCGTGTTCATTTTCATATGTTTTAGTCTAATAATAATATTTGCTAAATTTTGTACAAATCAAGAAAAGCTGTCAAGGCGTTTTGCTTAAGGCATAGTTTTCACTGTACTTGGCAAGTAGCTATGAATTTGGTATTCAACTTTTTCTCCTGTTATGTGCACAGCAAAGTGCACATAAAGAAAAATATGTTTTCCCTTCCTTCTTACCTAATTTGTCTTTATGCATGTTTTCATGTTTTCATGTTCAGTATTAAAAAAAAAGGAAAGTTAAGCTCAAACACTTTTTTTTCTTTGTGGTTTCCTCTTTCAGACAAGTAATTCAAGGAAAGAGTAGTCTGTAAAGAATATAATATTTGGGAATGATTCCACAGCTCTCTGTTGCCATCTCTAGTTTTTGTATATGCAAATTGGAAGTACAGTAGTAATTGGACTGACTTAATTTCATCTGCTAAGAGTGATAAGTGGCCCCACTGAAGTCTGTGAGAAATATTCAGACTATCAGATATATTTACTCATTTTTGCTTTTCAGCAAATATGTCATTGATGAGAAGTTTGCTTTTATTTAATGACAGAAGTATTTTTTCTATGAATAATTGGAGTAGGTAAGTTTTCTTAATGTTTCTCGTCTTAACTTTAGGAGGTATGGAGTGTATCAGGCTTGGTGAGAGCATTATTGAGTATTCCAGTGATTTCAAGTTTTTTATTACCACAAAACTAAGAAATCCACATTATATGCCGGAACTTGCTACAAAAGTTTTATTGCTCAATTTTATGATAACACCAGAGGGACTTGAAGACCAGCTGCTGGGTATTGTTGTAGCAGAAGAGAGGTAAGTCTCTCTTTATGGTAAACAGTCATTAAAGGTTTTTATGGCATCATTCCAAGGAAATGAGAAATTAATTTATTGTATAGATAAATGGATGTTACATGGTGTAAATGTTGCTCAGTAACAGCTTTAAATTAAAATTTTATTATTTAAAAAGTTTAAAGAGCAGTAAATTGGCTCTGCATATCTTAGGGTGGTTTTTTTCAGGCAGCAGGGCTACAATAAAGGAGAAGTAGGATGCACTGCCATTTGCAAAACACTAAGATGTTAAAGATCAGACCATCATTTCCAAACACTGAGTAGAAGTCATGCAAAGAAATCTCTACTCACCAGTATAAATAGATGTTAAACAGCAAAAACCTGTTTAAACTGAAAAGAATAATCACAAATAACTTCCTGTAGGAAGAGGGAATAATTTTCATGGGCTTTTTTTGCAGCCAGTGCAAGATGAGCATTGACTGATTTTGGTTTTTGTGTTTTTCTTCATTAGGCCAGATCTAGAAGAAGAAAGAAATGCTCTCATTGTTCAGTCTGCAGCCAATAAAAAGAGTCTACAGGAAATTGAGAAGAAAATTTTAGAAACTTTAGAGTCATCTGAAGGTGATATTCTGGAAGATGAAACTGCCATCCAGGTCTTGGATTCTGCCAAGATCATGGCTAATGAGATCACAAGAAAACAGCAGGTAAGAAGTCTCTATATGTGCTTCCCTCAATAATACAGAGAAATTAAATGTTAAAATTTGCAGCCAGCAGCAGGTGTCTCATTTGGACACATAGCACAAGGAGCAAATTCTATACTTGTGAAACGGGAAGAGAAATAAAATTGGATCTGTTCGAGAATCTTCACTGGTACACTATTTAGTCTTTAAAGTGTTTTAAAGTTAGTGTATCTGTAGTGCAGGTAAATAGATCAGGCAGTACTGGGCTAAGGCCAAGTGTTCGTTTTACCTACTGCAGTGGTGCCTTCTGTAGCAGAAAAGTTGCATTACTCTGGTGTTGCCGCGCTGTATGGAACTATTTTGGTGATGTTATTAAGCAGCAATATTTCTATAAAATCCCAAGATTAGTACAACCATTAGAAGCTGTTGTTTCTCCCCGGGTGCTGGTGTGCAGATTGCAGAGAAGACGGAGCTGAAGATCGCGGAGTCGCGGGAGGCGTACCGGCCCGTGGCACAGCACTCGGCCGTGCTGTTCTTCAGCATCGCAGACCTGGCCAACATCGACCCCATGTACCAGTACTCCCTCAGCTGGTTTGTCAGCCTCTTCATCAGCTCCATTCATGACAGGTAAAGGCAGTCTGTTTGCAGAAAATAAGGGGGGGTTCCATTCTCTTCCTACGAATAGTTTTCTCGCTTTTGGAAACAATTTGCCTCCTTAAATGCAGGCTTTTGCAGGAAAATAGGATTTATTAATGAATTAATTGCTCTTTTTAGTTACTGATTAAACAAATGATGAACTGTAAGCATCTGCTATATTTAGGTATTTTTAAGAACGTGACTTAGTGTGAAGTCAGGTTCTGAAATAGGCTCCATTTTGAAGACTGAGTGCCACCACTTAACCGTGGCAAATTGATTTCAGCTAATTATTTTGCTTGGGACATCTAAAAGTGCTACAGTCTTTTAAAAAGAGAGGGAGTATAGTTGAAATTTTGGGGAAACTGGCAACTAAGTCCCTTGTGGAGCCTGTGGATCTAAGATAAATCCCCCGCAACCCTTAATAGATGAGATTTCTTTGGGGATTGTATATGTTATTACATTTGAAGTCTCAGTTTATCCCTTCTTTTCTTTTTAGTAATAAATCCAAAATTTTGAAGAAGCGACTTCAGTATCTAAATGACCACTTCACCTACAATCTGTACTGCCAAGTATGTCGTTCACTGTTTGAAACAGACAAGCTGCTCTTCTCGTTTTTGCTCTGTTGTAATCTGCTCATGTAAGTTCAGTTTTGTGAAGTCTCTTACTAACAGAAACTAATGATTTTATCATGGAAGCAGGTACTGGTGAGATGGAATGTTCTATTATCAATGTGCACATTGATAATAATGCCTTTGGAGAAAGGTCATGAATCCTTTGGGCTAAGATGTGTAACATTAACAAATGGAAGAGTTTGTGAGTGGATGTATCACTTCTACAGAACACATGATGAAAACAGAATGTATGCCCATTTGTCTGTGGTTTTGTCAGTGATAAATCAATCTTTAAAGGATCTGGGTAGTGTTACATAGCATCCTTATGTCAAAAACAATTGCTGTTATTTAAGAAAACATTTTAGAACTAAAACTTAGGCAGTAATGTGTAATGCCAAAAACTTCTAGGTTTTTTCTTTGTTTTTCATTTTTTCTCTTCTTTGTCTGTTACCCTTTTGCATAACATTATGAGATCTCAGATGCAGTCTTCCCCTTTCCACCAGCTTTTTAGTTTTTCTCTTCCTAATTTTGTGTGAATACATTATGAAAGGAATGATATGGTCAAAATTGCACAACCATAATGTGCATACTTAATTAATTGCAGTGTGTACTCATCTGTACATGGATGTTCTTCCTGGGCCATTTTGTAAGGCTACTGTTGTTGCAGAATGCATTATTTTCTGCAAAGCCTTTAAAAATCAGGAATAATTGCACATTAAACAAATAAACCAAAAAAATAAAAAGGGCAGGTATTAGGAGTAAATTCTTCAGTTGTCAAGCACTGGAACAAGCTGCTCAGGGCAGCGGTGGAATCACCATCTCTGGAGGGATTTAAAAGCCATGTAGTTGTGGCACTGAGGGACATGGGTTAGTGATAGCTTGGCAGTGCTGGGTTAATGGTTGGACTTGATCTTAAAGGACCTTTCCAACTTAAAGATTTATCTCTTGAAACCCTTACTTTAGTCTTAATCAGACATTTTTACCACGCAGTTTTTTAGTAATATATAATATGGAGATCGGATCTCAGCTCTTACTGAAGTAGAAGCATTCCTAAAGGGCAGTGAAGTGTAATGAACTTCAAACAACTGTTTATATTATGTAAAATTGTATCTCAGTTACTGATTTTTTTTTTTTTTAATATAGGGCTAATAGTGAAATGGAACATCAAGAGTTTATGTTCTTACTTACTGGAGGTGTGGGTCTCAAGAATGAGCACAGGAATCCAGATCCATCTTGGCTATCAGATAAGAGCTGGGATGAATTATGTCGTGCAAGTGAATTCCCAGCTCTGGAAGGACTGAGGTATGGTAAAATACTGATGTGAATTTGCCTGACTTGGTTTTGAGCAATACATATGTAACATGCTGAAAGAAATGTTTGCTATGTTTTCCAAATCAGTGCCAGAATGTAAATGGGATGAAACCAGCCCCTTTTTTCATTATCATGTTTGATTCACTTACTCTGATCAGCCAGACAACTAATTGTAATATTATTTAATAAAATTGTTTTTTCTAAATTATTTGAGGCATTGCCCAAAAAAACCTTTCCTTTGAAATGTCTTCATGGTAGAGAAATAGTGTTTTAAGGGTTCAGTGAAAGCCAGAGATGGTACATGTAGCAGAATTCCACTGTAGTTCTGGGGAAGGAGTTTTTCTAGTAAACTCTATTCTCCTGAACTCAGTACCATTTCACCCTAAAAAAAATTAATTTCAGCCTGGTTTAAATAGAATTTAACACTAAATTCTGGAGAAAGCATGGCTGTACAAGACTTCCATAAATTAGCTGACTGCAAGTATTTGGGACATTTGGATCTGAATGTAGTAACACTGCTCCCATAGAAGAAATTCTTTGTTGTTTCAGCTCCATTGGAGTTTTAGTAGCAATGTGGATGTTGATCCCACCTTTAAATAATCTGCGAGTTGTTCCCATTGCAAAGGACATACTCTGCATGTTGTATGAAGGAAAATAATTTTTTTCCCTAGTTGAATTTCCTGGTAATTTTCTTCAGTTAAAGTGTGGTGTTTTCCTGTAATAGTGGAGGCAGAAAATTCACCTGGACCTATGAATGTCCAAGCAGTGGTGGCTGGAGGAACAGACAGAACTTATTGTCAACTTGGAACTTTTCAGGTGGAGTCTCTTCTCAGCAGCATGGTGGAAAGAGATTTTTCACTGTTCAGTGTGGAGAAGCTCAATTGTGGGATTATTTTCTAATGTAGATATGAAGTGTCTTAAATGACAATACAATGTAATTTACCTTTGATAAACCTTAAAAGAATACTCCAGGTATTTACAGTACTTGTGTTTTTTTCTCTAGGAGTCATGTCTCTGAAAATATAGGTGAATGGCAAAGAATGTACGATAGCAAAGAGCCTCAAAACTTTCCATTACCAGAAGAGTTAAACAATACGTTAACTGAATTACAGAAAATAATAATTCTTCGGTGCTTAAGACCAGACAAGGTAAAATTACCTGTTATGGAGTGTTTGCAGACTGTGCCATGCCTTGTAGCATAGTTTGCCCTGCCTGTTCCAGTAATTAATCTGGTTTTCATCATATTTATTAAGAAAGTACATGCTGTTCTTATTTTTCAAGTGGCCAGTACAAACACCACAAGCATCAGCTGAAATCTTTCTTTCTGATGTGATTTAACGAATCTTTTGGAGGATTCTCATTGTTCTAGTTCTCTTGCAGTATTTTTTCATGGCTAGGCTATTTCCTGGTGCACCCAATATACTGGAGAACAAGACATATTGGCCTGCCAAAAATACACAGGGTATCCAATACCATGTGCTTTCATGCAAACGATTTCTAAGGCAAAAAGAGATAAAATATGTTGATTCTATCGACCAAGATGAACTTTCAAAAATTCTGCCTTTGGTGCACTTAACAAATTGTATTGCATTTTCTTTAGGAACTATCAGTGTTATAATTTAAGGCATATTGCAATTGCTCCCTTGAATTAATTAAAAATAATTACTTTAATATTTCCTAAGGGAGAATGTGCTTGTCTTCCACATCAGGAAAAGCCTGAATCAAAGTCTTAATGTTATTTAATATTATTTATATGAGGTATGTTATTCTTTATTTTCTAAAAACATTATTATTTCTCTTGTAAGGAAAAACTAAGGAGGTGTCAACAGGAGTTCTGGATCATTCTGCAAGACTGGTCTCAAATCTCTGCAAATCAGAGAAGTGTCTGCAGTCTTGGGAATTTGGCATAAAAGACAGTGTCAGATCTGCAGTTATGTCTATGTTAATGGTTTGTGTTTTTCTTTTTTTTTTTTTTTTTTACCAGATTGGTCCAGCTATAACAACATTTGTTACTGAGAAACTGGGGAAGAAATTTGTAGAGCCACCACCTTTTGATCTAGCAAAAAGTTACTTAGATTCAACTGCTACAGTCCCTTTAATATTTGTGCTATCTCCAGGAGCAGATCCCATGTCCAGTAAGTATACACAGCAAGAGAAAATAGGGACTTCAAATTCCCCTTCAATACACAGTGAGGATTATTTTGCACTATCTGCAAGTAGATATGAGTGCATTATGAGATTATGAGTGCATTATGTCAGACTGCTAGAATTCTGTGCCCCTTCAAAATGGGAATTAGTATGTATGTATAAAGAAAATAGTTGTAGAAGTATTTCAGTATCTTTTTTCTGACATAACTTCTTTTTAATGTATGAGTGCTAAAATCTTATTCTTTCTGTTCAAGGCCTCCTGAAACTGGCAAATGACAGGGAGATGGTTGGAGATAAATTTCAGTCCATCTCATTAGGACAAGGACAAGGACCAATAGCGACAAAAATGATTCAAACAGGAATGGAAGAAGGAACATGGGTTTGTTTACAAAATTGTCATTTAGCTGTCTCCTGGATGCCAATGCTGGAGAAAATATGTGAGGAGCTTAACAGTGAAAAATGTCATCCAGAATTCAGACTTTGGCTTACAAGTTACCCTTCACCAAAGGTATATGCATTGCCCCATAATCTCTGTTTAGGGAAAGGCAAAATTGATGGCATTTTTAGGGAGTTTTTGACCTGAATGAGCTGATAATACAAAACTTCTCTGAAATGCAATTAGGCTTTGAAGAGATAATTTAACCAAGAAAGGACATTTAAAAATTTATTATAAACATGATAAATAAAGCTTTCTTTTTAATATTTTCATACTGTGATGTGCAATACTTTGTATACTACTCAATGGAACTGCAGTCTGTCAGCATGTATGATTAAGAAGGTTTTTTTGCTTTCACACAAATTAAAAAAATTAATCTTGCATTTTATTTGTGAAATGTTGAATACCAAGAAAACATTTTAAAATACAGGTTTGTTATTTACATCAGAGTCATACTTTCTTGATGCTTTGGAGAATTTTTTATAAGCTGTTGACCTTCAAAATGTAATTTCTTGCAGATAGTTGTCGATGTAAAAAACACAGAATAATCATATATTGTTAATATAGAATCTATTCCACACTTTCTGAATGCAGCTTTGCTATTTTTTATTTCTAGTTTCCAGTAACCATTCTGCAGAATGGAGTGAAGATGACAAATGAACCTCCTACTGGTCTCCGGTTAAACCTACTTCAGTCATTTCTTTCTGATCCTATTTCTGATCCTGAATTCTTTGCTGGATGCCCTGGAAAGGAGCTGGTAATGTGCCTATCTCTTCAGAAGGTTTTGGGCTTTAGGGTTTTTTTTACCCACAGATATATTGATTTCTGTCCAGTGAATAATTACAAGCTAAAATTTTTACTGTGGTTGTGAATTTAGGTTTTGCAGTGAAAAAGATAATTAGTAAAGAATTACCTCTGCCAGGTAATTTAATGTAGCAATATTTTAAATGGTTTCTTGGGCTTTATTAAATCACGTACATGCTATACACACATAGTATACAATGTATATGGACTCTGCACATTGATTAGAAGGGCATGTCTGTCATTATTGTGATGATAAGCACTGAGACCTTTTCTTGCTACCAGGGGGCAAGTACTGCAGTGCCTGCATATTTTATTGATACCTGGTGAACAACTTAGCTGATCATTACCTGTGAAGGGAGTGAAAAACAGTGGAATCAGAGATAGGAATTATCAATATTCATAGGTGTGGCTGCACCTAAGGACTTGCTTTAAAAATACATTTGTGTTTTTTGTTTATCTAATGAACCTTAAAAATAAATACCTGGCACTGTTGGGGTTCTTATTAAGTCAGTTGCCCTACACATTAAAAAATATCATGGTACTTGAGGAACTGCTAAATGTGCTTGCATATGTGGCACTGTGTGTGCACTTGTTCCCAAGGCAAAAACCAGAAGGTGCTTAGTGGTGGCCTGGATTTATACCTGGGTGGAGGGAGGTAATGCAAGGGTGCTCACTACACAGGTTGCACACTACCATGAGCTTATAGACTAGTTAACAATACCTCTTTCTTTTGCTTTTCTCAAAGATATGGGAGAAACTGCTCTTTGGAGTTTGTTTCTTCCATGCTCTTGTTCAGGAGAGAAGGAAGTTTGGGCCCCTTGGTTGGAATATACCCTATGGATTTAATGAATCCGACTTGCGAATCAGTATCAGACAGCTGCAGGTAAAACCATTGATCACCTCCTAAACTCTGATCTTGCAAAGCACAGCTGGGAGTCACAAGGAGCAATACACTGAAGTTACCTCAAATGTTCATAGATATTCAGGACTTCAGCTGTTAAGGCAAGGAATGTCAGTCATATTATAAATATTTTCAAAATTACAAACGACATAAAAAGTTTAGATTTCTACAGGCATATGGAATATAATGAATATATGTGAGGATTATAAAAGTTAAATTTGTCATGTACAAGAGCTCATTGTTCTTTAAGTAGCACATGTCAATGACAGTCACCTGTTAGGGTGGTTAGTAGGAGGAAATTTTTTTTACGTGTATACTGGTAGTTAATAGAACCTCAGACTATTCTTCCTCAGGATGAAATGGTGGACACTACTTGACATTGAGCTTTTTAAAGGCACTCTGTGGAAAAGTCAGGAGAGTTAAAACTGAATTACAGAAGTTGAGGCTGAAGATTCGAAAAAGTTACCAAGAAGATAATGAATGAGATTGGAGGAAGATTAAAAGATAAATTAAGTGAAACACACATTTATTTCTGGTGCAGAAAAGCATCCATCTACAAAGTTTGAACTGGATAAACCATCCACTTGTAAATAATTCAAGAATGACTTGGATGACTGAGTAATTTTGATATTCATAAGAGGCTTTTACTCTTAACTCATCTTGATTTTAAACAATAATTTTTACCTGAAAATAAGATCTCAGAATTAGGATTTCCAGCACCTAGGAAGAAAACTCCATAAACTGCAGCTTACACATGCTGTAGCTTCCAGCCTTTTAGTCAGTTAGCAGACTGTTGTTTAGCAGATACTGCAAGCCTCTAGAATTGCTCTTATTTCTGTTTCAGTTATTCATCAATGAGTATAGCCACGTTCCCTTTGAAGCTGTCTCTTACCTGACTGGTGAGTGTAACTATGGAGGTCGAGTGACAGATGACTGGGACAGACGTTTGCTGCTGACGATGCTGGATGACTTCTATAACCCGGATATAATTGAAAATCCTCGTTACACTTTTTCTCCCAGTGGCAACTACTATGCTCCACCCAAAGGCACATATGAGGAGTACATTGAGTTTATTAAGGTAAAAAGTAGCAGCAAGATCTTGCACTGTTACAATGATGTGCTATGAAAGCAATCCTTAAAGCCTTAATGAGGTAGTTTTTCAGCACAATTAATTGTGTGCTCAGGTTCTTGCCTAGTATGCTTGTATGATCCTTGCCATGATCTCAGATGTTTAGGAGAGGGAATCAGTAAGTAAATAGGAGGACGTGTAGCATAGATAATTGAGAATTCCTTGGAAATTACTTTCTGTATGAGAGGTGGTGGTTTTATCACCAGTAATTCTGTCTCCAAATACCTGCTACTAAGGTCCTCACACACCTGCAGCTGAAGTCAGTGGTAGCTTTTCACTCGACTTCTTGAAGAAACCTTGGATCACATTCTTCCTGCTTTATGTCACCCAGACATTTTTTTTTATTTTGTCCTAGAATCTTCCCTTTACTCAGCACCCAGAGGTATTTGGCTTGCATGAAAATGTGGATATTGCAAAAGATCTTCAGCAAACTAAGACCCTCTTTGAATCTCTGCTTTTAACACAAGGAGGAGGCACCCAGGGAACTTCTGGGGGTGGTGACAGCACTCTCTATGCAATTGCAGATGATATTCTCAGCAAGGTATTCTATATATAAATTACTTCAATTTATCTTTTTACAAAGCAGAAATTCCTTAACTAGACTCTTCAGTGTAAAGTGGATTTTCTGTTGAAAGAAAAGCATTCTGAAGTGAATTTAGTGCAATGTGAAAGTAAGAACTTTTGTGGATGTAAGAGATCACAGCTGTATTTCAGTTGAAAGAAATTCTATTAAATAGGCAGAAGACAGGAGAGAGAAAGCAGAGCAAAGAGAATGTGAAAGAACAGTTGATTCGTTCACATGGAAAAATTTAAAATTAATAAATTGAAACATATTAATAAATTTTCATTATATTAAAAATTCTGTGTGTTTTTGAAAAACCCCAAAATTTTTATTTAGATTGAGCTATTGAATCCTGTATTACTAAGATAAGAATCAGAAAGTGGTTTCTATTGCTTTGCAAATTTTCTCATTTGCATACCTTTAATGTAAAATCATAATGACATATGAAATGATCTCCAAATGTGTTGTCATTTGCAGCTTCCAAAGGATTTTGACATTGAAAGTTGCCTAATTAAATATCCCGTGAGATATGAAGAAAGTATGAACACCGTGCTGGTGCAAGAAATGGAAAGATTTAACCAGTAAGAATGTTCTATTTTATTAAATTTACCAGAAATCATTCTATTTGCAGAAAAATATTTCTTGCAAATCAAATTGTGTAAGCCCCGTAGTGTGTGAAGCATTTTCTTGTTCCCTTCTAATTGCCTGCAGCGATATCTGCAGTCCAAACATCCTTGCTCCTTGTGGAGAGTCAGAGTGTAGGATAGATGTCAGGAAAAATGAAGTGGCAAAATTAACTGAATGAGAGAAGAAGGGAGTATGAGGAAGTACTGGGAAAAGAGAATGCAAACAATATCTATTTTTTTTAACTTCACTTTCCCTTTCACCATCCTTACTTCATTTTATTTTCCTCATATTTCTGACCTGTAGGGTAAAGGATGTAGAAAATCTACATGCACAGTTATAGCTTATGAAATGTTTTCTGTAATTGAGATATTTCTCTTTGTTTCTCAGTTTTCTCATGTGCTTCTCTTTGAATTATTTTTTCCTCTTCTTTCAATGCTTTTTCCCCTATGCTTAATTTTCACAGTTATTGTTCTAAGACTACAAACATAGAATTGCATTTATTTTTCTCCTTGGGTCCTCAGTCTCTTTTTTCACTTTGTTTCCTAATTTTCTTTTTTATCTTCACCTGCCTCTCCATTCTTTCTTTCTGTTTTTTCTCTTTCCTCTTTCTTTTCTATTTGTCTCTCTGTATCTCCTGCTTAATTTTCTCCCAAATGCTCTCTGGCCCTAAGTCTCCAAGTTGTCCTTATTGCACTCTCTACCCACCTGTTCTTTTGCAATCTAAACCTTTTTCCTTCATCTAGTATATAGTGGATACATTTGGAGTTCCGAATTTATGCTCTTATGAAACAATTCAAGATATCAGAGATAACAAAAGAGTTTATTACTGTTCCTAGTCTTAAATAAATCTGCACTAAAGCATAAATCCATGACTCTACAGAAATGGCTTACTGTGCAGATATCTATATAGATAAAAAAGCTATAAAAGTTCTGTATATGCCTCCATAATCCACTTCTTTTACTTTTTTTCCAATGACGTAGTCATGTTTAACAAATTGTGCAGAATGTGTGAAAATTGTTTTTGTTTTAATTCTAGTTTAATCCGAACTATTCGCATTACACTAATTAACCTGAAGAAAGCCATTAAAGGACTGGTTGTTATGGATGCCGACCTGGAGGCTCTGTCTGGCAGTCTCCTTGTTGGAAAAGTTCCTGAGAAGTGGGCACAGCATTCATACCCAAGTCTAAAACCATTAGGGAGCTATGTTGTCGATTTGCTAGCAAGGCTGAAGTTTTTACAGGTAATGTACAAGTGGCAGTGCTGCCAATTGTTCAGTCTGCTTCTCCATATAATTTGTCTTTATTGGGAAAGGAATGATAGGCTTTGTTTAGATTCTCTGAGTACAATTATGTAGAAAATAGTCAAAGCGTGTGGGATTTCTCTCTTTCTGATTGTTCAGTGTATTGCTTTCCTCTCTCCAGGACTGGTATGAATTAGGGAAGCCTGCTGTTTTTTGGCTGTCAGGATTCTATTTTACTCAAGCTTTCCTAACTGGAGCCATGCAAAACTATGCTAGGAAGTACAGGATCCCTATTGACCTTCTAGGATATGAATTTGAGGTATGGCTAAACTATAAATTAATATTTTATTAATCTAAGTCCTGATGTTGTGGTGAGATGTAGTAAATATATCCTAGCTGGAAAGTTCATTTTGCAACTGGCTGCAGTCTGAAGATATAGGTAAGACTGGCAGGCTAAATAAGCTCTGTAGAAGAGTTATTCTCAAAGTGATTAAAAGTAATTCTATCACTGGACCCAGAACTCCACTCAAGAGAACAGCCTAACCAGTGTATATTTTTCTGTGTGATTAAAGCCTCATGTTATAAACTACAAGAAAGGTAATTAACAAACCCGAAGAAGTCTGTTGTCTCTATAGATATGTATAAAAGTAGCATTGAAAGGAAGGGTTGCTATATTATTCTCAGTTTGGTTTGGTCTGAAAATTGGTAATTGGCTTAAAAGCTCAAAAAGCAAAGAGCTGTGAGAGTTTCATGACTTGGAACACTTATTTCCTGCAGGTTATTCCTCAGGATACTGCAGATACTGCACCGGAGGACGGTGTTTACATCCACGGATTATTTTTGGACGGAGCTCGCTGGGACAGGACCAAGTCAGTAGCCAAGTGTTTTACTGTGGTTCTGGAAAGCTTTTTTCAGTGGTCAAACAAGACTGGTTTAAATAATTTAAGTGATACTTTTCATATTATTGGAATAACACACCAAATTAAGTACTCTATCATGTATGGAAAACAGGGAAGAAAAAACAAACAAGCAACAACCAAAAAGCACCCACCAAACCCCTCAAGCCACAAACAATTACTTTGTTGCTTTCTCTCTCCAGGGGAATATTAACTGAGCAATATCCCAAAGTGCTCTTTGATGCCATGCCCATCATTTGGATAAAGCCAAGTGAGTATGATTTCTCTAATGTGTGAGCAATTCAACAAGAAACTGCAACAGTGGTTTCCTTTTTTTACTGAAGATCACTGAGGAGAACTTTTGACTGATGTACAGAAACGGAGTGTTTTACCTTATGTGATTTAGCAGGGTTAGCTCAGGTTATTTTAAGCTTTGTGATAGCTGTCTTTCCTACTAGTAAGATAATTTTCACAAGGCTTGTTTTCCTTGATTGAGAGGAGTAAATCCCTTTTTTTATTTATGCACAAAATCAGGACTTACTACTGCAACCGCTGCAACTTAAGTGTTAGCAAATAGGCAGTATTAAAATTTGCCACTTTTTCTGGTGGTGCCTCCTCTTGAAGTTGGACGAATTTGTTCAGACCTGCATGATTTTGTGCTTTGCACAAGTTCCATGCAAGCAGTCTGAGCAACAAAAAGTTCCTGCAGAGTTCTGTCCTTGGATCTCAGATGACTTGAATTGCAGTTAGATTCTCTGGCAACTGGACCAGAATTCTTGCAGAGCTGTGAAAAACTCATGTATAAGCTATGTATTAACTAGGTTACTATTCAGATTTTGATGTGTCTTTCAGTATTACAAAGCTGGTAGAATCACAGGAAGGCATCCAGTCCTGAAAATAAATTTTAGCTAATTAGTGGGGTTTAAGAATGAAAAAAAGCACACAAGAAAACACAAGGAGAAAAAGCCGGACAACTTTACTCTGTTGCTCACAAAACAATTTTGCATTTTAATTGACCTTTAAAGATGTTACTGTAAGTATGTAACCTTTGCATGTAGATTATGTTTCTACCAACAGATCTGCTGAATGTAATGCATTATTTTGGGTTTTTTTTGAAGCTGTAACATCAGACATAAAGGAGTCTAATGCCTATGTTTGCCCGCTCTACAAGACGAGTGAGCGCAAAGGGGTCCTGTCCACTACTGGGCATTCCACCAACTTCGTCATTGCTCTGAGGCTCAACACAGACCAGCCAGTCCAGCACTGGATCAAGAGAGGTGTAGCCCTGCTGTGCCAGCTGGATGACTGACTGTGGACAGTTCATGTACAGACTCCACAACTTCTTGTTCTCTTTGCTGGCTGACAGAGGAAGTGGAACTTAGTGTGTAAAACAAACATCTGGAGGTTTTTGTGTTGTAAGAGGGCATACAGATACTGTCTGACCCTCAAGCTTTTGTGTTAAGTATGTATTATTATTATGACCATCTTTACAATCTGTAAGCAGTACAACTAGGAGTTTAGCCCTTGGTGATATTATTAAAATGTGAACATCTTTCTTGTGAATAGTT
This sequence comes from Sinosuthora webbiana, assembly GCA_013397395.1. Lineage (NCBI taxonomy): Eukaryota > Metazoa > Chordata > Aves > Passeriformes > Sylviidae > Sinosuthora > Sinosuthora webbiana. The sequence goes on from VXBN01006996.1 coordinate 334,353, forward strand.
GAATGTCACAAAACATATTTTCATGGGAAATGGAAGTAGTCTGCACTTTCTGAGAAAAACATTACAGGTAATGAACTTGACTCTGCACTTTTGTTTTCTTTAAAAATAATTAAAAATCATTACTTAAGCAATCTTTCTACATGTCCTCTAGCAAAGAACCGTTTCCACCTTGCATTCAGATACAGCCATCATCTGTTCTGTGTATGGATCCCTCCATGAAACACAGTAGGAAAAACTGAAGCACATAAAGGTCTCACTCCATCCTACCATCAATATTACAACTGGCCATCTGTTTCTCTCATTTCCCTGCTTATTGGGTGTTGAACCAGTGTAAGTCTGTCTTCCTGAAACTGCTTTTCCCTTTAAAAATTTTATTTTTCGATTGCTTTTCTATTTATATTAATGTGAATGATGATTAAGCAATCAGGAACATGTATGAATTTTACTTGAATTTTTGTTTGATTATTTGCTTGGTTTTGTTGACTTTTACTGTTTCAGTTTTGGGTTTTTTGCTGTCTTACTTAAGCAAGCTCCTAAGACCACCTTCAATTTGCTCTCCTAGGACAGCACTAGAGAATTTTCTTTTTATAGTGTAATACTTACTGCTATAGTTCTGAAGTTCTTATTCCGAAAATCAAAAGTATTTTTACAAGGAAACTGGAGTTTTAACTCCTTCTTTTGTTGGCCCCACTTATCAGGTCAGATTATTAAACATAACTGACGTGTGTGAAAGAAACGTGGAGAAAGTCCCAGAGTATCTTATGATCGGGTATTTATAGTGAGCTATTAATGGACATGGGCTCTGCAGGGATTGTTTTCAATCCTGAAAATGTCACTTTCGACTTAATAATCACTTCTTCAAAGGCTGAGATCTTCCCTCTTTCAGAAGGTGAGGAAACCCAGTATATTTTCTCAATTCATAGGAAAATTAGTAGGATTTTTAGGAAAAAAAGTAGTCTCCACTTAATGTATTTATATACTCATTGAGCCATAGTAAAATCAATTACTAACAATTTCTTGCTGTATATGTTGCTAATGTATTTCTCTTTTTTTGCTACATATGCAATTACAGAGCAAGGCCTTGCAATCACACATTAGGTGGATCGGGGAACAAATTAAATAATGCAGATTTGCTGTGAATTACTGCTGCCCAACTTTAAGATATTTCTAGAATTTTTCCAAGCTTTGTAGTTGGCACGTGGACAACTCCCTTAAATTTCCTGTCCTCATTCATTTTGCCAAGTTATTTATTAGCAAGTTATTAAATAAATATAAATTATTTATTAGTTAATAATAAATATTATTTATTGTTATTTATAAATTAAATTTATTAGTTTATTTTATTAGCAATAAAATTAGCAGGTTTATTTATTAATTTTATTTTACCTTGCCCTGTGGTTTTGTGTTGTTTTGTGTTGTTTTGTGTTTTCAGGCCAGCTGTCTTGAAAGCCAGAAGTGGAAGTTTTGATGAGGTATAACAGATGAGAGGTTTGAGGCTAACAAAACATCTTAGATCTTGAATATGCCAAGAACAGCATGACTGCTTAAGCATATAACAGTGTAGTCATTTATTTTAAACAATGTTTCATTTCTCTTGATACTGACAGAGTGATTGCTATTTCTGTTACTCCACATCTAACCTGAAGATTTAACATCTGCTTCTAATTAAAAAGCAGTGTTTCCCTACAGAAGTGATCCATGTTGTGCTGATTTGCCATGAATAATTCAGTGTATATGGTTGATGGTGATTCTGATGAGGAAATCCCTACCCAGCGAGCTATTCAGGAAAGTTTACAAGATAGGCATAAATTTGAAACAAGTGGCAGTGCAGCAGAGGTTGAAAGGTAATAAGTTATTATTTCTATTTTGGGTGTTTTCTTGGCATTTTTGTAAGCATTTAGTAGACCTCATTTTCCTTTGTAACTCCATGTGTTGTATTGTGCTGACCTTGTCTCCTGGATACTAAAAAGCACCGGTAGCTTACTTGTTCTGAGTTCTCCCTGAGTGAGTGTACCTGTTTCCTGGAAAATACGGAATGTATGAAACTTTCAGGTGATGTTTTACATCAATATGTAAATGAGCATAAGGCTGTGTGAAGAAGATAAGTAGGTGATGTAAAAGTAGATTGGTATGGGAGCATCCCCTCATTTTAGCATTTAATTGTTGGCCTTTGTGTGAAAAAATCAGTGTTTACAGTGTCAGTGAAAGACCAACAAAAAAAGTGTTTCAAAGTGTTAAACCCTCCCAAAACCAATGTAACTCAGAGAAATCTAACATATTGTCTAAATCAGAGTATTTAAAGTAAGGTATAATTATATCCTTAGCTTCACATGAATTTTTACTTCTCATTTTATTCTTGTTCTGTTTATGCAGTTTCCAGTACACCGCAAGTAAAGAACATGGGCAGATCATTGCAGCAATTCGGACAGTTAAGTACAAATACACCCCTGGGGATGGCTGAGCAATGCCTACATTTTAGGGGTTTGATCACCTGATTTAAGTGCAGCTTTTCTTTATATAGTCTTGGGAAAAGTAAGGAAACTAAAAACAAGACATCCAAAAGCTAACTTATTAGATTGGATCATGGAAGTGAGATGGGTTCAAGTGTCACCCCCTTCCAAAATTCCGGTGCTTCATCTCATAAAATTAGGGGAAAACTCCAGGCCTTTCTTTTAAAATGAGCAAGATAATGGTGGGATAAATGGTACTCAATGTATTAGTTGCCTGAATTTTATCTTATGATGAGTAATGGGATATGTGTCTGTGTTAAAACATCACAGGCCAAGAGGAGGCCTTGAAGAAGTTGGTGAGGCACAGTTTTGCTTTTGAAGAAGCAGATCAGCAAGGCTGGCTTCCTGTGCATGAAGCTGCAGCACAGCTAAATAAGAACATTCTTGAAATAACTTTAAAAGGTACAAAGTCCTTCTAGTTTTTCACCAAAAAGTTTTACAAAGTAAAGCTTGATGAATCATCCAACTTCACATGTGTTCTGCTTTTGTGTATTTCAGCCTCCCGTGACATTACGTGGGAGCAGTCCACTCTAAAAGGGGAAACACCTCTCTTGGTGGCAGTAAGAAATTGTTCTGTGGACAATGTCCAATTTCTCCTGCTCAATGGCTGCAATCCCAATGTTAAAGATGAAGAGGGAGATTCTCCTTTAGTTATAGGTGAATACTGTTTTTAGGGGTGGAGAGGTGAGGGAAGGAGGTGAAGATATAGTTATACATTTTAGGTTTCGATGTGACATATTTGACTTCAATGCCTAAAATATTTTGCTAAAAGGAGAAAAAAAAAGTTAATCTCAGCATTGCATGTGTCTGTCCCTGTCTATTTTTGTCAAATGATAATTAGCTTTCTCCACGAAGTGCAGAGTGTCATCCTCTGCTTTCCTTGGCATCATTTCTGCAGTGGTGCCAGGTAGCAGGTCCTTCTGCTTCTTCATGCTATTACTTGCCCTTCATGTCTGCAGGCATTAAACATTCATATTCTCTGCCCACGTGGTATCTCCTTCATTGCATCAGCCTTTCTTTGTCCAAAACCCATGGTAACTGGTTTTAATTATCCAAAATTACAGCCAACCAGCCTGATTTATCTGCAGCATGTAGAGTGCAAAGAAGTGTTTGTCCCTATTTAGACACTGCCAGCATTAGTCCAAGGGTGACAAGAAGATGGGCTGACATTCTCAGTTCACTTCTCTTTAATATTTTGTAATTTAGGAATAAGGTCCCATACCTACTATAGTCCTAGTATAGTCTCATACCCACATTCTTTGTGTGAATGCCACTTTAATTTGATCATGCACAAGAACTGACTGTAATTCATTATTTCTAAAGAACTATATTTTGCCAAAATGTTTTTCAAAAGTGTTCTGTGTTCATTTCCTTTGCTTCCCTCTATCTGGGCTATGATGCCTTCATTCTTACTGAATCCTACCCAAAAAAAAGGAAAGTGTCTTCTCATTATTTAAATTCTAAAGGAGCACTCTAAGTTTCTTGGATGATCCTGTACATTTTTCTGTATTGGAAGGGTGGTTTCTTTTTCAAAACTATTGTTAAAGGAGGAGAAAAAGGCCTCCCAATCATGTGTAAGACCCTCAGTCCATTCCTGTGAAATGACTGCAGCTTCAAGTCTGGGCCATCTGCTTAAAAAAGTGTACGGAACTCCTGGACACTTTTGAAGTGCACAACATTAAAATGCACCAGCCCCCAAGAAGGGGATGGATGGGGTTTATCTAAAGCAGCCATGTAGGTTACAGATAATGGGACATCACAGTTTCTATCACAGAATGCTGTCACTTGTGTTCAAGCAGCTGTGGCACATGAAGCTGCTCAGCCTAATCTGTCCAGCTGAAGGGCACTTGCTATCCTGCACAGCCTGGAAGATCAAAGAGAGAAGGAGGGAAGGGTGTTCCCTAATAATTCCATCACTGGAGCTAATGCAAATTTCTCTTTTAAGATCCTTGCTGACTTAAGAGTTTAGACTTATTAAGCTAAGAAAGCATATGAAAATCATTATAAGCTTTGTTTTTCATCATGGTAACCGCTCATGGAGATTAAATAGAGCTCTGGTGGCAGCTCCTGAGCACCAAGGCCCTGGGTGTGGTCTCCATCTAGTGGCAAGGAAAGCTGTGTTCTGTTCCATTACCAAATGCAACAGAGAAAAAAAGTCTGCAGGGAGAAAAAGAGATCACCATGAAATGATTCCTTTGCATACTTAGTACTGTCCTGGAAGCAAAGAACAGACTTGTTGATGAGTTAAACCTTTCAGTGTAGGGTGGCATTTCTCATTGCATAAATAGCACTGCCAGGAACAGCTTTCCTGGGCTGCCACAGTGCACAGAATAGCACTGAGTAACAATCCTGCCTGATGCTTTCCTTGTTGTCCTACAGCAATTAAACTTGATTCCTATGACATTGCCTCCTTGTTGCTACGATCTGGTGCCAGAGTGAATCTGCGCTGTGTCCATGAGAGAACCGCTCTGCATGAGGCAGCCAGGCTGGGCAGGAAAGACCTGGTGCAGCTTCTCCTGGATTCTGGAGCAGATCCTGATCCCCGCAGTGGATATGGGCTCACACCTCTAGCACTGGCTGCTCAGATGGGTCATACAGAAATTATGGAGCTCTTACTGCAAAAAGGTGAGACTTTATTATATAGGACCTTATAGGAAGAGAAGGCTTCAGATATGCCTTCAAAAACAGCAGCAGAAGTAGCTCACCTTCCTAGAGAAAATTAAATGCCATCTGCACTGAGGGTTGTTGTGATTTAGTGAAGGCCTGATAAATATAAATTTGTATAATATTTTAGTGAGTACTTATAATAGTTTTTTTAATGCTCTAATATTTTCTCATGTAGACAGGTCACCCTAGGGCATGCTTGACAAGATATTTATGGTGGGGAATTTTACATCATGGTTTAGCAGCACCAGAACTGGATTGCCTGAACTGGTTGCATACTGGGTGCTCTCATGTTTACAGTTACACCTGCCTGGTCTTTGTAAAGTAAAAGAATTGAAATGCATTTTTTGTAAGGCAAAAGCAATTGTTGTTTTGATGAATAAGAACCAAATCTTTTGCTGGCACAGTTCTAAGAACAATTCTTACTGTGCTCAAAGCAATTTGGACCTTCTTGTTCCCAGGATTAGATAAACACACCTAAGGATCCAACATGAAGATTTTATACCCACAGTGGTTCTATTTGATGGAGAATAGAATTCAAAATACTGTATCACTGGGGGGTTAGAGATATTAATTACAGCTGGATATTTACTACTTTGAAAAATCCTTGCTGCTTCTTCCCAGGTGCAGATGTTCTTTCACAGGCAATGGACTGTGCTTCTATATTGTTTGAAGCAGCAGGAGGAGGAAATCCAGATTCTGTGAGTCTTTTACTAGAATATGGGGCTGATGCCAATGTACCAAAGCACTCGGGTCATTTGCCAATCCACAGAGCTGCATATAGAGGACACTTTCTGTGAGTTAATATACTTAAAAATCAAATAATAGTGACACCAGAAATATTAATTTTACTAATTTTCTTATTCAAAGCAGGCAGAAAATCTGTAGTTTCATACAAGGAATTATATTTGACTGTGTAAATATGTCTGTTCTGTGTCTGAATGTACAAGATGAGTCAGGATAAGATCTTGATGATTTAGGCTGTACATCTTAATCTCTATGGTATTTCCCCATTTCTCACAAGTAGTAACCTGTCCAGACTGATGCTGTGGTCCTTGGGACATTGTCACTCTCTTTGGGTCAATGTCTAATCTCCATCCCATCACAGAATGTGAATGGTGACTATACTAAATAGACAAATAGTGAGTAAGGGTTATCCCTATTTTAAAGAGTAAGACTACTGAAGATATTTATGCTGAAATCACAACTAAAAAATGAGAAACAAGCACCTAAGGAGTCTTAATTTCTGTATTAATATTTTCTGTATATTAATTGTTATATTTAAACATAGATGTATATATTACATTATACATTATATGTATTCATGTTATAAAACATATTCTATTAATTCCCCAATCCCTATAGGTTTAGTAAAAACACTGTGCTTTCAACATTCCAGAAAAATTTCTATTGAGAAGGAATCATTAATTCCTATAGAAAGGAATGGGTTGTTCATGAATAATTGTGTAATATAATGATATTTTATGTGTAGTAGGTGTAAAGTCAGTATCCCATTGCTGGGTAACAGTGTCATTGTTAGCAATTCAAGTCAATGCATGCCATGGTACCGATTTGGTATATTCAGATTATTCTAACAGTCATGATGAATTCTGAAGCCAAACAACGCAGAGACATTCAAAGATGAGTTAGATGAACCAAAATGTTTAAGATGCTGAGATGCTTCTGGTTTTAATTTTTCAGAGCTCTAAAATATTTAGTTCCAGTGACTGATTTTGCTGCCATTAAAGAAAGTGGGATAAGTCCAGTTCACTCAGCAGCAGCAGGAGCACATCCTCAGTGCCTTGAGTTTCTCCTCCAGTCGGGTTTCGATGCCAATTTTATGCTGGCTCAGAGAGTTCGCAAAGGCTATGACGACCACCGGAAATCAGCCCTGTACTTCGCTGTTTCCAACGGGGATATCTGCTCCACACAGCTGCTGCTGAACGCCGGAGCCCTGACAAACCAGGATCCCATCAACTGCCTCCAAATAGCCTTGAGAATGGGCAACTACGAGTTAATGAACCTGCTGCTCCGCCACGGGGCCAACGTCAACTACTTCTGCCGCGTGAACACCACGCATTTCCCCTCGGCTCTGCAGTACGCCCTCAAAGATGAGGTCATGCTGAGGATGCTGCTCAACTACGGCTACGACGTGCAGCGCTGCTTTGACTGCCCGCGGGGCAACGGCGCCCACTCCCAGTACGTGACCGACGGCTGGACCTCCACCGTCATCAAAGACACCATGGTAAGTGTGTCACACGCCTTCGGGGGCTGTACCAGCAGCCTTCCTAAAACTAAATGGAAAGGGGCTTAATGCGCTGTCAGAAAAAGAAGTTTTGAAGACAGTTTACACATAAAGAGAGGAATAGATACGGCTTTCAAATAAACAGATGTTGTTATGAAGCCTAGTTGTGACGGTAGATGACTGTAAACAGTAATTTTGAATGGTGAAAATACAGCTGATGATGCACTAATGGTCGGTATGGAACTGGCTCTCCAGGACAGTCTTGTCATGCTGTGAAAGCAGAGAGTTGCAGGTTGGCTCTCTGCATTGTCCTTTACCAGAACACCAGGACTGGAAGGCTGTTGAAAGGACCCCTGGAGCTGGTGGGATAAGCACTGAGCAGAAATTAGCAAACTTAAAGAGCTTCCTGGAGACACTCATCAGTGTCATTGTTTCACAGTTGTAAAGTCCATTTGAACTTATAAATCCTTTAAACTAAAGGGGATGATGATGCATGCACTGAGCTGGTGGATCCCCCTATTGAGCACCTGGAACACATCTAAATTCCACTTAGAGTGGTAGCACTTCGTTTTAAGCAACAAGTCCCCGAAGATACAGCTGCTTAAGTTTATTTTTGGATCTAATACAAAATAACCATCTAAGATTTTTAGATTCTACTAGTGAGGCTTAGGCAAGCTGTGGCAACCTCTAAAACCCTGCTCAAGTAAGGTTATTGTTCTTGTCCTCAGAGACAGAAATAATTTAATGCAGAATCGAGTATTACCCTACTAAATGTTTTGTTTCTATCAGTTCTGTGAAGTTATAACCTTGTCCTGGCTGAAGCACGTGTCTGGGAAAGTAGTGCGAGTCATGTTAGACTACGTTGATCATGTTAAGATTTGCTGGAAGCTCGAAGCAGTCCTCAAAGAACAGGAACTCTGGCCAGACATCCATTTCATTTTAAGTAAGTATCTGTTTACATCTTTAATGAAAACAAGCTGGTTTGGCACTGGGGCCTTTTTGGTTGGTAGCCTTTTAATTTTGCTTCTCCTTTCTAGCAAATCCTCGCCCGCTGAAGCACCTTTGCCGTCTGAAGATCCGGGCATGCATGGGCCGGCTGCGCCTCCGCTGTCCTGTCTTCATGACCTTCCTTCCCCTGCCAAACTGCTTGAAAGACTACATCCTGTACAAGGAGTATGACCTTTATGGGCAGGAAAACTTCACAGGGATCTACAACCTCAACTGTGCATGAGTATTAGCCCTGTACGTCGAAGGGAATTTCATGTGGATAAGACTGTTTTGCTTTTTTTCTTTTGGGATTGTCTCTCCTCTGTATTTCAAGGAACGCCAGCGCTCTCCCCTCACTCCCTGAAGAAAATGGTGAGACCCCAAAATGTAAGTATTGGTGATCCCATTCTAAGGAGCTCCTGGACTATGACCTATGTGGAAGTTATAGTAATGGTATTTTAAATGCCTAGTGTGACAAGTTAAGGAAGTGCAAAACACAGGGCTCCCTGTGTCAGGGCTAAGTTAAAGCCTGTCATATCAGATACCACCACCCACATTCCAGGGTTAAACTCAGGGTTTAGGTAAAGGTCAGGGATTTGACTAAAACCAGGAAGGGAGCTAGTACTCTCTTGTACTTCTTCCCTTCTCTTGACAAGAAGTAGTTTTTATATGTGAAGTCCTGGAGTGAAGTTCTTAGTAGCAACTTAAGTAATTCTTCTCTGCCCAATAAAACAATCCCCCCCCATTCTTGGCAATGAAATGGGATTAAGCTTGAGAAACCTCTGCTTACCACAGCAGGTCCTGTGCCATACCAATATTTCAACAAGGTGGCACTGCTGAAATCTGTGTTGGTTCTGCAGCTCCTTCTCAGGTACTGGTATGTCTCATCCACCATGAACCTGGACTATTCTCTCTAGAACTGAGTTTTCCTTACACAGTGCTGTCCAAAGCCATGTTTGCAATTTTTGGAGTTTCTCTTTAAAGAGATGGAGCTTAAACTTGTGGAGCCCTGCCATTTTAGGAAGTGTTACAGAAATCTTAGGAAGACCTACAGCATGCCTGTTCCTTCTAAAAATACTGCAAATGTCAGTTCCTATTTTAGAAAAAAAAGTTCATCAACACATTTGGCATTAGTAGTATTTATTACTTCATAATCAAGTAAGCATAGATTCTTTTTTTTCTAGTTAAACATGCATCTTTATCACAGAAGTTACAGAATTCAAAAGTCTGCTTTTCCCCAGAAAAATCTACAAACCTTATAAAATTCAAATTTAACCGTACGTGGTTATGGCCCATGGTTTTTTACACGGTGTTTATCCCACAATAAACTAACTCAGCCTGTGAAGATATGTCCAGTGTCCATGGTAGTGGTTGTGCTGGTAGAGCCTCTGCCCTCGCCTTGTTCCGCAGAGCTCTCACTGCCCTGTCACTGCCCCACCACGGGCCCTGCCCAGCCAGCTGCCACAGCTCCTGCTCACCTTCAGCCTCTGATTGTTGCCAGAGTAAGTGAAGAGCATTCCCAGGTGTAACAACTTCCTCTGAGGTTATCTGGCTAATACTATAAAAATTAAGAGAAGAGAACTGAGCTACACTTGACAATGGAAGGCTCTACCTGCATGTCAGAACTTTGTTTAATGGAAGGGAACCCGTCCTGTCACCAATAATGGTATTTCCTGAAAGTCAGTATGATGAAGAATGCAGGAGGCTTTTGCATCAGTACAAGTCCCACCCAGAAAGTTACTACAGTTAAGCTTTTATTTAAAATATAAAATGCTGACTGGAGCCCTGGCACAATAGGTTACTATCCATATTTCCAAGATTAAGACACAACAATCAGAGTTGACATAAATATGTCACTGGTTGTTCTTAATACAGCTATTCAGGGACAATGTGCAAGTCAGTCTCAAACACTGCAAAAATCACTTACACTTCACCAGAACAGGACCAATCCAGAACACCATCATAAGAATTTGACCACTCCACTCTGTTATAAAAATGACCAGAAAGATTGTACAAAATCCTCGGCTTGCAATATAAACTTCATTAGGAATACAAGTGCATTCACAAAGATACACTGACTTACTCTTGTCATGACAATTTAGATACCACTGTGGCAGGGAAAAAAAGTCAACTTAGTGCTTAATTAAAACAAAAAGCTTTGGGGACTAACTAACTTGCAATAATTTTTGTAATACAGAGCAAGAGAAAGAATATAAAGGATCACCTTTTGCTGTTACACTAGATAATATCTCTACTAAATTCACTAAGCAGTGGTAGTTTTCTTTCTATAGGTGAACTATTTCCTAAATAATAAGAGACTATATTGTAGCATAGTTTTCACCATTGGCTTGTCCCAAATGCTGTGCAACTAATTAATCAGAATGTACCTTAAGCATAGACAGAATTTACCTTAAACAGACAAATTGATTTCTTTATATCCACGTACATCAATTAAAGCTTCATAAATAGCTTCAGCTGTTTCACAATTTTCACCTTTGGGTTTACATCCATATACAGAGGAAATCTGACAGCCCTCTAGAAGGGGAATGTTTCTTAACTCTGAGATATTACTTTACTGTAAGACAGTAAATTGTCTTGATACAATTTCAAACTCAAACAGATTAAGGAAGTAAGACTATGGCATGCAACTGACTTTTCACTACCTGATCATATCCAGTTAGATATGTTTAAGTAGTACATGACTTTGACCTTGTCCTCTGTTTCAGACTTGGCCAAATCTAGCAGTGGCCACAGAGGAGTGCCAGCTATCATCTGTAATGCAATAAAATGCATACCCATAAGCACACCTGATATATTTGTATATTCATGCCATTACATACATGAAGAATGTATGTAGCTTGAAACAGCTGACAGCAAGACTGGCTTGGTCTGCAGTGTGTAAATCTACACAGTGTAGCAAGCTTCATATCCTCTTACTTAAGGGATAAAAGTTTGGCAGTAATTATGAGGCTGCAATTGGCAACATAACAAGTTAGTCCTGAACAACCCTGCCAATTCAATATCTACATGAAGTCACTTCCAAATGATGGACATGAAAGAATATTTTCAGGAGTGACTGAAGTAATAGTAGATGCACATGAAGCAAACTACAGCTTCAGCTGAAAGTGCTTGAAAGATCAGTTTGTGAATAAAAGGCAATAGGAAATAATAAACAGGAGAGTTTATTTAATCTCCTGGAAATTAGGAAATGAAACCATCTAGTAGTTTAGTTACAATAATTAAATACTCTGGTGGTGAAATCCTACCACAGCAATTCCCAGCAGACCATGAGGTGTTCCCACTGAAAGTTACATACTCTCAAGGAAAATACCAAGCATCATTCTGATTTTTTTTCAACAAAGCTGTTTTCTAATGAAGTAGTTCTAAACCTTATAGGAAAAAAGGTACCAAAGCTTTTCCTTTTGGGAAGGAGGGCATGGATAAAACTTTAGGAGCTGTTTTTGCCTTGAGATAGTTCTAATTACAACCTGTGTGATCCTCCCTAGGCGAAGCTCAGTAATTCTCACTCCCCTGCTAACTCTATTACAATTCCTGTCTGACTTCCCCAGCTCTGCTGACATGCCCTTTGCTCTTGCAACTTTCATCTTTATCCCAGATGCTTTTATGCCTTCTTACTCATTTTACACCAGTGAAACTCACCTAAGTAAGCAAACAAACAACCCCTAGATTTCATTCACGCACATCAGACTTTTAGTAGTTAAGATGAGAATCATCCAATGTAAGTGAAATATACTTCACTCCTAACTCTCTCTGTTTTAGAAAGCTACATTAAATGGCATATATGGAACGCCTAAAAAGCAAATGGAATAATTCCAGTATTTATTGCTAAATCCAAAAAATCCAATTTGACAGTAAATTCACTCGCCAACTTTATTTGCCTTTCTTCCTCACCTTTGCAGATTTATATCTATATGAGTAACGGTAGTTTTTGAGAAAAATACAGTAATTCCATTTTCTGACATTTCTTCAATAAGGCTAATGCAAAACAGGCTGCACATCAGAAATGCTTTGTCATGAGAGTGCTTGTCTGTTATTTGTCCTCCCTCTGGAGCCTGCAGCTCCAGTGCTTAACTCCATCAGTCCTTCTCTGACAAGCTGAGGACTGGATTCTAGACACTGGAGATCACTGATTTCATTGGGGCCGTTTCCAAACGGCTTCATCCTCAGTAAATACTTGAGAAAGATACAAGTAAGACACAGTAACTTGGAGCTACCCTGTGATACTATTTGATAGAAAACAAATATCAGTAAAGAAAAACAAACACAAACAAACAAACATTAATTGTAATAATTTGCAGAGACAAACTGCCTTGCCACTCTCTGTAAGCCTTGATTTAAGCACAAAAAGGGAAAAAAATTGGATTTGGTGCCTCTCTGTATGTTTTTGTTGGCAAGAATAAAAATAGTCTCTTAAAAATGGGAGCTAAGAATGGAAGCCTAGATGTGAAATAAAAATGCCACTGTCTTTTAAAAGAAGCCTGAGTTTGGTGTGGTCCATGTGGCACTGTGCCAGTCAAATCCAGCCACAGGGCAATACTACGTGACCTAACTGGGCAATAACAAGTATTTCTGCAAGGGACTGGCTACTCTGGGGATGAAGAATGCACTGGAACAGGAGCTGGTCACTAACTCAGGAAGAGAACCTGGCAGCTCTCTGTCAGCCTCCCTTCACTCCTTTTTCAAGGCAGAGCCTTTGGTGGCTGCTCAAGCCCTGCCCAGGGCTGCCCTGCTCTCCTGTCACAGGAGCTGAGGCCACCAACTCCTGCACACAAAGTCACACCTCCAGCACCAAGGGCAGGAGGAGGCTGCCAGCTTTGGCCAATGCAGGGCACTCTCATGTGTTACAAGAGCCCTCTGTGCACCTACAGCCATCCAGCACACACGACCTGAGATTCGTCACTTTATCAGCACTGAGCAACTCCAGCTAGGAAGGGCTGGGCCACCACCAGCTGCTGAGGAGATACTCTGAAAATTGCTTCCATTCCTGAACACCAGAAATGCCCTGCAATGAACTGTAAATCACTCATAACTGTTATATTATGACTTGGAATATAAGTATATTCTTTTCTCTCTACATATCCTGTTAGTTTCATGCCACTATTAGAAAGCTATCTTCTGTTCCTCTGGATTTTAATATTTATAGTAATTAGTGCAAAAATAAATATTTCTCTTCAAACAAGATTTCTTTTCTGGATCAAAAGGTGAATGCACATCTAATACTATACAAAATAAATATTACACAGGGTATGGAATATGGAGCGCAGATTACAAGCTGTAAACAGACACCACTTTGAAAAATGCTTTCCAGAACTGACTCTAGGATGTAGGATTAGTGTCATCTCTTACTTCAGAACTGGTAAATTCTGATTGCAAAATCACAAAAAGACTAAAGAGCCTCAACTCATTTTCAGTAGATGGAGTATGGTAGCAGCAAGGCATTTACATATGCAGAAGATTTTTCATATGATGGAATTCAAGATGTTCCTGCAACTCTAAGCATGTTTAATAAAAATGATCTCAAAGGTTTAGAGCTTTCTATTCCAAGTACTGGGGAAAAACCAAGAACATGGCACTTGTGCTACAAGGCTATATACATTACTCTCATGATTTGATGAGGAATGCTTTTCCCTTATACAGCAAAGTTCAACTGCATCTCATCAGCTCTTATCCAGGTCTGACAGTATCTTTTTCTCCTGTTGAAAGAAATTTTTTGGCTTTGTATTCACCAAAAAATAACAATCGAGACAGTATCACACCATGCAAAATGAACCAAAAAAGATCCTTCTGTTTAGAACTATTGCACATCTCACTGATGTTAATGGGGATCCTTCTTTCTAAATCTAAGAACAGGTATGTGCAACAAACTGGGTAAAGCTTAGCACTGTCTTATTTGGACATCCACTTTTGTTTCCAGCAAGGTGTTCTCCATACTGCAGTGTAAAGAATAAATTTCAGTGTTACTGCTGAAGGCCAATGAGTTTTCAGTTTTGCTTCCAAAGCAGTCAATTGCACAGAGGTAAGTGGGGAAAACCCCCACATTTTTTCCCATACTGCAGAGAAGCCTTGAGAAAACGTGTTTGCAATAAACATGGCAGCATCACTGTGCTTCATCTGGCGTACAAGAGAAATTACACTGACAGGAAATGGAAATCACTTAACTGAGAAAAAAAAATCAAGGCATAATAGGGTCTATATATTGTGAAGTCTCTTCTGTAACACGACAGACCCTCCACCTACATTGCACCTCTTGCAGAACTTGTGCCATTTCACCAGATATATTCATGATTCCCATTTTAATGAAGCAGGCAACCTTAGGCTTCAGATTCTCTCTTCTTCTTTCCATCTTCTCCTAAATCACTGTCTTCTGACTGGCTGCTGCTAACAACTACAAACTGTCCTTCTGTGCTGCTCTGGTTGGATCTGCTGGAAGCTGCTATCAACCGGCTCTGCTCCTCCAAGTCCTAAGTTGGGAAGGGGGGTGGGAAATCAGAAAAAGAGTATTACCCTTAAAGCCACCTCCAATGGACACAGGATACCACTATTACAATTTCTAAATGATCTATCAATACTATCAGTGGACAGCTTTGGAGAAAACTGCAAAAGAAAGTAAGTAGAAAAATAATATTAAGAAATAATGACAAAAGGTACCTTCTCAATTTGCTTTTGTTTATTCAGTTCTTTTTGCTGTTTCTCTTTGACTCTGTCCATTTCTTTCTGTTTTTCTGAGGCTTTTCGGTCCTAAAGGGCAAAAATGTAAATAAAGTCAGTAACAACAGCCTGAGATGTTTGAGACACTACTGATTGATATGAGCTTGCTCAAGACTGTGACATCACTGTTATGATTATTCTGCTTTTAAAGGACTGGTATGGTTGGTAAAAGTAGCAAAATGAATCCTATATTGAATATTGTTCTACAGTAGATATTGGTCAGTCTTTCATTTGAATTAAAATTCTAGGGAAAAAACCTTTAAAATACACAGGAGTATTGCTGCATCTAGAAGCATCTTGCAGAATACAATCTATTACACATGTTAAATATACCTCCTTCCTTCCATTCCCAAGCATCCTTTGCCCCAAAAAGATTCTTACCAGTTCTGCATGAAAAGCTATCTGTTTGGCCAGTCCAACAGAGTCACAAATCTAAACACAAAACAGATAGGAAACAATTAAAAATGCCTTTAAATTTAAGCCAGCATCCCAAATTAGATACAACAGCACATTAAAGCATTTGCAGGCACTTAAAATGACAGGTTTAACTTTTTCAGTACATAAAAAATGCCTCAGACAGCTTGAATGGATCTAGCATCTTGGAATCCATATTCACAAGTGATACAAGTCACAACCATCCACCAATACCTTTTCCCCTTCATTATTTGATTCAAATATATAGCAGATGGAAGTCTGGCGGCTCTCCACTCTCCCTCCCGAGGTCCTAAGCACAAATCCAAAGAGGCGCTTGTTCTCCTGGTGTGTGGCGTACAGCACTACATTGGGCAAAGGAAACTGCCAAAAGGATCAGATACACAGAGATTAAAACTGATTCCAAAGACTCACCACACAAGGTTTCAGTACACTGCACATTCATTAATGCACAACCACAGCACAAGAAGTTACCTGACCAAATGTAATTATGAAACACAAACAGATCAGACTAAGTTATTACAAAACAAGCAAATGTCAAAAAACACACTCCATGTAAGAAAAAGGGACCACATTAACAGTGTGAGTCAGTCATCTTCCTAAAAGTGGATGCACTCCTGTTTTGTTTTAATCATTCATTATAGTTGTATTTGTGACTAAGCTTTCAATATTTAGTTCCATGTAAAAGCACTACTTCTCAAAAACCTTTACTGCAATTAGCTCAGCTCTCCTAATCATATAAGCAAGAAAAAAACCACCCCAACCCATACAATTCACATACCCTCATTAGTTTGTTACAAGAAAACTGTTTTGCATTCTTATTCCTAAAAGAGGTTGGACTTAAAATTATCTTTCTAAAATTCATCAAAAAATAAACTTAAAAATTCTGAGAGTCCCTACCACAGCTGCTGTAAACTGACAGGATGTGATGTTTGCATTTAGCACATGGGACATACCCTCAGTTGATGTACCTCACCTGTAAAAGGTGACAGCTTTGGAGCATTTTTGAACTTAATGTCAAACTTTTAATATCAGGATAATTTTATTTTTCCATGCTCAAGATTTCCTTTCATAAAAAGGAAAGCAATTCAGAGCCTCCAAAAAACAGAATGTTTTTAAAAACACACACCCAAAAAGACAGACCATAAATTAGGCATAAAAAGGAAAAAAGGGTATAGTTTTGAAATATGAAGAATAAAGACTATTACTAAAGAAAGAGGCTGGCATTATTTGATATCCTAAGAAGAATTCCACTTACTCTTTTCAAGTGCACTTTTTATAAAGAAGTAGAAATACAAGAAATCAAACTAGAAACCATTCAACACCCTCAAGGCAATTATGCATTAAAAACAAAACCCCAAAACAAAACAGAGAAACTAAACAGAAAACAAACCCTCTTGGACTTCAGAACTAATGTGACTCCATCATTAACGTTGCCTCTTTACTATTTCACCCTCTCAGATCACAGGAGGAAGGCAGTATCAAAAGCCAATCTGACCTATTGAAATCACTCCCCTAAACCTGTTTTGCAAGTGCTTCTAAATGTCTGCATTGGTCTCCTAAGAGCACTGGAAATTTGGCTGGAAATCTCATGCTATCGGTGGTTATCATCTAATGATAATATTTTTAAAGTCAAATAATTACATTGCTGGATATTTATCTTAAAATGGAAAGTTACTTACTTGTAGTCTTGTAACTTGTGTCTGTGGATCAATTAACCTAAAAATTTGTTTTTAAAGACAAACCAGAAAGTAGATTTTACCAAAGTGAAAGAAGATCATTCTGTAAATAAACATCAGCAGAAGTCAGGAAGCAAACTTACTTTAAACAGTCACAAGTGACTAACAAGTGTGACTCTGTCATCCTGAAAACGTTATGGATGGCGCGAGCTGCGAGTATTTGACGCATTGTTTCATAAACAACATCTGGGCTTTCATCAGACTTCACTTCCATAGAGCCAAGAAATCTTACAATAAATAACTGATGAAGAATTGAATCTAAGAAAAAAGAAAAGTATTGAAAAAAACCCCACCATTTTGGGTTTCCCATTCAAAACCAAAGGTGGACTGCGGTCAGGAAAGCTCCAACTCCTCCTAACTTGGAAAGAGATTGCTCCTACTTAGCAATCAGAGGTGCAGTTACTGCACAGCACATCACACATCTTTTCATTTGGCCAATGAATACAAAAGATGCAATGAATCATTTTTACAGAAGATTTTCAGACAGTAGTTTGATTTAACTTATCAAATACCTTGTAATTAAGCATTTTAAAACTGGTGTTAAATTAGAAGAGAGAAGCTAGAGATGAAAACAGAACTATAATTGTCAAAATTTATTTTCATTTTGCATTGCAATGAAATTTTTGTTTTACCTTCTGTTTCAGGTTTTGAGCCTCCAGATTCACCAAACGGATTTGTGCGTCTATTAAAAGATGAAAACATTAAAGCAGGAGTCAGAATACAGGAACCATTCATGGACAGTGCAGCAGTCTCATGCTGTGTCAAATACCAACATGTAATGAGTTCACAAACTTGTAATCTGGAGGAATAATGTATCATGAATCACAAGGAGAAGCAATTTCATCAGGAGTGAGACATAACTTGCTGTATGTGAGGACACAGATGATGGGGGAAAATAACAGATATTATTGTCCTATTGCTGCCATAGAAAGTTTTGCTCACATTTTATTTTTATATTTGAATTAAGCCCAACCCAAAACCTTGGTAATGTCTGACAAGGTGTAGTTTTAGGGGATGAAATTTCACAATACAGCTTCAGGAAGCACAGCCAAAAACCAGGCCCTTCCAGTACTCCATAGGAGCACTCACTTCTCATCACTGTCAAGGTGTTGAATTACTTACTCAAGAGAAGCCCCTGGGTTTATTTCAAATGCAGCTTGCTCAAAACATCACTCGGGTTTTACTCCTAGAGGGTCAAGAGAAATGTGGCTATTTCTGGCTCTCAGAGACAGAATTACTATCAGTTACAGAGAAAAGTGAAAATACTCTAGGCTTCCAAGTCTGCATTTTTCAGAAACAGGAAAGGAATGAGCACAGGAAATGGGGACATTTTATTTAAAATTTGTAGAGGAAGTTACTCGTTCTCTTTGTCTGATTGGTAGCTGAAAAGCTATTGGCAAGGGTTCAATATAGTTCAAATTAGGTTTTTTATGGGATTAATGAAAGTGTCACCTCAACAGTTAGTGTATTAAAAGCAAATTTCAGAACTATCAGAAAAAAAAATTGTTCAGTTATACATACTCACTGCCACTTTATCAATTATCAGATATGTTTTAACTAAGAGATATCTGGCTTACAGTAATAAATTTTTTCTAGATTGAAGCCAAGATGGCATTGCTACAATGTTTAGATAACATGGACTCAATCAAGAACCATCCCATTAAATGCTGACCTGTATAATCACAGTAAAAGTGAATTCTTTCTCCTGGTATCCTCTACTGCTCAGACTTTTCTTGTAATTTAATATTAAACTGCAACAGTAAATGCAAAATCTCACAGGATCTCTCAAAAGGCAAAAATAAAATTTAAACATATGTCATCAGTATCAGAAACCAAGGAAAGTACTTCTTTTTTAATAACAAACCTACAGATGTTACCTATCTGTACAAACACTGCAGTTCTTTATTGAAGGTGATGGTTCATTGAAAATACTATAGAGCTAAGCTCTATAGTTTATGCTATGAAAAATATTATTTTCTAGGCTAGAATTATAACTGATGACATGACAAAATATTCGAGTTGGAAGGGACCTGCAAGGATCCTGGAGTCCAAGTCTCTAGTGAATGGCCCATGCAGGGATTGAACCCCCAGCCTTGGTGTTACTGGCACCCTGCTAAGGCCAACTGAGTTAGACCAGGCTACCACAGGAATTCAGCTAAGTCTTGAACTTCCCACTTCCTGCAATACAGTTCAAGTCTATTTTAAATCAGTGTATTCTGAAGGATCTAGTTGGCCACTTGCTTATCCTGCTATACCAAACAACACCACAGAAAGAAAACTGTTGAAAAATGGAAAAAATAGTTGTGTATATATAATTTCAACTCTTATACCTGTGAGACGCAATTCAAAATTCAAATATTTTCCTAGAGGCAGGGGGCCATAACACATTTTTGTGACAGGAGTCACATGAATTTGTTTTCATTTCTTTGGCTGTTTTTGTTGTTGTTAAGAGCAGCTGGATCTGCAAATACATCTTCTTAACATCTGAATTCTATATATATAGCTCTAGAAATGCAGTGATCATTTACAGGTCTTTGGTTTTTAGTACATCTCCCACTCAAATATAATAACAAGTAGGAGAAAATGTTTTTATGTTTTGGGTGAACTCTTAGATGATTTTAACTTGTCTGTATGTAAATTACTCTAGAAGCCTAGACCATTTTCACTCACCTTTCAGCTTAAGAGGAGTGTCATCGTATGCCATCATCACCTGGAGGCAGGGCTACCAAATTTCTCTTGAGTTTCCAAGAGGAAATAACCCAAGCTGCTGGGTGAGCAAGCAATAGGAAAGGAAAATACTTTGTGAAACCAAAAGTTTAAAATAAATCAATAAATAAAAGCATAGGCTGTTAAAGCAAGAAAAGCTGCTGAAAAATAGAAAACTACACCTTGACTCTAGTGATGTAATTTAGCCTTTTTTACAATTCTATTTAACAGTTTAACAAATTGTTTTGCTTCACTGGCCACTGCAAAATTTGTGACATCAGTCAGGGAAAAGGCAATGTGTGTGCTGGAGCTGCATCTTAAATGTGGTTTTCTTGTTTGTTTTTGAATTAGTAACATTAACTTTAGGGATTTTTCTCCTTCTCTCTGCTTTTCCTACCTGCCCGACTGCCCTGATGATTTTGCTTGGCCAGGCAGATCTTCACTGACTGGAGAGATGATGTCAAATTGGATTGGAGTGTCAGGGGCAACAAGGGAATCCAAGGAAAGTGCTGAGAGAGCTGCTGAGTCAGATCCCAGTGACCCTGTGCTGCTGGTACGAGCTGCAGGAGGACGAGATTGCCTACAACAAAACCAAAAAGGCGAAGTTAGGGTATGTGAGTTCAGGGTGGTTGATAATAAATTAAACCATAGGGGTCACCAATATTCCAGAACTTAGATGTAAAGTAAAACAAAAACTAAAAACCTGAAGATCAGGGTGTAGCAAACAAATCTCTGTACGTAGTCAAATTTAAGTTAAAGTTACTACTTCCATTAATAATTGCATCAGATTGTTTTAACATCAAGATGTAATCATGTATTAAGTATAATACAATCTCAGGTCTGCTCTCAGGAGATGGACACATGAAGAAAAATCTCATCATGAAATCACATGACAAAACAGATATGATGAAACCAACCAAAGTGTCCACCTGCTGGCATTGGGATTACTTGTAACAATGGATGCTCAACGGTGCTTCAGCAGTGAAAGGAAATTTTCAGTGTTTAGGAAATTTTCCTCTGGCCTATCAAAGATTTAGTTCTGATCACAGAAAGCTTTGTAGGTTTGCTAGGCTTTTTTTTCCCCCTGGAACTTTATCCAGGATTCTCTTTTCGTATGTGCACCTCCAATGCCCTCTGGTTGCTTCACTTACACAGCTGGCCTCATGCTCTCGTGCCTCTGCTGGAAGGAAGGAGAAGGAGTGACAGCCTCCAGAGCTGACTGGTTCACACGGGCAGCAATTTCCTGCAGCAGAGATGGGAAAAAATAACTGAAAACATTTGTCTCAAAACAAACTTTCAGATTTTATTTATATGCAACTGGGAGAAATTATAAATTCAACCCTTCATGAAAATCTTGCATTCTTAAATTTTCACCAGCATACCTGCAGCATTTTCTTTTAACTTTTCTTCAAACACATATCCTGATGTTAACTTTCTCAATTTAAAAGAACACATTGGCCTTACAATACTGCCAATGTTACAAAAGGCAGCAATAGAGAAAAGTTCCAATGATAACTCTGGCAAAATAAGCAAATGTAGCCCAGAAAACACAAAAGAAAAATCTCATTTGAGAAATGCAGTCCTCAGCTGTGAGCTAAAACCCATGAAGACACACTTCATATAGAGATACATGCTCTGTTATAAAACAGTTTTTATTAGGCCCATTCCCCTAATTTAGTAAGCAAAAATTGTTATGTAAGTTCGTAGCAATATCAATTTACTCTATAAATATAAATGTTTAAATATTACTGATAACTATAGATTTTAGTGAAGTTACCTCAGGGTTTTCACTTAGATATATCTGCTTAGATATGTTGTTTATGGTGCATATCCACTGAAAAAGAAGAAGAAAAAAGAAAACAAATTAATTTGTCATGTTTTCTAAACAAACTTGATTGAGTAACTGAGTTGCTAGTTTTAGCACTTTATCTACTTTCTTTGTAAATTCAGGGAGCCAAATATTCTGCACACACAGCTTGTCATTAAATTCACTGCCACCTGCATACTGCACTTTGCACTTTTGCATTTTACTCACAAAAATTATTTTAGTCATACTAAAACTTAACTAAAGAAAGCTTAACTCACAACTCTAAGGAATTAAAAAAAAAAACTTCATCAGGATTCTCTGTTCTTCTTTATTCTGTGCTGCAGAGTACATTGTTTCCTCAAGAGATTATAAAATTTCAGTTTGGCTTTTGTGGAATTTGCTCATTTCTTGCATTTGCAAGCTAGAATCTGCTTTCTCTCTCTGCTCTGGAAAACCATTTGCTCCTGTTCCTGGCTTTTCAACTTTTATCTGAAGGAGGACACTAACACGAACACTAAGATAAACAAGGTGTTACTAACAAAGATAATAAGTAGAAACAGGAAAAAAAAATGCAGTATCCAGCTATGGTTAGGAATGTGTTCTTTCTGTGCAGCAGAAAATCACGGGGCTCCATGCACACCTCCTATAAGCTTACCTCTTCATAATCTTTTTTACTTTCTGCCTGTAAGATTGAAGACCTGAAAGAAGAGAATGAAAAACACAATTTTGTGTATTTAAAACGCCTCACAAATACAGTCAGCCATGAAATTACATTTTCACATTTACACACTGAACAACAAGTTATGAAAGGCTGAAGATTGTGTTTGTGCTGAGTGTAGTCAACATTATATAATTAGGGTGGGAAGGGACCTATGCTTTCCTTTCAACAGGAAAGAGAAAAGCAAACACAATTCTAATGTAATGTAATAGTTAAGTATTCACAAAATGCAGTAATTGTCAACTGATTATCATAATCTTATGCTGAAATACTACTCAGCTACATTACAGATTTTATAAACACAAATCTAGATATTACACAATTAAAAGGATATCCCAGATTTTGCTTCTAAATATCCACAAAATATATCAAACTAACATCTGGCCAAAGGCAGACCATCTTTCTTTTTCTAATTAGTCAGTCCAGCATTTCTTACACGAAGCAACAATGTAAGACCACTCACTTTTTGCCATCAAAAGATGTTATCTGGAAACAGTACCGTCTGTCCTCACAGTCCACAGCCATCACAGAGCAATTGTCTATGTCCATGACCAGTCCCCCAGCCACATCACCTCTTGCCTGGCTCATCAGATTTCCACCTTGAGTGAAGTAAAACTGTCTCTCCCAGCTGGAAGACACCAGCCCTGTCTTACTAAAAGATAAAAGAAGTCCTCAGTTAGCCTCCCTTTTTGCTCAGACACTCTATAATATTAGTTGCTGCAATTGTATTCTAATACAGAAATTCATGCCCCACTCAGTAAGTATTTTACTTTAACTGTTGTAAAAGTAATCAACTATTTTTTTTTTAAATTCCTTGGAGCTTATTATATAAATTACAGTAAAAAAATCAAAATGTTACAACTTATTTTCAATAGCTCTGAAAACCAGCTGTTAGACTTCCTTAGAGGCACAGCTCCCTCCTGTGGACAACGAGCCACTGCTGCATGGAATCCAGAAGCTGCTTCCAAAGGTATTTTGGTGAACAGAGTGTTTTACCTTGTTTAGATCAAAATTATGATGTTCTGTTAGTAACTTGAATCCCAAAGCTTTAACAGACAGTTCCAGAACAATCCTGATAGGTGGAATCTTGTTACTTCCAAGTTAGGATGCAAAGAAATTACACTCTCAAAACTTTTTTTTTTTAAACGGTGAAAATTCAGGCAAAATTAGACTAAGATGAGGATACTGATACTTTGCACCTGAATGACATTATGTCAGTGTGACAATGAATTTAACAGTAATTAGGTGAACAAGTCCAAAGAAAGAAACAGAATAGCTCTTACGTGACTTATTCAACTAAATTTATAAAATCAGCATAGCTAACATCTAAAAAAAAACCAAAAAATCTGCTTCTTTAGCTTTCCTTTCCCAAAATTAAATCCTCTGGAATTTTTAAGTAACAAGTTACTCTTACTTTCTTGTATTGAGATAGCCAGCTTTCCGTGTTAGATTCCTATGAGCAGGAAATTTTATAGGATCAGGATCAGGCAAATACAGTGGATCACTGGCTACTTCCAAGTCCTCTATAGTTTGTTGCATGTTTTCTACTTCACAATCCATTTCCCTGCGAACACTAAGATTAAAATGTGTTATTAACAAAGATAATTTATTAATAAGTAGAAACAGAAAAAATGGTCTTGATAATCAAGTTCAAAATTCAACAAAGCCAACTTACTTCTGTACACTTGTGCCAATATTGGTCAAAAATTCTTCCAGTTGCTCAGTAAGATTTTCTGAACCCATTTTAAAAAAGCTTATCTTTAAAAAAAAAAAAGAGGAAAAGGGAGAATTTAGTCATTAATAAAACTACACTAACAATTAACAGATGAAGTCATAGGAGTTTAGTTTCTCAGGGAAATCTGTTTTCATCCATCATTCCCACCAAAGCCTCTTACTAAAAGCAGCAGAATGGGTGTTTGTGGCTGCAGGTGAAGGCTGCTGCTGGCCCTGCAGTTGGATCTGTGTCACAAGGATGTGAACAGAGCTCCCTGGAGGTAATACAGAAGCACACAGAACTGCCCTGGAAAAACTCCCAAGGTCTCTCTGTCATTTTTCAAGCCCATCATTCTGCTAACTTTTGTTATGGGGGCATTATTTGGGGCACATAGGAGAGAACCAACCTGTGAGGATTGGTCCAGGGCTATCCACAGGGAACTAACAATATGTATTTTAAGCACAGGGTAGTCCATAATGGGCCAGAAAATCTGCCACAGCTGAACTGAGGCTAGCCATGAGAAATCTCAGAACAGGAAGTCCCAGGACGTGGCTCTGCCCTTCCGTTTCTTAGATTCAGCAAAAAGCTTCACCTAAGCCATGGGCTGCACTACTTTACTGCACAAAACATGCAGAACTCGGCTCTTAAATACAAGCTGCAAAGTTTCAAAAGGAAGCAAGAGTTCTTGCCTTTGGAAAGCTTTCAGACAGTGTGCAGAAGGTAATTTCTACTCAGGTCACTGTAGCAGTGCCAGATGCTGCAAAACTTGACTTACAAAAAAACCCAAAGCCCATGCTTAATGACATACTTCAAAAAATACAAATGAAGTCTGTCCAAATAACTTTATCATGGTTGTATTTTCTCTTGTACCCATCCTCAAATAAACCAATCATGAACTAATTAATCAAAACCAAACCAGAATGTTTTTTAGCATTCTGGCTCTTCCACAGCCTTGACTGAAAACAGTTGTTATGTGGCTTTTGATGATTATCTCATTTCAGAACAGCTGCCATAGAATGAATTGAACTGTCTACATGTTACTTGCTGAGAAGGTTCACTGTCCATGTGGACTTGCATGAAAGCTCTAATCAGCTCTTCCATTTAGTGGAATCAAATGCCCAGCAGTGAAAATCTAGGGATTACATCAAATCAAATCATCTGGGTTTTGGGGGGGAAATTAACCATTATATTTGTCACCCAGACTTTGCTAAAAGACTCTCTGATGGCAGTGAGGGCATCTCATGAAGAGATTCCTGCAGTGAGTGAGCAAGGACCAGTGCTAACTAATGGCATGGTCAGGGCAGCAGCAGTGGCAGCTCAGAGAAGTGGATGGGTGGGTCTTTTTCTCCATTTCCTTCCTTGGACTGCAGAAGAGGGCTTGCAATGGATTTCAGTACATCAGTCTTCATGAAACACTTTTATATCTTCTTTCAGACCTACAGCTTTCAGAATCTGAAATTACCTGAGCTTGCATGTATCCTAGCAAGGGTTCTAGCAAAGAAATTTTCTTTTTGTATTGGAGAGTATTTAACGCACAGAAATAATGCATCATAGTCTGATGCTGTTTCTTCCTTGAAGTATATACATCTTCTGTAACTTCAGCCTTGATCTGAAGAGACACAGACAAGGGGAGGGGAAAAAAAAGAATGTTTGAGACTTGACATTGATCACATGCCTTCTGGACAGCTCTACAGCCAGCATGGAAAAACCCAACGTCATGTTCTACCCTCTATCACCAGCTGCTGTATAATTTATTTGGCAATTCTGCTTCTATAATTTAAACATGAAATATGTGAAAAACAAAACCAGCGTTCTTTTTCTGCCTGGGAAGTGTGGTTATTTCTTCACAAAACCAAACTGAATATGATATCACAATATTATTCCTAAAGCACTGTCAGTATTACAGGACAGGCATGTATTGGAGAAACCTGCTTTTCTGTCTAGACTGCTAAAGCATAAACTATCAAATGTCAGAATCTGCCATACACTATGTTCCACCATAAATGTATATAGATGAAAATTACTTCTTATCTTCTCTAAAAATCTTTATATTAAGATTTTGTTTTACAAACCTTTTCATTTTCCTTTCTTTTTGACAACCGACTGTATCTGGTAATGGCAGCATCATGGTCTAGGCAATCAAGAGAGAATTTATGATCATTTTCATAAACTAACAACTTACGAAACAGCAGAAAACCTTTACAGAGGTTACAGAGACAGGTGAATGCGAAGTTCTGTCATAATAACACCTTGATGAATTGCTCTTGTCTGTTTATAATCACTGCAACAAATACTTGGCCTAAGAAAAATTTTAACCACATACAAATGTTGTCAAATTGTTACAAAGTTTCATAAACATCCACTATTTTTCAAAGAAGAACTGTCCATTAAGTAGAGAAACTTTACATTATGAAAACCTGTGCCTAAATCTTTTTTGCTTCTAAAGCAATGAAACAATTTTCACTGAGAGAAGTAAAACCTTATTTAAATAATACATTCTCTACATGGATATATTAGAGACAGCTAAAAAAAATAACTTCTGAAAATAGGGGAGAGAAATATGAAATTCATTTTAGGAAGGTAATTTTTTTTATTGATCTGGTTTTTTCCACTTTAGGAAGCAAGCTAGCACCTTACTCTTTTTGTAATTTTGGTGGCATAATCCTACATTATTTAATAATCATACATACACTTAAGGTGTTGTAAAAAACCATTTCAATTTGCCTTAATGCTTCAGTACACAAAGCAGGGATGTACAAGTGAACCAGGGAAAGCTGAGTGCCCAAGTATCACTCAGAAAAATGACACCTTAATTAGTTACTTTTAACAGGCTTAACTCCACTAGTTAAATACAAGTAATAGTCTACAATAATACTGTTGTCTTGTAATATTGATCAGATTAAGTATTTTACACTTACCATTGCTTGCAATTTGGAAAACTTCTTTTAGAGTTAATATCTCTAAAAAACAACACATCACAATTTAAATAAGTTATTCGTGTAACAGTTATGTATTACAGTTTCTCATGTAATGTTTCACTACTGAGCAGTTGAAGGTAACACTTTACCATACTGAGCTGCCAGCACAGGCGCTACATGGCCAGGCAAACCTGTCTGCTCCTGCCTGGGGCCTGAGGATCATTTCTATGCTTACAAACAAACAAAACTATACTGTAATACTGTAAGGAGGAATTTCTTTTCAAAAGCCTTTGAAAGTCATCATCAATACCAGTATGTCACCTGTAGTTCCAGTCTGGGTTCTGGTTTAAGCTGGGGAAATGGAAGCACAGGAGATGGGAAATATCAAAGCCCAAACCACACTGGGACTAGTCCTAGCAGAGTTCCAGCTGGTTACTGTCTCACTGTGTCAAGAACTGGTGCCAGCACAACACCTTACACCTGTTCTGATCTTGGTTGTGGATTGTGCTGTATTTCAATACAAACCAGCAGAGAGCTGTGGCCAACCTTATCATAAAGCAAATACAAAAAACCTGTTCAGGAAGTGCCTGTGAAGTCCATAAAGAAGTGAAGGGTCATTACAAACTACACCAGCTGGTGGCTAGATCTTCCAGTGGGAAAATTAAATTTGTGATTATTGATTCAGGGATGCCTCTTCAGTGAGTACTAACAGGAAAATTTTCAGGTCCTGAGAAATAATGTCAGCCTTGGGATAGTCATGATCCCTTGTCCAAAAAAATAAAACAAACCATAATCTTTTCAATCCATAATTTTGCTGCGAACTATTGCCAAAGAAGTATTTTTCAAGATTCATGAAAAGCTGGAAGTCTTATGAAAGACCTGTAATTTTTATTTCCATTTAGACTTCAGATACTCATACCTTAGGTATACCCACTATAGAATAGTCCACAATAGGGCTATTTGAGTTACTTGGGGTTTAACTCATAATTTCTACTTGGAAGCCCATTTGCCACAGCAGCCTGTTCAGTCCAGTATCTTGAGTAAAACCTATCATCATGACACACATCAGATGTTATTTTAAACCAGGCACAAGATACAATTATTACAAAAATGAGAAGCTGGAAGCATCTTATGTCTGCACAGAAGAAGTCACCTGTTCTACTAGCAGGGTTGAATAACCACATTATTACATTTTAATATAGTAAGTACTACAACTTCGGCACTTCGCCTTTTGAGCTTAGTCCAGCAATTATAGTGGTCACAATTTGATATACAAATCCTTCCTGAAAATGCAAATTATCTGAAAATTATTCTTTCCTAACGTTTTTGAGTAGCTGCTAACTGTTCATCTTGAATAGAAGTGCTTCCCTAATGTAAGTGATATTTATGTTGAAACAATAATACTGTTAAGTTCAACTGTAATACTCTCATGAACAGAAATAACTTACTTTTCTTTTTAAATGGGAGATGCATACTTTTGAGAAAAGTAAGTGGTGTATTCTATTTCGTGAAACAAGAGCTATGAAGATTAAATGCTATGTTTTTGTTTTTGCTGCTGTTGATAAAAAACAGTATTTGGTCAAGTCCTCTACCTTTTAGATCCCTTTCTTTAAACTGGGTAATAGGAAACATCATTGCATCTGCAAGCTGAGTCGAAAGTACTGCATGGCAAGAGCTGAGCTGAAAAAGACAAAAGAAGAAAATCTTAGGAAAGCAGTGCTGAGACCAAGTCAAATCACAATAGGTGGGCATCAAAGGTATCATATACAACTCAAACACATTTCTGCAGATACTTTTTTCTAGGTTCCAGATCTCATCATCATCTTTTTACCAGAAAAGTTTTTGTTTGAACTTTTCCAAGTTACTGGATTATGCCCAAAAACGGCCTCATTCATCCTGATTAGTCAGTTTATTTTTCTGGTTTCCCTTCAGCTACATCACAGCCCATCTTTCACAGCTCACAGAGGTAGAACAAAATATGATCCTCCTCCTGAAATGTAGTTTAAGTGAGGAAAGGAATCACAACAAAAATCCTGATTGAGCTCTTAGCTCAGTTGTGTGTCCCGTGAGTCAGTGTCTAAGAGAGACAGCAGGAGAGTCAGTCAGGTACCCAAAATGAGGCAATACAGCTACCTTCACGTACATAGTTGCTAACTGCACTGTGTAATGGTTTTGGCTCTATCTCTAGTAGTTAAACTACATTTTTTCTCAGCCACGTATCCTCATTTTGCCTAATTTGTTCTTTATCTTAAGGTTACATAGCTTTAAATACATGCTGCAATATACAATTAATTGTTACCTTGTTGACAAATGAATGCCATTTCTGTACCTCCTGCCTTAAAAAAGGAATAATTAATTGAAGTCTGTACCTGACAGGATTAGCAAAGCACATACAAGCACTTACCTCATCAATCACTTTTGCAAATTGCTGCAGAGTGGAAGTCATGACTTCATCATCTCCCCCAAGTGGAAAACGCTGAAAAGGCAAAAAGAGTTTTGTTGTTTGCAGTGTTTTCTACCATTCACAAAACTGGATTTATCACCTCTATGAATATATCAGGTATTCCATTATTTTAAAATATTACACAGTTAAGATACACTGAAGCAGTTCACCTCATTAGGTGGAAAAGGAGGACAGGTAGCAGCAGCCTCTTAAAAGAAGCCAGTTTTTGTTTTGAGCAATTTTAACCTCAGAAAGGGGGACCCAGCAGCAAAGCTACAAACAGAGAACCCTTCATAGCACAGGTTACGAGGGAATAAAGTGATGGATTCCACAGCCTGTGCTTTCAGAGATGGAATTATGCTCACAGAGTAAATTATGGTTGTAATTTGGAGATTGCAGTGCAAGCTCTTATCTTTG
The DNA here is from genome assembly GCA_013397395.1 of Sinosuthora webbiana. Classification (NCBI taxonomy): domain Eukaryota; kingdom Metazoa; phylum Chordata; class Aves; order Passeriformes; family Sylviidae; genus Sinosuthora; species Sinosuthora webbiana. The sequence continues at coordinate 364,382 of VXBN01006996.1, forward strand.
TGACTATTGATATTTAAGCACTTAAGGGTAAACAGGTTTATAAAGTAAAACCAAAACAGAACTACCTGAAGCAATTCTCAAAAAAAAAAAAAAAAACAACAAAACAAAACAAAATCAAAAAGTAAAATATTTCAGAAGTTATTAATATTCTTCATGGTAAGAGGAACTTCATTCTGGTTTAGCTGGAAGAACTAAAATAAAATCAGTAGATTCTTTTGGCAATGGTTTGAACCACCAACCACAGCAGTTCATTTTATCTGGACCAAACCTAAATACATTCTACACTGTGCTCTGGGAGATAAAAGACTGCAAAAACACACACTCCTGACCACACACAGACAACATGATTTATGCAGTACCTGTTTCTCATATTCCTTCAGAAGCTTTGAAGTCAGATGAGTTGCTGCACTTAATTCATTCTGATTAAAAAAAAGGGAAACATGAAAATCAATAAAAAGTCAAACATTTAAAGTACATATTGAAATTTGTAATTGAAACAATTATACAAATTGAAAATACAGCCATAAACTCAAATTTTTAGAAAAACATACAAAATAGATTCTGTTTCTGGCATAAAAGTGGAGTTATTTCTTGATGAGTGAAACAAATTTATTGTGGGTAAAAAAATAACCTCCCACTTGATACACACTATTATACACACCTAGATTATTTTAGTGTGTGCAACATTTTAGAAACACTTGGGAAATACATTAGAGCTACTTGGAGAACAGAAAGCATCATTTCACTTGTCATAAGAAATTCTGTTGCAAAAGGAATCACAATAATTTAGTCTTTACCACTCCCTAACATACAGAAAAACAATCATTCTTACTTTATTTCACTTCTACATTTAAAGCATATGGAAGTTAAAGAAAAGCCCATTGCTCATCATAATGTCAAAAAAAGCAAGCAATGTGGTTCCAAAGCCTTACAATGCATTCAAGAATTTCATTAACACTACCTGAGCATCATATATTCTGTGCATGGCTTGAAACAACTGATTGATGTAATTGGATATTGCAGCAGCATCTTCTTCAAACACTCCCAGCAAAGAGCGGGTCTGTAACAAACAGCCAAAACACAAACATGACAAGTTAGAAGAGAAGAATTTAAATATAATGGAATTTCAGACTTAAATAGTATTATTTCATGTTTCATTACTGAACATTTTATGAACCCTCCAATAATGTTTAAAGGTATGACACCTGTTGCATGCCAAAGGATCTTACAGATATTCAACCTCAGCCTTCTTCCTACTGTCAGCCTCTCTCCAGGTTAACACATTTTCAGCAAGGAGAGGGCCAAGGGAAATGGACAACTGTTAAATGGTGAAACTGTGGGCAAGTACTGGGCTCACTGTGGTACATCCCTAAGGAGAAGGGTAAAGATTACTGGTATTAAACAGCTTGCCAGGTACACACATTTCCTCTGCAGTGAGATCCAAATAAGAGCTGTGACTGTCCCATACTGTCCAACCTGAACACGGACAGTTGCTGGTTGTACTTGGACCTATAATTTACCTGTGGAATAACCATCAATTCTGTGATCAAAAGGTTAGGAGCTACAGCAAACCAAAACAAACAATACAACCTGCATTTGACTGTCCTCAACATACATGTTTCTCACCACTGAAAGGGAGTGAGAATCTCTGTCCTTACCCCAGCTTGTCAATTTGTGTGTTCCTTAGCTGGTGTCACAAGCCTGATGACTCCTGTGTCCGCCTGCATCACTGATGGTGCTTAACAAAAAACCAACCTCTGTGGTCACTGGCCACCTACTAGACTGTAACACTGATCTCCACCTGTAAGCCCAACTATGCAGCCAGTTTTTCCACTCAGGCCACAGTCCATACCTCTCCCTTTTGGCCAGAAGAATGCTGCCAGGCCGTGTCAGAGTCCTGGTATAACTCAGGGTGACTGACATCTTCTGCTCTCCCTTCTGCTCAAATGACTGACTCCATGAAAAGGCAATCAGGTTGCTCAGGTGTAATTTGCCTGTAAGCTTAACTGAGATGCTGACTGCGTGTTCTTGCATCCTTTTTGCACTTGGAAGCAAGGTCATTCCTCACCATGAGGATTCTGAATGGCTTCCTTCCACCACGACAAAACTCCCAAAGAGGGAGAAGCAGAGGATGTACCAGTAACTCTGCACTACAGTGGCTTTTCTTTAAACATTCCTTGGGATGCTTGACTGCAGAAGCAGGAGCAGCACTTGCAAGAGCCACAAAGGAAATACTTTAGCAATGTTTTAGCAAAAGGACCATGCTTTGTTTCTATGTTTACACTAACATTAATGTCCAGACAGAAAATTGAAAGAATCATAAGCACATAATTGTTTTTTTTCCCCAAACTATGCTTGTTAAACACTTGAAATTGGAAATTCTATTTTTCAGTCTTCCCTAAGCTGTCTTGAAATTACTGAAATCTCTAGTCCATCTCCCCCTGAAGCATGAAGGTCTTTTTCAGCTATTTCTGATTTTTTGCTTTTAATGATAATGAAAGAGTACATTTTAAACATATATAAATTACATTATTTAGCATTTCTTTTGACATAAAATTATTTTATCTAAGTTGCATTAGCTGTATCACAACTACTGCCATGCTATATAATGTCTAAAAGATACTTAAATATTAAAAAGTATAATCAAACAGCCTAATCAACACAATAAACAGCTTCAATGCTGGTTCTAGTCTATAAAACAAGGGGAAGGAGGTGGAGGAGAACTCAAATCTCTGCCAGGTGTGACAACATGTGTCATCCTAACAGCCTTGACTCTCCCATTGAAGTAGACATACAGGAAAGAATGCAAAAGAAAAAATTACATGGTACTATAACCAATGAATTACATACTCATAATCTTTAGACCTGAACATAAATAAACCTGAGCTGGTAATTTTAAAGGAGTATTATGTAAGGTTTCTGTATTATATTTACTCTTTAAAACTGAACACTGAAAAAATACTTCTATGTTTTATTTTTAAAATGTCAGTTATTAAAGTTCAGCCACCAAAATAACACCATTTGATGGAAAGAAATTTCCCTGAATCTGTAAACAAGTTGTGGCAGACTTCTGCTTAGCAGAAAATTAGAGGAATTGTTTAGTTATATTTCTAGTAAAACTCTGCATCACTGTGCACGTCCTTTAGGATTCTCTCAACCCGTGTTTGTGAGCAGACAAACAGGAGAGGCCCCGGGAGAAGCTGCACAAAGAAACCCCCTTGTCAGAAGTCAGTGTTAAGCCTTCTGTGCCATCACTGCCAGTGACAGGAGACAGAGCCTGTGCTACCAGAGTCTCTGGCTTTTTGTTGTGCAATGCTTTGGGAATGCAAATCAGGGGGAGCAGAAACTCTCCCTAAATACACACTGAGTAATACATCCTAATTAACACAGAAATTGCCCTGTTTTGCATAGGAAAAGACTATGTATTTGGTTTAGGCCAGACAAGCACAGTGGTTAGATCTTCATCCTGTGACAACAGGAAATGAAAGGGTTTGGACAGTTTTGAAAAGCCTCTTCTTCCCTCAGACACAGAATAAGTTTGATATGACATTTAAATATCTCCAGTCAGTGTCTGGAACATGAACTCCAGGCCACACTGCAGCACTGAACAACGACCCAGGCTGAGGAGATTTTCAATATTCCAGCATGAGTGTACTGAAGTCATGGCAACTCCTCCAGAGAGGAGGTCCTGCTTCCTTCAAGCAACATTTGATTTCCACTGCACTGATTTCACAGCAATAGAAATTAACTAATGTCACAAAATGGACTATCCTAACAGAAAACCACTGAGTCCTTACTAGAGGACCTGGCTCCCAGAATTCACCTGAAATTGACTGAAAGATGTAAATTTTCTACCTAAACCAGAAGACAATATTGGCAAATCCAATTACTTGAGCATCTCAAATACATTGGGCTGAATTAGGCTTTGCTTGTCTGTATGACAAATAACCTCACATGGAAGAGTCTAGAATTACAATTACATTCCAATAAGTAACATCTTTTCATGTGCTTCCCAAATGTCCTCAGATGATCCTAAGTTGATGTTTTCACATTTGACATTTCCTATAAAGACAAATAATTCTGACTCCCTTATAGTAAGAACAGACCTTCAAGAGATAAATTTTTAAAATCAGTACTATTAGAAGACTTTCAATATTTTTTCCTCTTTGTGAGATGACAGCAGGTTTGTCCCCTGGACCAGAACCCACATTAGAGGCCAGATCTCATCTCACATGCAGCATTTGAGCCTATCTGGGGCACTGTCCTTAGGAAAGTAGTGATTCCTTTTCTGCATGGGCTTCTCTTCCCTTTTTTAAGTTGTCCTTCCACTTGATATAGAATGGTTAAAATTACTGTCATTTTAGGGGCTAAATTTCCCTTTTCAACAAGTGAAAGTTTCTCTTCCTATGACCAAGGAATTAAAACTACCAATGCACACGTTAGTGCAATATAGGACATCCTGCTCACTACGTAAATCATGCATCAGAACGAGGATCTTAACTCAAAAGGCGGCCATAAAAGCCAATATATTGCAAACGTTTTTCTCACATCTACGCAGCACAGTACAAGGACTTGCTGTTGCTGCTGCCAGCAAGAGAAACCAGAGCAACTGAATAAAGCATTTCCTACTTCAGAAAGACGCTCCAGTTCACGACAGGGCACCGCTGACAGCTCAGGCGGCAGCAATGCCAGGGAAGAACCGGAGCAAGGAGCGGCCTCCGGGCACCATGTGCTTCCCAGCCGCGCTCCGCGCTAAACCAGCACCTGCTTTTCGGACGGCTCTATCAAACCTTAATGCACCGCAGTGAAAAACGAAGGGGAAAAATCGTTTCGAGAACGCAACGCGGGTGTTGTGGTCACAAGGCGTCCAGAATCGAGCTCGGGTGCGAAGGCGGGGAGGATCAGGGAGCGGTGCCGGCGCTGCCCTGACAGAGGGGCCGCAGCCCCGGGCCCGGAGCGCTCCCGGCAGCGGCGATGGGCCAGCGGGCCACGGAACTCCGGGAGAGCGTTCGCAGGGCACGGCCGGGGCGGAAAGCCCGATCCGAGACTGCCGG